>OW026523.1:23706710-24201710 GCA_932274085.1 Protocalliphora azurea
CCTAATAACCTAACCTAACCTAAGAGGATATTTTTTGTTTTCATGGTTTTTGCGTGAATTGCGTTAAACACTTCATTATTTGCGCAATTTTTCGAATTGAAAACCCCCCTTTATTTTAAGAATAACATTTCTTTCACTATCAACGCAATGTGCTCCACAACCCAATCTTAACACTTTCCGAAAAAGCACAACTCGAAATTAAATTAAATTAAATATAAAGAGATTCGTTTTCAACACTAAAATATTTATTGTAAAAAGTTAACTCAAAGTAATTTTAACGAAATTTTGCACAGAGCGTGCCGATATCTCTACTTTTTTACTTTTTGTAAATAAGAGTTTAATTATAAAAAAAAGGTTTCAACCCATTATTACAGAAGAGCATATCGTCCACTTTTTTTCAAGGAAAATAATGTAATTAAATTTAAAGTTTTTTTTTTACATTTGGCCCTGTTCATGAAATCAAGTTCAAGCAAAAATGGAATCGGAACAAATCCTTAAAGATAAATTCCTTTTACAGCTTTAATTTTCTACAATTGCAGCTGTCAATATAAGCTCATATTTTATATAATTTTTTTCATTTATGTGACTGAATTGTATAAAATGTATTTTTTTAAACTCGTAAAAGCCTTTAGTTAAAGGATATTATTTATCCAAATTTTATAATTACTTGAGAAGACCAAGTGAATGATAAACAAGTAAATCAGAATTGGAGGACTGAATAAAAAAATATATAAATTATTACTGTAGTTCTATTAAAAAATTAATTCATTTGAAATTATGTAGCTCTAAAATATATTGTCATTTGACAGAGTATCACGGGAGTAATACGGTACTTTTGAATACTACATATGTAGTTTACGATCGCATCAACTTTTCCATCGCTGATACACAGTTTTATTTAAAATTACTCCGTAAAAAAAATTACACTATATTTTTTCAATCGAAAACAACCCAACAAATTTCAAAAGAAAAAAAAAAAAATAAAATTCACACATGAAAAAATAGTTATATACATCAAACTAGAGACCATACATAATAAAACTACGTAGGGTAGAAGGGGAAGCATTTTTTGTTTAAAGTGCTCTGTTCTCATAACCATAAACGATATCTGTAAACTTTATACCAAAGACTAAGATATGTTGGCATTAATTTAAGTTCTTTTGATCTTTTGATCCGACAACTTCTACAAAAGTCGTTAAAAGGGAGCCCTAGTCTCCTAGCGTGCGCACCAGCAACCCAGTGCCCTATGACCACGGCTATCTGTGTTCTCTGCCGATGCCTCGATAGTTCCATGATGAAGTTAGATCGACATTCATCATAATGGGGCCATATTTGTCTCGAGGTTGAACATGTGGATTCATTTGTCCACCTAACCGCAGAATTATAGATCTACAGACCGAAAGTGGTACTCCAACCAGCTGGTCCGTATCTTCACCTCGAAGAAGGGATCAATCTCTGGCTAGTGCATCCGCAATAAAATTACCCGGGGATCTTGAATGACCCCTAATCCAGAGCAGCTCCAAGTTAGAATGTCTCGTCATCTTGTTCAGAGATGTCCGGCATTCATGTACCAATCTGGATGTCGAAAAGATACCCGAGAGCGTTTTGATCGCGGCCTATCCGTACAGATTTGGATATCCGCTCCGAATACCCTATAGTACAATAACCAGTTCGCCGCCCTCATTATGGCCGAGATCTCTGCTTGAAGAATGCTGCAGTGATTTGGAAATTTAAAAGAAATGTTTTTCCTATTGACACCCATCTCCCCAACCCCATCAGCAGATTTGGACCCATCAGTATAAACCTCAACTGAACCAGCCCTTAATTCTGGTGTAGTTGAAATTGATATTGAGAAGTCTCTGCCAAGAAAGGGTATGGGGATACAATAATCGATATTGCTAGGAATGCTATTAAGGAATCCCAGAATGGACGCATGGAAGAAACTGCTATCGTTCCATGAACCTATAGCGTCGAGCCTTGTAACCGTCATAATGTTTGACCATAAGATCCACCGGTAGCCAGTTCATTAGAACAAATAAGGCTTTCGATGGAGTTGTACGAAGCGCTCCTCCTATTAAGTATTTCTCCATAGCCTTCCACTACACTATCGCTCTATACATAAGTATGGGCTTAATCACCGTGTCGAAGAGCCATTTCGATACAAGATGCATGCATTGACGGCGAACATGGACTGGGCTATTCAACATTTACTAGCGATCCGTGCCCTGGCGTCGGAGGGTAGTTGTTAGCGACTAGTCTTCTTTAACCTTTACCTTACAAGTGGTGACAGTTTTGGTCCGCGAGCAGTGACTAGACACGGCCTGAGCTCGTATCATTACTTAGGTCTGACAGTATATTATGTCAAACCTCAATAATGACAAAGCACCCCCTATCCGCCACATGGGGACGCGCTCGATGGGAGGTCTGTCAACTCAACATGAGAAAATATCCCCTTACAAAATACAAAAAAGGTTAGAATTTTCCAGACGACACATCAATCGACAAAATTGGAACAACGTGTTATGTTCTGATGAAACAAAGATTAATTTGTTTCGATCTGGCGGAAAATCAAGTCCGACGCCCTATCAATAAAGAGTACGACCCAAAATACACAAAAAAGACCGTCGAGTCGTTGATGATATTTCGTCGTCAGGAATCGGTAGAATAACATGGGTAAAAGGGAAAATGACAGCTGTTGACATTTGCTGAAGAAGAAACGCCATTAAGGAGGGAGTTTATGCAGAATAATGATCCAAAGCACTCCGCCAGATGTGTAAAGTCATGGTTTCAGAGAAACGAAGTCCCTGTAATGGAGTGGCCGTCTCAATCTCCCGTCATAAATCCGATTGAGCACCTATGGAAAGTCCTTAAAAATAAAATAGGATGTTTCAAATATAAAAATAAGCAAGAAATGTGGAACAAAATTCAAGATACTTGGTACTGCATTTTACCGGAAATTTGTGCTAATTTTGTGAGTTCTATGAATCGTCGATGTCAGAAAGTTATAAAAATGAAGAGAGCTGTTGAAAAAATATATATAATTTATGGTAATGTTAAACAAAAGTATATATTTTTTTTCCAAATGTTAAATATCCCTATTATTTTTTCCATATTTTTTTTTTTTTTTTTTTTTTTTTTTTTGTGAAATTTTGAAGTATTATTAAGTTCTTTTTATCTTTGCATATATTATGTATATACTTAAGTTCATGTATATACTTAATTTTATTTATGAAAAACTAAATAAAAATTTAACAAAAATTATGAGGGTGAAAAATATACAATTTGAATATATTTTTGATACCGAAAAATATTTCAACTTTCCATTCTTGCTATGTATAATAAAAGGAATTTCATTAAATAAATTATTTTATCTATTTTTTTTTTATAAATTATACCATTCATATTTTTTTCTTTTTGTAAGGACTTTGTATCTGAATCATGGGAGGAGAGCCGCTTAAAAGATTGGGATGATAGTAAACTCAAAGAATTATTAGATGAGGCCTACTCCTACAAAAATCCAAGAGATAAAGAAAATAAAAGTAAAACATTTTTGGTAAGTAAATAGATACGACTATAAAAAAGGAATAGAGGATGATAAGAAATACATTTCATAATATCACAATATTTTACATGTACATACATTTCATTATATCACGATATGTACATGTACATACATATATCTATATAGATTTTTTTGACATTATTAACATATCTTTTGACTTAAATGTACAGCAATTACTTGAAAAGGCAGAAAATGAGGACCAATCGTATCCTTTTCGTGTAACCTCATATGGATCACGCAATTTGTCCAGTTCAATAACGTCCAACAGTTATCATCATTATCAACAGAACACACATTATCATTCTCACAGCCATAATCATAATCGTTCTCATCATCATCATAAGCAGGGTGGATCCTTGCAAGATCTCTTCGAAATCAGTTTACACGAATCCCAATTGGATTGTGATCAAACATTTGGTATTGGTATAAGTGGTAATCAGCGCACACGTCGACAAAATCACAACTCACGACAGAAAAAATACTCTTCGTCTGTGTCATCACGACAGCGTGAAGGTGGCAGTTTGCCAAGTAACGTTAATGTAACACATCAATTGAGTGTAGGCGTCAGTGGCGGTGTCGTTAATGATTTAAGTTCAATGCAACAAGAAGGTGATACCACAGCGGGTGCAACGCCAGGGATTCTAACATCTACAAATATAGGCAGATCCAACAAAAAAGAACAAAGACGAAACGCTTCGAAAGCTACGATTACAGCTACGGCTAGTAGCACAGAAGTAAAAGAGTTAAATACTACAAACTGTGTGGGAGAAACTGTTACTACTGGTGAAAATAAAGCAAATACTACAAATTCAGCATATACAGCTAGTTGTGGTGATTTTATTATTGACATGGGAGAACCCATGATGGATATACAGCAACAACAAAAAATATTACAATGTAAGGGACAAGATGCATCAACACAGGTATAATTTTATTGTTTAACATGGAATCGTATGTTTTTAGCTTTTCTATTAATCCAATACCTTTATCTCTCTGTAGGGACATCCATTTTATGAACGTTTAGCTAATAATGACAAACGCATACCTAGAGCTAATATAATTGGTTCTACAAAGGGCACTTTCTTTGCTCCAACTACTTCGCATTGTTATGTCGATGAATCTGTACGTTTTAATGCGTTGGAACGGAATGGTGGCACAAATAATGGCCCAACATCATCAGCAGTCGATGCTAAATTTTTACCCTTAGACGAAAACTACAAATCCTGCAAATCTGTTTTAGGAAGCGATGGTGATAAATCGCCAGAAATGCTTGCCAAGTCAAAGTGTAATACGGTAAGTGCTCAAATTAAATTTTGCAACAAAAATAGATAACTTGTGGAATGATTTGAAGAAAATACTGTTGAAAGAAGTTTTCAAAAATAGAGATGAATTATAGGGGAAAACATAAAAAATATGATAAATATGATATTCCATTGGAAACTTGTCAGAAGATGATGTCTATTATGACCAACATTAACAAATATAACATATATCACTTTTAATTTGTATTTTGAATACATTGATGTAGGTAATACACATGTGATAATTTTTTAAATATTGGTTAAAATTGACTTGTTTATAACTTTTTATCATATAACTCCATAACACAATCGCCCAGGTAGAAAAATACTATCATGAAAACTCTCTGATATAGTGCTATCAGAACGACGCAAATGATAACCCTGTTCAACGGTCCTATAATGGTTGTTTATAGCGCTATGATGTTGGTAATTATATCGCTTTTATAACGTTCTCATGATAACTCTGTTAGACGGTCTTCTGATGTTTTTTACAATGCACAGTGGTGCGAAATCGAAATTTTTTAAAATATATCTGTAACTTCTAATCGGCTGGTTGGATTTACATAAAATTTCACATAGGCATAGTAGAGGAAGGTACAATTTTAAGTTTGAAGGAGAGGTCACACACACCCTTCAGGAGAGGAGCTATTTTGTTTCAAAATAGGGTACCTCTGACATAGAGCATTTTTGACCGATTGTCAAAATTTTCTTATTTTACATTTTTTCTTATATTTACATTTTTTAATGTAAAAGCATTGAAAAAATGCTGTACTATTTATCACTTATTGTTTTCAAGTTATTTGCATTTAAAATTTCAACTATCTCAATTTTGCAAAATGATCCAGTTTTTTCAGTATATAGCTCAATAGTTTTATCAAAATCGGATTTTATACCCAATTAGTTAAATAACAAAATTATCTACTTCCAATGTCAACTAGACAGAGAAGTTTATTTGAAAGAAATAATCTATACTTTTTCTGCATTTTTTAATTAAAGCAACATTTTTGTAAAAAATTGGTGTACGGTATTTCCTTTTTAACAAGCGTTTTGTTTTTGTTTCATTATATCAAAAATAAAACAAAATTAAGCGCAAAAACCTAGAAGATGTTATTGTTGCCTCTCAAGGACATAACAGAGCAAGAGACTCGCGTCGGCTAGTAGATCTCAGAGAACTACAAATCAGAACTTTTTTACACCACTTTAAACCCTTGATGATGATAACAACGATGAAGTTGTAATCGAAAAAACTATTAAGATTACTTTATGCCTAAAATTTCAATTGGTTTAAAATTATTTTGCTCCAATAAAGAGAATTGCGAAAAATTCTGTGAGGCACTAACAAATAAATTTCAGCCAGAATATTTCACATATTTTCCAAAAAGTGAAAAACATTATAAGGCGGTATTGTTAGGATTAGATAAAAGCGATACAGCCGTTATAAAAACACGTCTGTTACACTTAGGTCTTAAATTCACCGATGTAAAAATTGTAGCAAAGTCTTCAGATAATTCCAGAGAACAAATCATCTATATTGTATACATTGAAAGGAAATCCATTACTCTTGGAGAATTAAGACAAAATTACTCTGTAATAAATTATATAAAAGTAAGATGGGAATACCAAAAACCCAACATAACAAAACTAACACGATGTTACAATTGCCAGATGTATGACCATGGCTCCAGTAGGTGTAAAAATTAAACCGTTTTGTGCTCAGTACGCTGGAAATCATAAAACAGTTGATTGATCTGTAACCAGAATTAAGTTTGCAAACTGCAAAGGTCCACACAAGGCAATATACACTGAATGTCCCATCAGGGAAATATGTTTTAGGCAGACTCCAGCATTTAATAATAGATCCAATTACAACAATAATTTTCCAAATACCCTTAATCAAAACGGAAATCTTCAAAATACGTCGAGAATTAGTTGTAACCAACCATTTACACAAACGAACAATAACATTAATAACAACTTATTCTCTTTTGAAGAATTAAAAAATCTAACATTTGAGTTGATAGCAAATCTCAAAAATTGCAAATCTCGGGAAGAGCAATTTCAGGTTGTTACCAACCTTGTACATTTTAGTAGGAGACCTAAATTGCAAAAACAGATTATGGGGATGTCTTAGAAACAATTCGTGGGGAAGTATTTTATATGAAAAAATACAGCTTAATCCACATGTCTGCTGTTAAAGTAATCAAAGATCTAGGATCATTTACCTATTATGTGTAATATTAATCTAAGTTGTAAGTTAGTTGAAAACTTAGATTATGCTTAAAATAAACCAAACTGATCAAAATTTTCAAAATTCATCAAGAGAAATCTTCCTACTCTTGAAGAACTTGGTGTAATAACAACCTCAAATCAAATTTATGAACTCATAAATAATTTTAATGATGTTGTCAATGTAGCAATAAATGAATCTATTCCCAAACAACTCATAATACAAACGTCAAATCCGATACCTAAATATATCACTTCATGATACAAATGAGGAATGTTTTTAGAAAAAAATGGAAAAGGTTCAGAGACATCACTGATCATAGAGCGTTTTAACAAAAATATAAGAAACGAATTAGCTATATTAAAAAACAAATCTTAGAACGCCACCCTATCAAAACTTGAAACATCTTTCCAATTTTGGAAAGTTTCTGAAATTTTAAGGAAGAAACCTAGTAATATTCCAATTTAAAAATATAATAATTCAATTTATTATATTCCACTAGAGAAGGATGAAATCTTGGCTCAAACTTTTAATTTGAATCATTCATCTTCGACTCATCTTAATGATAATGAAATTGTTTCAGAGGCAAACAATGTCGGCACATATTTAATAATTATAAAAAGTCTTAAAAATTAAAAATGGAATAAACAATAAATGCTTAAAACACTTGTCTAAAAAATGTTTAAACTACATCACTACCACCTTTAATGCCTGTCTTAATTTATGCTATTTTACTTCAGTTTGGAAAATCTCTAAAACCATACCTATTCCAAAACCGAACAAGCCTGCTGAATCTCTATCGTATAAACTAATCAGCGCACTGTCAATTTAATTAAAATATTAGAAAAAATTTGAAGGAAAAAATTAATAACTTCATCGACAGCAAAAATATTTTACCGCCTCAACATTTTGGCTTTAGAAGCAAACGCAATACTTCACAACCTTTAATTAAAATTAAGAATCTGGTAAGAAATAATTTTAATATTGGTATATCCACTGGTATGGTTCTGCTCGATATAAAAGCTGCTTTACTAATTTACAGTTTGCTCTTGCCGGATTAAAAGATTATTTCAATAAATGGAAAATAATGATAAATCCTGAAAAAACTCAAGCTATTTATTTCTCCAGAAAACGAAAAGACTGCTTTACTTCTCACAGATTGTTGCGATTTATGAATCTCGACATATCATGGGAAAATAACGTGAAATATCTTGGCGTTATCCTGGACATCAAGGTCAACTTTAACTGTCACATTCCATATATTATAAACAAAATTAATAGACTAATAAGAATTGAATATCTTCTAATAAACAGGAGATCTAAACTAAATATTTCCAGCAAAAAAAATCATTATCAAGTCAATTTTCCATCCAATTATGCTAAATGTCATATAAAAAAAGCTCCAAGTAGCGCAAAATAAACTCCTTTAAATGGTATTTAATTTACCGTGGCATTACTCCCCACAAGTCGTCTACATGATCTCTGGCTTCAAACTAGATAGACTTGAAAGACTGACCTCAAACTTCAACAGAAGATGCTTATCTTCACAATACCATCATATCAATGGTCTTTTGTCATAGTAATTTTAACAATAGTATAGTTTATTTTTATCTAAATGTGTTTTAAATCTGTTTTTCCTTCAATTAAAATGTTAAATTTATTTATTTGTACATATTAATATCTAAAAACCACTTCTAAGTAGAAAATGAACTCTTTACATCTTAAGACAAATGTAAATAGAATTAATATTAAATAAAAATTTTTATGTCAGAAGTACCTTATTTTGAACGCCAATAACTCCGCTCTTGATGGGTGTGTGGGACCCGCTTCCTAACTTAAAATTGTACTCTCTGCTACGCCTATGTAAAATTTTATGTAAATCCAAGCAGCAGATTAGAAGTTATAGATTTCTTTCCAAAAAATTTCGGTTCTGTCCCACTTGCAACGTTTTCATGGTGCATAGTGTGTGATTTTAACAATTTAGCTTATCAAAACCCATAAACATTTTTTTTTCGAGTTTTGAAATAAAAAAAAAAAAAAAAAAAAAAAATGGATTAAAAACTCTCCAGATAACAGAAAAATAAAAAAGTATTAAAAAATGGCACCTTGAACAGCATTGTAGTTGAAAACAAATATTATACGAAGTATTTTTTGATGAGATGTTCAATTTTGAATGTTTGTAACTTTTTTAATTTAAGCAAAATCTTTATGAATCCTTTTTTTATTTTAAATATTGATGCGTTGTCTATCATATAAAATAATAATTTTTTTCAACTTTTTTGTAATTTTTTGTTTTTATATTTTTATTGGACAAAACTGAAAAGACTCACAAAGTCCTGTTATCTAGATCATACTGTTGAAATCTCTGATATGTAGTCTTCCAAAATCAGTGATAAATTTATCATCCTTTTCTATTCATAAAGCAATAACTGATCATGTGTTAACGTATTTCTCACCAACAAATTTTTTGGTTGGTTGCATCAAAGAACAAGAAAAGTTTGAGTGTTCTTGAGTTTATTTCTGGAAATATTAGCGCAATTTCAAACAAAACTATTGATATTGAATAAATAAAATCAAAATAATTAATAAAATGAATTCAAAATGGCTGTTAGCGAAGAGAATAAAATATGTTCTAGAAAATATCGAGAAATAAATTAATTATAAATGTTCGTAGCAACGAACTTTTCTCGATAATAAACATTCGCCTATTTTTCGATAATTTAAAAAATATCGTTATCGCAATATTAAACTTTTCTAAATAAAATATCGAAACTAAATGTTTCGAGAAATTGTCTAATCTACTAAATTTCTTGAGGATTTCTTATGTAAATAAAAAAGCAACGTATTTTCCTGTTTGTGCATGCAAAAGACTAAAATAAAGTGAATGTGGTGTCATTCTTGAGTCATAGTTCATAGCGATCGGTTGTAAAATATTGCGCTATAAAATTTATGATGTTAGTTAAATTTTCAGCAATTTTTAATAAAAAAAAAAAATAATATAACAAAATTTTAGAAAAAATGTCGCTACTTGTCCAAAAAGATTTGCAAAATAGCATATTTGCCTAAATATCTAGTATGTTTTTTTTTTTGCAGATTAATTCAGAAAATTTTCCACTAAAAGATGTGGATTTGAGCAACAAAAAATTAACAATATTGAGAAAAAAAAAGTTTGGACAATATGCTTTAAATATTACCGCTCCTATATAAATTTTATTGCTCATTATATGAATTATTATTTTTGAAATGTAATTTATTATTTTGCACCAATAGATAGATAGATAGAGAAGGTTGACTTGATACCACATGTACCACATCTCCACACAGAGACCGATCTCGGTCCATTGTGAGTCCCTTCATTGAAAGCTATAGGATATAGAATACAAGAAACAGAATACAGAAAATAGAAAAATAGGAATACGAAGAGAAAAAGGTTAGGAATAAAACGGAATCATATAAGAGGATTAAAAATGTTGCCAATCCCCCTAGGGGTGTACCCCTGACTCTCCCTTAAACAGTCGATGTCCATGACGAAGCCTATGACGTCTACAAGCTCCACGTCCTGAACGTCACTTAGCCCATCGAGGAATTTACTGCCCAGCCACTTCATCCTACGATGCTGCAATCGTGGACAATGGCACATAATGTGCTCAATAGACTCGGCCTCGTCGACGTCTCCACACATTCTTCAAAAATCGGAATTGCTAGCGTCCCATCACCTCATCTTCCCTATCAGACAGTGACCCGTTATGGCCCCTATCATGATTCTTAAGCTCCTCCTACTCAAGCCCATGCACCTATATTTTTTTAATATTTGATATACTATTGTGTTAAGTTTGAATAAAACATAAATTAAATCAGCTTTTAATTTTAGATTGGGAACAAATTTAAATGAAGCAAAATAGAAACATATCGTTTTCAAACCATTTTATAATTTTTTGATATTGTAAGCGTATCACTAACGAATACTTTTATGTTTCGCTATTGATATCGTTAAAGCTTCACTATAAATACAATAGACTAACATTCGATATCGAAAGATTTGCTGCCACGACGGGTGAGCTCAAGGAGCTCATATTCGGATCGCCAACGTAGTTTATGATCAGTTGGGAATGCATTTTTGAAGGAATACTCATTCTATTTACTAGAAAACGTCACTCATACCAATCATCGGAAAACGTCTCGTTTCAAATTCAACCCATTCAACACTGCCTGCCACTTGAATAAGGAATCACATTTTTTTTAAATTAAATTAAGTATATCTCCTAAACTAAAGTTCAGAAAAAAAATAATCTTTTGCGCAACCAAATTTCAAAGTGTTGGCTTTAGTTTCCTGAAGAAATAAAAAATATACATATTTTGTTATACTAAAATTATGCATTTATTTAAAGACATGTATTTCTGTGGTACTTTTTCGTGTGTCACTTGAATAAGGAATATTTTAAAACTAAGCAAACTGTAATTTATTTTTAAATTTTAGGTTATAAAAATGAAAGTTATTATCTTTAGTTGAACTCCGTTATTGCATCCCTTAAGGATTCTATCGTCTCAAATTGTTTTCTTCCTTCATAAACTTTTCTTGCAAGGCGACCCCAGACATTTTCTGTTGGATTCAGGTCTGGTGAATATGGGGGCCAATTCAAAAGTTGAACACCTTGTTGATTAATCCATTGTTTTACTGCTCTGGCGGTATGAATTGGAGCGTTGTCGTGTTGGTACGTCCAAGGTATGGGTCCAAAGAAATCATTAAATCTTGGAAATGCTTCCTCCAGAATGTTTTTGTAAGTCGTTGCAGTCACTTTGTTGGATACAAAAACCAATTCTATGGTACTATAATACGAATTGGCACCCCATACCATTATTCCGCCCTCTCGGCTGTGTCTGCGGCTCAAAATCATGGAAGTAATAATTACACCCGTCGGGACCATCAATATTAAACTTTTTTTCATCGGAAAATACAACTTCAAACAATTTGTTGGACCATGTCATTGTATTTTTGGCAAACTGTAGACGTTGAGATTTGCGTTTTTCATTAAGAGGTGTTTTTTTTGCAGTTTTCGTCGGACTATATATGGACACGACTTTAAAATACGGTGCACTGTTCTTAGACTGGTACTGACTCCACTTTTTTCGCGTATTTTTGATACCGACATGGCAGAATTTGATGCAATTCTAAGAATTTTCGTCTTTCTTTTGGAGCTGTTGCCATCTTCTTCCGCCCTTTCATGTTTTTTCCATAACTTTCCACGTAATTTAAATAATTGTACACAACTCTCTTTCCTTATTAATGTTTTTGGCTATTTGGACCAGATTCTGACCCTGAGATTTCAAAATCAGAATTTTTTCTTTTTCAAAGTTATTAAGAGCCTTACTACGTCCCATTTTGAATAAAAACTATTTAAAAACTACCAAATTAAAATTTCCCTAGCCGTTTATATTAAAAGAAATTCAAATCATAGCCTTCCTGATTAATATTCAAGTGACACCAAATAGTACCACAGAAATACATGTCTTTAAATAAATGCATAATTTTAGAATAACAAAATATGTATATTTTTTATTTCTTTAGGAAACTAAAGCCAACAATTTGAAATTTGTTTGCGCAAAAAATTATTTTTTTTTTTCTAAACTTTAGTTTAGGAGATATACATAATTAAAGTTAAAAAAATGTGATTCCTTATTCAAGTGGCAGGCAGTGTATACTTCCCCAAGGAGATTTTAGGTTATATAAGTGTTTAGGTAAGAGCTAGAGCTAATATGTCAATTAAAATTTGTAGACGATAAATGGTGCTACAAAAATGTAGTAGCAATTATGTCCCAAATTTTCCCCATTTACTCACTAGAGGTTTTGAAAAAATTAAAAATTTTCTTTTTAAAAGACCACATATGGTGGTTGTAGGCCACAAAAATTATAAAACAACCGGAATTATACTGCCAAAAAATGTCTAGGTAGTATTATTTAAAAAAAAATTTGAGGGATAAGAATGGACTTTTATGGTGGTATTATATAGTGGGAAAATTTTTTGTTTAAATTTTTGATACCCCACTTCCAGGGTAATGTATAAAAAATTAACGTTCACAGTTAAAGCCTAATATAAGTAAATAAGCATCTTCTGGGCGAAATAAAAACGTTTAATTTTTAATCGCTTGTAGAGAACTGAAGATTAATTTGTATTGTTTTAATATTCTACCTGTATTAAGCCTATCAATATGGATCGTTTTAAAAAATCTATTGGAACAGTGAAAAAAAAGGAGTTTGAAAACAAGATTATATAAATATTAGATTAAATAAACGCTTATTACTAAAAATAATTTCATCTTTCTTAAAGCATGTAAATTATATAAGAAAATAGTATATTTTAAAACACCGAAAGTAAAATACCGGTATTTACGAAAACGGTATTTGAATACCGGTATTTACGGAAACGGTATTTGAATACCGGTATTTTTGGAAAACAATAATTTCGGTAAAGGTATCGGTTACGGTAACTCATTTTAAATGGTATTTAATCGGTATCGGTATTTATAATGGTATCGCTTTCCAACCTTGTTAAAAACTGAGAATGGAAACTGTGATGCTCTTGTTAATAACGTGGGATATATACCGAATTTGTGCAGTAATGTACTCTTAGTTCGTCAATTGACAAAAAATGGAGATAAAGTTGTGTTTGAAAAAAAAAACATTTGTAAAATTTTTAACAAAAACAATATTCAAGAGGAGTCAAGAGTAGTGTAAATTCCGATAGAAATAAGAGAGAGCAAAAAGCCAAGACAATCGTATAATTTTTGTGCTACAAAATTTGTAATTGAAGACCCCACCACTATTAAAAAAACATTGTCATCACCGCATGCTGCAGATTGGTCTCAAGGAATGAAAGAAGAATATGATTCATTAATGAATAATAATACTTGGACATTAACAGAATTATCAATTAATAAAAAAAGGGTGTTCAAAACTAAAACAAATTCTGATGGTAAAATCGTTTGAAGAAAAGTAAAATTAGTGGCTAAATATTATAGTCATAACCTTATAACGAAACATTTGCACCTTTAGTAAGATATGAATCGTTAAAGTATTTAATTTCATTAGCAGTTGGTTACGATTTAATTATTCGTCAAATGAATGCTGTGACTGCATTTCTTAATGGTACACTGAAGGAAGAAATTTATATGAAGGTAGGGATGATGGCTCAGGAAAGGTACGTAAACTACAAAAATCTATAAATGGTTTTAAACAAGCAAGTCGAGTGTGAAATGATCTCTAAACAAAGTTGGACGTTAAAAGAAGAGAAGTTGATCAATGTACTTATCATGTTTCAACGAAAAAAATCATTGCAATCTATGTAGATGATGTTTAAATATTTTCTAACAATATGGAAAATGTAAACGATATTAAAAAAAAAAAAACTAATGAGTAATTTTAAGATTGAGGATTGGGAATTCGAATAATACGAACTAATAATTCATTAAAAACGGATCAATCACATATATATCGAATGTGCTGAAACGCTTGGGTATGAAAAATAGTAATCCTGCCAACACTTCAGCGAAATGCAATCAAAAATTGTCAGCAGAATTTTGTCCAAAAAGTGAAGATGAGGAAATGTCAAATATATTATATATGGAGGCGATTGTAAACGTTTTAAACAGATATGGCGGGAAACCACATTGAGAAGCAATGAAACGTGTGCTTCGGTATCTAAAACGAACTTTAGATAAAGATCTTGTTTATACTAAAGGAAACAATGAAATAACTGAGTATTGTGACACAGACTGGACTAGTGACGTTGATGAGAGGCGTTCAACAACAGGCTACTTATTTACCCGAGTAAATTCACTCGAATGTTTGTTCGATTAATCGACAAATTAAAATCAATAATTTCGCTAAGTGATATCACGATTTTAAATTGTATTAAACAAATTTTATTCAGTTAAAAGTACCGAATATGTGTTTGAAATACATCGCGTAATTGAAGTATAAATCGAAAAAATTAAAACACACATATAAACGTTATTTTAAAAAACTAATGTAAAATTTAAGTCTTTTGTAAATTTAATTTAAATTTTCGTAAGAAACGAATTTGGAGATTTTGAAATTGATTTGAAAAAACATATTGTTCTACAAATAACAGTGCAGGCGATAGTTGTAAGTGTGAAGTTTATGTACCAATAGAGTCTCAGCATGATTTAGTTGATGTAATGATGACTGCTTGGATGTGATATAAAAGGTATTTGGACTTAAAATTGCATTATCTAAAGTAAATTCAATGTTTTTTTCTTTTTTTTTAATATATATGTTATCATATTTTATTTACTAGTTTTACGGCCTTAAAAAAAAAAACAAGATACACAAATTTAAATTTTTATTACATGACTTTTTTAAAAGACTATTTCGGAAAGGGAATTTAACTGTTTCTTGTAAATTAAGTGATTTCAATTAATGTAGACATATTTTTGAAGTTTTCATAAAATTTTATGTTTTATTAAGATTGATGTTAACATTATTTTTGTGTTCTTTTTTGACGAAACACTAAAACAGATTGTTTTATTTATTTGTTGATAAACATTCAAAAAACGAGCAAAATTTTAAAGTATAATCTCGAGTAACTTAATAATTTTACTCGATTAATCCAATAATTTGAAAACAGTATTTTCGAGTTATTTGATTAATCGAACAATGAAAAAGTCCAGTATAATGAATACCCTATTATTTACTCTTCAATTTGGTGCAATATCGTGGTATACTAAGGGGCAGAAGACCATATGCCTTATTTCACAACTGAAGCGGAGTTTATGTCAATGTTAGCAGCTATTCAAAAAGCAATCTGGCTAAAGAGATTAGAACATTAAATTTCACCAAAACCTATCAAAATGATGATTATGCAATGAGATAATAAAAGTGTCATACATGTTGCGCTAAACAATGCATATTCATCACGAATAAAACACATTGATGTAAGGGTAAAATTTATTCGTGAATGTTTTGAAAATAAATTAAATAAATTTTCATATTTGTTTACAAATAATATGTTAGCTGACTTATTAACTAAAGGTATTTTTTTTCCTAAATTGAGAACACTAAAGGATAAATTTGGACTTAACTAATTTTGTTAATTTTTTATTGTATTTTAATTTGATTAATTTTTTTTTTTTTAAGAAATAACATGTTGAAAATAAACTTGTTATTTTTATACTTTATGTATTGAAATAAAATATGTTTTGAATTTAAACTTGATATTTTTGATTTATGAAAATTGTTTAATAAAATTTTTCCTTGCTTCTTTTAAAAAAACATTAAAATTGTTCACTCGAATTTTATTTAGTATTAACAAAAATATAACATTAATTTGCAGCTTTCGAAAACCACCAAAAACTAAGAAGTCAAATGTAACACCTGAAGTTTTGTTACTGTTAATTTTCATTAATTAAAATTTATGTAGAATTTTTTTTGTTCTTGGATATATATATATATATATATATATATATATATATATATATATATATATATATATATATATATATATATATATTACAAAATTTCATTGAATTATATCAAATATAGCTTTCATAATAACAAAAGTATAGACTTTTGATCACTCAGAACGTGAAAATCTCACATACTGAATAGTAGTTTAAAACTTTATTTTAAAAAATATATATTTGAATATAAATTTAATAAACAATAAATATATTTATATAAATTTTTAAAGTACAATTAAAATATGAAATGAAAAATGTTCAAAACTGATTATAAAAAACATTGTTTCAGAAGACAATGTATAAATACGAAAAATGATAATAAGAAAAATCATCTTTAAATAAAACTGTAGGTACCTTTATTTCCTTATATGTATGTGTTATTAGTTTCACATAACTTTTCCTTGGAAATACCTTTATGGGTTTGCCACATCCGCTAAACAAAACTATTTTAAATTGTTTTGTCTTTTGGCTTCTCATAAAGTTGATGGATATTCCGTTTGTATTGAATCTAAAATCAGGGCTGTCAGATGAGGCGATTTTTCGCCAAACGTGACGAATTTTAATTGCTTTTGGCGACTGAATTTTCTGTTTTGCGACATGGCGAAATTTTTGGCGATATATAATGTGGCGATTAGTACGGCTAATTTTTAAAATTTGATTAAGTAAGCAATTGTGTAGAAAATCTATTCAATTTTCATACTAGAAATCGACTACTTTTAGTATTTCCCTATCTAGGAAAATGAAGAGAATTAATTTATAAATAGCTTCAACTTAGTTTACGAAATTTTATCCCAAAAAATATATTTTACAATACTTATGTATTAAATGTTTAATAATTTGTTTTCCATCATCTTTCAAATATATTAAGGATATTTATTAACGATTTCGGTTACAATAAAATAAGCGTTCATGAATAAATTAATTCTTTGAAACAATATATAATTTTAACTGTTGTTATATAATGTTAGGATTAATCTTTTAAAAAATATAATAAAGTTCAATAAATTCTAAAAATTGATGACCTAAAAAGGGACTATATATCAGAAAAATGAATTTTAAGTTTTTTTTTTAACCATTTATACTGTGCTCGAAAATGAGACAAATTTTATTTTTATTTTTTTTATTTTTTTTATTTTATTTATTTTTTTATTATTTTTTTTTTTTTTTTTTTTTTTTTTTTTTTGTGAACAGTAATATAGTTATCTATTGGGTTAAAATCAATCGACGACACTGAATTTAGTAATGTTAACCATTTTTAAAAGCGCTTATTTTTGAGATATTTCATTTTGTAAGGCTAAAATTTTAATAATTTACCCCCATATTCACAAACAACTTTTAAATTTAAAATGCATTTTAATTAATTTTTTAGTATTTCTTTAAAAAAAAACCAAATACAAATTTAATTTGGCGATTTTTGGCGATTTCTGATTAACAATTTGGCGACAAAGGCTGAAAAGAATCTGACCTGTCTAAAATTTGTTAATACAGTACAAGCTCGATTTTCGTGACTAATTAAAAACCAGACCTGTTGTGGAAACTGAATATTCGCGATAACAGAACCCAAAATTTTATTGAAAAATTTTATGTAATTTTTCAAAATTAGAATTGTTTTTATTGATATATTTACATTTTAAACATTTTTAAAGAAATTTGAGATTTTGAGTTGCTTTTTTGGCAAATTATTTTTTAAAATAACAGCTGAATCAAGTAGTTCATATAGTGCTGTTGTTGGCTTATTATTTTCCAAAGCTCATTGTACGCATATGTTTATCGATGTTATACAATCGTCCGCTTTAATTTTGTTTTCTTCATGACCACTATCGTATAAATCCTCCGATTCCGTATCTGATAATTCCATTTGCTCCTCATTACTTTCCACATGAAATTCTTCTGTTGTACGTACAAACTTTTTTAATGAATTTTCTTGCAAAGACTTATGCAACTTATAATTCACGCAAATTGAATTTATGGAATCTCCACTTTTAATTTTTTTTTTTAATCCCTAATTTTTGAAAAATCGTTGACTTTAAAGTTTCTTAAACTTTTCCCATATTAAGAGGTGTATTTACACAATAAATGACACAAATAAACTGACAAAATTGAAGATAAAAATCATCCAAAAAGGTTAATATACCAAAAGACTGGGATTTCCATTTTTTGGTTATAGACATTGTAATCAAATTAAAAAAAAAAAAAAAAAACAGATAAAAATCGTGAAAATATGACCCGTTTTTGTAAACTGCTGCTATTTTAAAAATTAGGCCGTCGCGATATTGGGTAGTCGCAAATATCGAGCTTGTACTGTATTTATATTATAAAAATAATAAAAATCAATTTTATTTAAAACATTTCCATCGAAATAAACATTGATATTAAAAATATATACTCGCCAAATTCAATAATGAATTAATTGTAATTGTAATAAAATATATTAAATAAATATATAAAAAAATTAAATAAATAAAAAAGTAATAAAATTCATAAATTTTTATAACCTTCGTAAAGTACGCAGTTAAGAGTGTTTGGTAGTAAGTAATTTTAAAAGAAATAAATAAATAATATGCGATACTTTTACAGATTATAATAATAAAAAAATAAAATAGAAAACATAAAAAAATCTATTTTATACCAACATTGTTTCTTGTTTGTATAGTACTCTGATAGCACTATAAAAGCGTTTCTACCAAATCGTCATCAAACTATCAAACTATTTTATTAACCAACATTAATTTCTACCTGGGCAGATCTGTGTTTCACTAAAGCCATTTAATATTGGTACAAAATAGCGTTTACGTGCCATTAAAAAAGATTTTTTTTTTTTTTTTGAACCCTAAAAGTAAAAAAAAAATAATAAAAATCTTTGGGGATTTTATTTTATAATTAAACTATTGATGTTAAATTTATTCTTGTACATTTTGGTTTTCTTTAGATTTATACAAAAATTTCCTCACCTGCCTCTGGTTCTGCCGTTTTGACTGGAACTACAAATAACATTGCAACATTGACCCAACGTCAATTGGATGAGAATGGCAATGCGCTGAGCGAATTATATCAGAATTCAACTGCTGTTGGAGCTGGCTCAGGGGCAACTATACAAATAAGTGCAGTATCTCCTACAACCGCTAATGCATCCACCGCTTTACTAAATTCGTGCGGTAGTGTATCGACCTCGGCCACTGTAACAATATCACCACATACCGCATCAACTACAGTCTCAACATCGGCTACAGTTACTACAACATTTACCTCTGGACCTTCGCAGGCGAAGGCAAAAGCTAAGAAAAAGTCGCAACAGGAACGTAACACAAAAACTGTAGATGTCGAATCAGTAGCCGGTTATCGGGGCAAAGATCCCGTTGAAGAATTGGTTAAGTATATTGAAAGTAGTGGCGAGGACAAACAAGTTGGCTCTAAGTCGGGCGATAAGAAAAAGGAACGTAAGAAGGACAAGGAAAAGCATCAGAAACTTAAGAAAAGTAATTCTCTGGAAGAATTACGCAGTGGTGCTAAAATGGAAGTACACGAACTGAAGAGAACTGCAGCCACAACTGAAAGTAATGCAGTTCTAGTACGACAAAAAAGTGGTGGTGGAGGCGGTAAACAGAGTAAAAATAATTCTTCTTCTACGGCCGACATCAACAAAAATGTAGAGGGCAAAAATACAACACATACAACCAATTCACGTAAATCCGATCGAAGATCTTGGGGAAATGAAGACCTTAAGTATTTAGAAGATCAACAGAATGCTAATTTAAATTTGAATGAAGAAAAATCAAACTCGGCAGTATCAAATTCGACTAAAGAACGTAAAAGTAAAGTTAGTACAAGTGGTGGTGGAAGTTTGACGGCAACATCTTCAAAGGATGAAAAAGATATTAAAGATAAAACAAACGAACGTAATGAACGTAATTTGGCCAATAATATTACACCCACAACAACTACAATACAAATTGAAAAATCGGATAAAGTGGAAAAAGCAGAAAAATGTGATAAATCAGATAAATATGAAAAAATTGAAAATAAATTGGATAAAACCGATAAACGTAAGAAACACGATATTCCACCAAATGCTGTTACTGTAGTCGATATTCTAGCTATAGAATCAGTACTACCAGAAACTGCCGAATTTCATGTGGTCACCAAAAAGAAAAAGCCTAAAAAACAGAAAGTGATCAATAATCTAGAAGAAACAACAGTCACTTTTAACCGTACGCACAACTTTACCATGCAAAAAACCTCAACATTTAATCAACAACAGCAACAAATGACTGTACGTTACAAATATTATCATCATGATAATTCATCATCTAACACTGGTATTTCAAATACTAACAGTCAAAATCATCAGCAGCCATCGTCCCAGCAGCAGCATCAGCAGCAGCCACAGCAATCAAGCAATTTTAATTCAAATTCACACCAACATCAAAATCAACAACAACAACATAATTCAACTGAAAATTATACTAATACTACTGATAAGTCTAGACGTAAATCAACTTCATCCGTGCCACCTTCAGAAAAATCTGATTCAAGTGATCTCGATTCGGTTCATTCATTGCCAATTGAATCATCTAAAGCTAATTCTACGACAACAACTTCAAATACTACCAAGGGCAATACGCAGCAAAGACTAAAAGGTGCTAAAAATAATAACAATGTAATTTTAGGAAACATTAACGCCTTGACTCTGGGCAAAAATCACAATTCACCTGCTCCAATTTCGTATGCTGACATTGCAAGAACTAACAAAGAAATTGCTGATGCTGCTGCCGCCTCTGCTTCTGGTATTTTAATAAATAATAATGAAATTTCCATTGAATGCAGAAATGCTGACCCTATAATTAACAATGCAATAACCACGACAGAATCATTAAATACTGATGATAAGCCAATGCCTATCGTCAATTCCGCGACATTACCGGTAGCAACAACAGCAGTGGCAAATACAGCTACAAAATCACACAAAATAAAGAAATCCCAAATAAAACAAGATTTCCCAGAATTGACCGGCACTTCAGTTGGTTTTACCGACGACAAAATTTCTAGTACGAATGTAAATCATAAGACTATAACATATTCTCAAAGTTTAACAGCTGTAACAAATCCTACACAAAATACATTTTCTATTCAAAGTCATGGAAGCGGTGGTGCTGTTGGCGGCGGTTTTAGTTCGGCCAACGATTCTTCGCCTTCTTCCTCCTCCGACGTTAATACCAAAGCCTCGCCAACGGACCATCATAAACATATAATAGTGCATCAAAATGCCAATATTTCTCCGCTGCAACATCCCCAACAACAGATTTTGCAAAAATCCAAAAGTGTTGAAAATGATTCCATTACTACTTCCACGAATTCGTTGTCTTCTTCTGCCAATTATATGGCTTCGTTTAATAGTAACAATTTAGATCAGCAATATCCTGCACTGGAGAAAACAGTTAAACGTCATAGTTCGGCAAGTGTAACAGTAATTGGAACGGCGACAAACACAAGCAATCAGACGCCGTTTAACTTTGCGGCAGCTGCTAAGCAACAAATTACAACAAATGTGGCGGAACAGCAGCATCATAATATAAATTCAAATAAAAATTCAGCCTTAACTACCTCAAATACTAATACTAACAACACAATTCAGGCGGCATTAATAAACAGCTCTAACTCTAATACAAACGCTATCAGCAACAGCGGTGGAGGAGGCACTACTAATAACTTAAATAAGAAATCCAAAGAAAAAACTCCACCACTATCATCGACGGCAACAACAACGCATCAAGTTAGTCAAGAAGCAAATATAACAACAGTAACATTGTCAATAAATCCCAAAAAATCTAAAAAGGAACGACTGCAGCATCAACTGCAACATAGTTCCATTGACGGCTCTCAATCAAAACAAAATCAAAATTGTAATAAAAAACCATTGAAAGCACAATTAAAGTCATCAAACTCATTGCCACTTGGTTTGGCGTCATCGACATCTGGTGGTAGTGGAGCCGGCACCACATCATTAGTAAATCGTCCTGCAGTTATCATACTTAACGATGATCGCAGCTGTTCTGCAGACAATCAATTCACATTTGGAGATTTTAATGAAGAAGAGTTGAAACTATTTGACGATGACAACATCACTTCTACTGCTGGCTCTGAAATTCCTATTGATAACATCGATATTAATGCAAATCAAACGGAGGAGGAAGAGAAGCATCATACTACTGATGCAGCAATGAAATCGCCATCCACAATGTATTTTAATGATTCTGGAGCCTCGTGTTGCAATGACATGGTCAATAATTCAACTTCCGATATGTTGTTAAGTTCAAGTATCGATGCGTCATCGCCCAACACCTCATTTGTTGCCAACAGTCATGGCAGCAATGGTGGAGGAGCTCTTCATATGCCAGTGCTTAGTAATAATCAATCCAGTGATAGTGGTATTTATACCGATAAAACAAAGTCATCCAATAGCAGTTGTAGTAGTACCAGCAGCAGTAGTAGCGGTGGCGGAGCTGGCAGCATCGTTGTTTCAGCAAAGCAAAAACAAAAGCAACAAATGTCACCGACCAAGGAGGAAAATAATAAACTAAACACTTTTCTCTCCAATACCAGATGTGCAAGTGTTCATACATCAATGGATAATTTAGACCCACCACCACCCCAACAATTAGAGACATGTAACGATATAGAGACTGCTATCATTGCAGCAGCTCGTGCGGCTGCTAAGCATTATAACCAGCAACCTCCTCACAACCAGCAGCAGCAACAGCAAAACAAAAATTCAATTACTTCGTCAAATTCTAGTTCCTTTTCATCATCTTCACATTCATCAACATCGTCCGCCGCATACCATCAACATCAGCACCACCACCACCATCAGCACCACAACAGTAACATTAATAATAGTAATAAAAATTATCAAAATCAACAACACGGAGGCAGTGGCAACATCATGTCATCGTATCATCAGTCACAACACCAATACGTTGAGGATTATGATGATAATGAGTCATTTGCTTATACACCACGTAGCCGCAGTCCTAGTCGTCCACGACGTATTTCCATTGCAGGCGGTACAGTGGCCAACAAAGAATTTGACATTCATTTTATACCGCCCACAACAATGCCATCAGCATTTAGTACGCAACAACATAATGACATTATTATAGATTTTATTGGTTCTGGTAAGTATTTCAAATAAATAACTACACGTGTCATGTAGTAGAAAAACTAATAAACTTTCGTATAGTATAGTTGTTTACGTTAAATTCCTTAGCAATAAACTAGACAATTGGAGAATTGCGTTATGCATTATATCGCAAAAATTTTGGTAATAAATCTGTTTCTCCTAAACTACGGATCGATTTAAAATTTATGAGAGAGTTGTAGAGGAGGACCTAAGCCTTCAGAAAAATCTACAATGTGATTTTTGTAATAATAAAGCTGTAACAAATCATTCACAAAATACATTTTCTGTTCAAAGTCATGGAAGTGGTTGCGCTGTTGGCGGCGGTTTTAGTTCGGCCAGAGATTCTTCACCATCTTCCTCTTCCTACGTTAATACCAAAGCTTCGCCAACGACCATCATAAACATATAATAGTACATGAAAATCAAGATATTTTAACATTTTTTTTTTGCGCTCAATAGTTTCCAATTGGAAAAATTAACTTATTAAAACTTAAAACTTATTAAAATATTAAAAATTGCATTTTTTTAATCTTTTATCATAAGGCTAAGTATACTACGATTAAAACAAGCCATAATTGTGAATAAAATCATTATTTGTTCATCAATTTTGATATTTTGGGAAATTAAAAATTACGATTTTTTAAATATTTTAATAAGTTTTAAGGAGAAACATTTTTAAAATAATGTTAAGATATCTTAAGCTTATTTTAGTTGCCATCTTTTATTTATAATTTATATGAATTAAAGAAAACTTTCTCAAGTTATCCTAATGTGTGTCCAATGTCTCCCGGACATGCTCCTAAAAAAAATTTTTCTGCCGACCAGTGTTATTGCCGTTTTTTAAAAAAGTGGTCTGGTTCTTTTACTTTTTTTGTTCAAATAATTCAAAAGACAAGGCTTCAAGAATGGATAGTGAAAAAATTTTTATTTGATTGAGAGTCGCACCCTACATCCAGCATTGGTCGAAAATGATGAAATTTTCAACAAAATTTCAAGTTCATCGGGCTGGAAAAAAAGTCAAGAGAGATTTTTCAAATTTACAAAATACTTTTAATAATTATATATATATATATATATTGATTTCATATAAATAATTTTTTATATATATTTTTTTATTAAAATGATAACGATCTTTTCGTGTATCAAAAATCATTTTAACGGCAAACTTTTGGAAAAAATGTTAAAGAATCCAACCACTTTTTCGTGTATTGGGAATCTTAAGATATTTTTAAAAAAAGTTTCCTATATTACGGAAAATATTTGAGAAAAACCAAAAAACGTCAAGGCAAGAAATACAAATTTTCAAACTCAAGCGCAAATATCTTCTGATACCCAGCAAAAAATTGAAGTGATTCGAAGTGTTTGCCATTTTCAAGACTTCTAAATCAATAATACAATCAAATTCATTCTGAATGCCGTTTTAAATTCGAAATTATTCGTCATAATGGAAGTGATTAAAATGAACATCCAAAAATATAATTTAACTGTGATCTAGAAGTTGTTATATTTCACTTATTTTCACAATTTTTTATAAAAATATACAAAATTATTTTTAGTAATAAACTATTTTTTTAGTTTAATGAAAATATTGCTTTCGAAAACGAAAAAATAAGCTTTTTTAACACAAATTTTTATTTATATTTTGAAATAATTTAAATGAGCTCTCAAAAAAAGTTGTGGTGTCTTATTTTGATTTTGTTGAAACCTAAACATGTCGCCCGCCTAGCACTAGGTGCAATTTTGAGGGATTCAATTAGCAGCGCCAGGCGTTTGGGGCAAGTAAAAGAGAGATTGAACCTAGCATCGTAAACACTGTTATAGATGTGGATACAATAGTGTATAAACAAGTTTGCAATCGTAAATTGCCTTGTTGTCTCTGTTTGGCAGTATCAAAACAGAGTCTGCGGACTATATTTAGACATCAGCAGAATGGAATACGTATTTTCTGTGCCGCTACACACTTCATTAGCATTGGTGGTGTCTTACACATTTTGATTTCGTTTAAACCTAAACAGAATTATTATCAAAATTTTTGCGATGTTGTTTAAATCAGATTTACTGGTAGCAGAATGTCGAAGTTCTTTTTTTAATCAGAGGATCTACGGGGTTTCCATTTTTTAATAGATTTAAATTAATGTTTTTTTTTCATATGAAATGATATACAGGTAACCCTCCTACAACGCGGTTAATTGGTTCCTGAAAAACTCCGCGTTGTAGGAAAATCGCGTTGTAGGAAACTTTTTTTTCCTCCATTTTTCCTTTTCTTATACAATATCACGCAAGTAACATGTTAAAGTTTTCTCAGCCGAATTAATTATATTAGACCTTTCATCGAATAAAAAAAATTTATTTTTTCAAAGATATTTTTCTATTTGTCTATTTCAACATAATAACATAAATTAATTCATTTAATTAACCAGCAAAAAGCAATTCATTTATTTAAATAACATAAAACTAAGGAAAATAAAATCTGGGAAAAATAGACACGGATTTTCAAATCTACATATTTCAGAGGATTTTAAATCTCAACCTTCTACAAATCCGCTTCCTCGTCCTCGCTTATTATAATTTGCTTCAAACGTTTTGCTCTTGGTCGTCCTATTTCAAAATGCGAGCTTGACCCACTATCACATTGATCCGGTTCAGCTATTATTGCTGGTCTTAAAAAATCTTTTATTGATGTCTGCTTTGTCCTACTTCGTAAATCTTTATAGATTTCCTGGTAGGCAGATAAATCATGTTCAAGATTTCTTTTGAACATTTCTGCTCTACTATTTAGAGGATCGTTTTCCAAAACATACTCTTCCAACTCCTTCGCCAGATTTAAAAGTTTCTCCACACTTTTTAGCGAAAAGTTTCTGATTTCGGTGTCAGAGAGGTCGTCAGAGCTTTCTTCAATCGATAATGCTTCACTTGTCATTGCTGCTAAATCTACTTCATTTAATTCATCGTCCACAACTAATTCTCGAATATCAGCCACATTTATTTCGTCAAATCCATCGCCTTTTATTACGTTTGCCAGTCTCACTACGTTTTCATATTCATCCTCAACGAGATTAACAACAGTTTCCTGTACTACAACCTCTGGCAAAAGTGCTTTCCAGCAAGCTCTCAGTGTTGATTGACGAATGTCTTTGAGTGATTTGCCGACGATTTTACAGCAATCTAAAATTGAGAACTGTTTCCAGACTTCTTTGACCGTTATATTCAATGATTCTATCTTCTCTAATATTAATTCAAATGATTTGCGTATGTAGTATGCTTTAAAGGTTGATATTATTCCTTGATCTAAAGGTTGTAATATTGATGTAGTATTGGGCGGTAAAAACTCAACTTGAATATTTGGATGACTTAAATCAGTTGCATGAGATGGTGCATTATCTAAAAGTAGCAAAACTTTAAATGCCAAGTTCTTTTTTTTTAGATAGTTTTCTACATCGGGAACAAAGCAATGATAGAACCAATCATTAAATAGTTTGGCAGTCATCCATGCTTTTTTGTTCGCTCTCCAATACACTGGAAGATTGTTTTTATTGTTTCCTTTCATGCGACGTGGATTTAATGACTTGTTAATAAACATTGGTTTTGTTATATAATCACCAGATGCATTACTGCAAAGTAACAATGTTATACGGTCCTTAGAAACCTTAAAGCCAGGAGCTCTTCTTTCGTCCCTCGAAATAAAAGTTCTTGATGGCATTTTTTTCCACCACAAACCTGTCTCATCAGCGTTAAATATTTGATCTGGCAAATAACCATGTTCTTCAATAATTTTTATGAACTTTTCAGGATATTTATTCGCCGCATCAGCATCTGCGGATGCTGTTTCACCCTGAATTTTCAAATTGTGTAGAGCATGTCGTTTTTTGAACTTTTCAAACCAACCTTTGCTAGCCACGAATTGGTGGTTATCTTCGTCGGTTGTTGATTGTCCTGTTTCCTTTAAATAATTGAATATTTTTAATGCTTTCTGTTTAATTATATTCCCATCAAGAGGCAACCGCTTTTGCGTCATATCTTCTATCCATACCGTTAGCGATTGTTCCATTTTTTCTATTATCTTCGCCCTTGGCCGAGAAGTGATTTTTGCGAGGACCGATGATCCAGATGATACCGAATTTCTAATTTTATCTTCGTTTTTTTTTATGGTTCTTATCGTGGACTCGTTTAATTTAAAATGTCTAGCAACATCAGCTATTCTCTCTTGATTTTGAATCCGATTCAAAATTTGAATTTTGGTTTCAATCGTGATAAACTTTCGTTTTAATGATGCGTTTTTCTTTCCTTTTGGCATTTTAATGGCCTAAATTACAAATTAATTGAGTTAAGTTATAAAAAAAGTTTAACAGAAACTCACCGATTATAAAATCTATTTATCTTGATTTTTACAAAATTATTATTATACGAAAAATGGTTTCACAAACGTTTTAAAATTTGTTTCAACTCCTCTTCACGACTTACTGTGAATGACTAAACCAAATCAAATTTCCAAAAACATTCTCAAGAGTTAATTTTCGGGGAAACCCCTTGTTTTATCTAAAAACGTGTGTGTAAATGTTTGAAAAAATTGCGGTTTGCAAAATTCCATAGTGCATACAAACATTCAAACACTTTTAGTATGTACATATGTATATGTAATACAAACATATTATTATTTCTTTATGAGACTAGGAATAATAGATACATATACATACATACACATATACACAAGTAATTTTTGATAATTGTGTGTTTATAGAATAGTTTATAGAATATGTATGTATTTAAAAAATGCTTAAAAATCGCGTTGTAGGAATCGCGTTATAGGAAACATTCCGCAATTCGCAAACCGCGTTGTAGCGAAATCGCGCTATAGAAGTACCGCGTTATAGGAGGGTTACCTGTATTATTAAAAATACACAAAGTATTTTTTTTTCGCAAGTAACACTATTGTTTTTTTTTTTTTTTTTGTCTCTCTCTTTTTTTTAGCATGGGAAGAAGTCGCAAATAGCAAAGTTACAAAGGTCTACGATGGACAATAAATTTATATTAAATAAATATGCTGCAGCAGCATTATTACTAGTATTGTAATTCAATTTTCCTCCATCTCAATATCATCCTGTATTTGCAATCGCTATGTTTGGACTATGAATCAGCCTTCTAAAAAGGATAATAACAAATATAAAAAATTATAATTAAAAAAGAACCATAAAACAAAATAAACAGTCAGTAAATCAGACTAAGCCTGTCTAATAATGTAAAAAGCAGCAGATAACAGGAACAAAAATGAGGGAAAAAGCATTAACTTTAAAAGCAACAAGCGTATGTATAACTTTATTTTTAAATAGTATTAGAAAAAATAAAAACAAAATTAGAAGTGAATACAAAAAACATAAAAAATAATAAATTTAAAAATCGAAAAAAATAACATAAATAAACTAAGAAAATAATAGAAGATTATAGATCTGAGACACAAGAATTATAAAAAACGTATTTTTTGTTTATTTTTCATCTCCTTTTTTATTTTTAAATTTAACACTTATTTTATTGAAATTAATAAAAAAAACTAATAATCCATTTTATATTTTAATGTTATTAAATTCGGATCCACTCATGAAATAAAATAAAAATAAAAAATAATAAAAAAAATTGTTTTTTTAAAAATATATTTAAATCACTGAAAATATTTTTTGAATTTGAGAACGTTTTGTATTTAACTTGAAGAAAACCAAAAAATCTGTACATTTTTTAACAAATTTTTACAAAATTTTGTTAACATATCTCTCATTTACTTCAAGAACGTCATAACTAAAAAAAAGTTTTTGCAGAAAACGCATTCAAAGTTTTCAAATTTCTATTCCCTAAATAGAAAAAATTAATGACATATTTCTTCTCAATCGGTGACCATAAAAGATACGAACATGATATTTTTACAAAAAATAAAGCTTGATAAACATATTTCTACATCATTAAGTCAAAATTCACTTTTTTTTAAGTTACGATGTTATGTATATTATATTAGTCTCAGCATTCAGAAAAGCTTAATATGTTAGTATAGTGGTAGCCACTTTGGAATCGTTTTTGAATGATACAGAAAACTGAAAAAACGAAACACATAAAGCCAATGCAAAGCAGTAGTATATCAGTTGTATTTTTCGTATTTCATATTACTTTATGCATGCATAAAAATGTTGTTGGTAATTTTCATAAAAAAAGCATTATACATGTTTATTGCGTATATTTGCAAAAAGTGTATTTCATATTTCTCGCCATTTTCTTTTAAAATTAAAAGAAAACATTTTAAATGTTTTATTAAACATACACATTTTGAACTTTTGACATAAGTAATATCTGTTTGCATCGATTTGGTAAAATTTTTATTAATATTTTATGAAGTCTGCTATCACTAACAAGTTTTTGGCTATTCATTTACGGCCACACCGACTGGCCCGTGTTTATAACTTCAGAATAAGTTGGTTGATAATGAAATACGTGTAGGATCATTAGTGATTATTAAATACCTCATCTTTTTTCATATTTTTTAAACTAATTCATGTTTTGCACAAACAAAAATAGATTTGAAGTATATATATATATATATATATATATATATATATATATATAATAGTAGCGCTATCGAAATGTCCAATATGGCAATTTACAAAAAATTGTCTATTAGACTATCTGTGAAAGCTTTATTGGTCATTCATATACTTACGAATCTATATTAAAATATATGTATTAGTTCTGAAGATAATAAAAGGATTCAAATGTATTTTTTATGAAGATGTTTTTTCCATATTTTGAAACACCAATATACGATTTCAAATGTGTTCGAACCTATAGCAAATTCGGAAAAATAATATATATTTTTATGTACAAGATGTTCCCATTTGTTTCCAACTGTAAATAAAAATCACATCATTCATCATACTATTACTATTACAACATAAATAATTAGAGGTTTTATTTCGCATAAAGTAAAATTTAAACTATTGCTTGTCAGAATGAAAACATTTGTAAAATTAATTCGACTAACTTTGAATTTCGCTCTTCCTTTAATATATCGCAAAATGAAATTTTTCATTTATTTTAAATAAATCAATTCATGTTCAAGGCAAAATTAGAACAAACATTAATTTATTTTTAAAATCCTATTAAATAGGAGCTTAGTTATTTGAAAGTAATAGGTCACATATCGTTTTAAACGTTATTTGATGTAGCTAATTTATTAAACATTTATGTTATTAATTATAACTTTCAATGTTTTAAAGAAAATGTTTGAAATTTTATTAAAAACGAAGAATTTAAACATATTTGAAGAAGGAATACATGTTTGATTGATATTTAACAAAAATTGTTTCAATTAAATAGAAGTTTTATTTAAAATAAGCGTGCATTTTTTAATAAATAAAAGGTATAGTGAAATTTTTGGTTTGTATTTTTAATGAAATGAAAATGGTTTTCACGGCATTACTGCGAAATTCGCTTCGAATGAAAACATTCATGCAATATATCTGATTAATTTTTAAAATTAATTTGCTGTCGAGTTTATGCTTTTTAAATAAATGTAGGTTTATCGGTAGTTTTATAAAATTAATTTGTAATTTCTTAGCTACATTTAGATTTAACCGAATGATGTGACGAAATAATTTGATAATAGTTAATAACTTTTAATAAGAGCAACAAACAACATGCTAAGACTAGTATAAAAAGATATTCCCATAAAGAAAATAAACTATAATATTATTATTTTCAGTTTTATTTAACCTTTGGAATATCAGGATTTAAATAAAATAATTGATTTAAACAATCTCTAACCTCTTCATACCCAATTTATTTTCATATTTTTGTCATAATTTTAAATTCTTAATTGAAATATTTTTGTATAAAGGACATTTAAAATATAATTAATATTAAAAATTAATCAAAATCTACTTTGAATATCAGATTATTTAACCAGTTTTTTACTAATGTTGATTTAGGCACGTTTTATAGGCATAATTAAAAACGATCAAATAAATTTACTTGTATGTCTGTCTGTATTTATATTAGGTTTTGTATTCATCTAGAAAATTCCTATTATATACTTTTTATTTACGATTTTTTATGAAAAAAATTTAGATATTTTCCTCTTGAAAATTTAGAAAAAATTAAATCTTCTTGCAGAAACAAATTCGAAAAACAAATATGTAAATGAAGTTATTGATTATATGATTTACAAAAATGTATTAACAAAAATATAATCTTTTTATTTTTATCGATTGTTATTTAAAACAATTTTAATGTTTGATTGAAGAAACCATACGCATCACGATACAAAGGATCTTTTGTATTTTAGAGAAGACTATACTTTTAATTTAAGGGTTTTAATTTTGCGAATGAAAAATAGTTATGTATTCTTTATGTTTCTTTTTTAGAATTGTTTTCCTCCAAATTTATGCATAAAGTAGGATGTATATAAAAATGTATTGAAAAATATATTTCAACTATTTTGGTAATTTTAGTATGGGTCGTATAAAATGTAAAAGGGTAATTATACATTCAAATCGAGGTAGTAATTCCCCTGAATATTTTGCTATTAACTGGTAATTTTCGAGATCTTTTAAAATAAAATGTATGTGCTTGAATTTTTGTCTATTCGTTTCCATTTTCTATTTTTCAAAATTTTGTAAAAATTTATATAATAACTTGAAAAGAAAAATAAAAATTTTTTACATTTTTTATAAAAAGAAAATGTTATAAACTTATATAACTTTTTTTAGATTTTGATATAAATTTTATTTTTTTTATTTTGTTTTTCGCTTTTATTTTTTTTTTTTTTTGTAATTTAAGTTTATTTACTTAAATATTAAGAAAAAATTATATACAGTTACGAGCAAATAAATAGGTTTACTTCGTAAGCCCCTTTTATGTATTTTTAAAAAATAAAAAACAAAGATTTTAAAAAAGTTAATGCCCTCTTTTGCAATGCTTTACGACAGGCTTTAATAAACCATAACATTAGTTTAGATTAAATAAGAGAAAGGGGAGATATACTTAAAATTTTAGAAAAGTGTTAATATTTGTCGAGAAAATAAATAAGTTAATTTAAAAAAATTTGTTACTAATACAAAAATCGTTCAAGGGAGGAAATTTAGCAATATTTAGTTAAATATCCTGTATTATATGTCTCCAAAAAACGTATGAGTCATACAGTTAACCAGTGCCTTTCATGTTTCTGATGAAATCGAGTACCAAGTCGATTCATATTTTTCTTGAATTACAAAATTGAACCAACGTCAGACCAAGGGAAAAAGAAGTGCTTTCGCTAAAAAAAAAAAAAAAAAAAATACTTGTATTGGGTTGGGCCAGAATGTGAGAGAAGTGTTCTATTGTCCTACGAATCAAAGATAAATTTGGACGAACTTGATGGCTTAATGTAAGCCATATAGCATGGTGATCAAAGCCTATTGATATGGGATAAATATGGGATTGTTTTTCATGGTCTAACGTTTGTTCAATTTTGTGAATCGAAGAAAATGTGAATAGACTTCTCTTTCCCTATATTCTTAACAATGCAATGCTACCATATGCCGAATGTAAAATGACTCTGATGCCGCGATATCAGAGAGATAATGAAACTAAACATCCTCGAGAATAGTAAAAAATTAGTTTAGAATGGAAAACTTTATTATTATTAACACTTTTCTAAAATTTTAAGTATATCGCCCCTTTCTGTTTTTCAATCTAAATAAATGTTATGGTTTATCAAAGGCTGTCATAAAGCATTGCAATAGAGGGCATAAACTTTTTTGAAATCTTTGTATTTTATTTTTAGGAATAAATAAAAAGTTTATTTGATCGTCACTGCACATATATTTTTCTAACATCAAAAAAAAAAAAAACGTTTTCTTGCTTTTGTATCAATCTAATACATATAGATATCTATATAAACTAATAATATACACATAATAATCTAAAATAAATTATATTTTTATTAAAATTAAAAAAATAATTAAAATTAAAAAAATATATTTATATTAAACTGACTCACTTTTTTCAAATTAATTGTATTACACATTAAATGAAAAATAATAAAACAAATTTATAAGGCAAGAAAGCTTAAGTTTATTACTTTAACTAAATATGAATATAATTAACATAAATATATAACAAATTTAAATAATTCTATATACATATAAATAAATGAAATATATAATATATAACACGAAAAATAAAAATATATATAATTAAAAGTTTAAAATAAAAATAATGAAAAAGGTTAAATCTTAGTCCCTTATATAAATATTTTTAATGTCCTAAAGTAATATTAATAAAATTAATAGTCATGTAGATATGTATGTGTAACAATCAAAACAAAAAAGTAATAAAATAATTAAAAAAAAACAATATATATTTAACATATATTCATATATTTTTTTTAATAAAAACAATTCAAACCCTTGCTAGATTTTCTTAAACTAATGCTTATACTCGATAATAATCCTATATTATAATTATTATATATTAAATTAATAATAAGAATGAAAATTATAAGAATATATAGTATAAAAAAGTCCTTATTTAAATATATAACTGAATATGTTTGTTTATTATTATTATTAATATTATTATTATTAATATTATATATATATATATATATATATATATATATATATATATATATATAATGTTTATTTCTGTGTTGTCGTTTTGATTATTATTTATTTCAGTATGAAATTATTATTTTTGTTTTTTTTTATTATTATTTCGTTAAAAATAAGAACTATAACAATAAAATTCGGCTTTTCTATTGAAACTAAAAAATTTATAACGTTTTAATTGTTTTTTAATGATAGATTTTTTCTTCTTTGTTCTTCTATTTTTTTAATTTATGATAAAATGTTGTTACTCTTTGGATAAAATCTTTTCATTTGTCATTTAAAATACATATTTGAAATTTAAAAGAAATTTTAAAATTAAAGAATTTTTGTTGTTGTTTAATAAATAATATATTATTTCATTTATGTATGTAATAATTAGTTGTTTGCTTCGTTTATACACTTTGTGAATATACATATCGATGACATAATATAAAAGAGGCATATCTCGACTTTTCGTAATTTTACAGAAGGAAAACCTAAAAAAATTTAGATAAAAAATACAGTTTTAATTCAATTTATCTTAGATTAATAATTTATCTTAGAAAGGCTTTTAGTTACTGGAATTCTTGAAAATAAATGTAAAATTAGGGCTTTTTGAGTAATGTAAAATTGAAATAAACTAATGCTATATTTGATGCTTTAATTAACAAGAATTAATGTCTCAATAGATTAATGCAAAAAAAACTACAAAAATTATATATGTAATTATATAAGGTAAATTCTCATGAAAATTGTTGTAATTTGGTGGCAGGATGCTTTTTAGATATTGCAAATCGTCCCAATTTTTTAAATAAGGCTATTTTTTGCTCTAAAAATACAATCAATAGATATATAATCAATAGCATTCATCAGTTATATAAGTTTTGGAATAAATTATTCCTTATGACTCACATCCCAAAACTTAAAGCATGTTTACTATGGCATCTCCAGTGATTCTTTCTGAAATTTGAAATATTTTTTTTAATGAACAATGAACATTGCTTCCCTAGTTGTCTAGAAGACTTGTTACAAAGGCCATTTTAGAACTACTCACATATTGCTTACATTCCATTCGCATTTTTATTTTCATTTTGACACTATTTGCTTTGCTTGGAACATTTTTTCTCTTTCAAACATTATTTGGATCACAATTTTCTTTTGTCCAATTCCTTTTATTAAAAACTTTAATAATTTCATTTGCAGCCAAAGCGCATTCAATTTTCTAAAAGACGTGAATTAGATTGTGTTTTACCAGAATACATTAAAAACGCGATTTCAGAAACAAATAAAAAAATCGAGATACTCCTTTTCTATATAAAGTCAACGATATATTTTCCATTTTATTTCTTCTGGAAATACATACAAATTCGGTGTTAAAGAAAAAATGTTAATTCACCTTCAGTTCAGCAGAATAGAAAATAGTTTTTAGACTTAAAACATTCTTTTTTAGCCTAAACCACCGTCCGTCCGGATATCTGTGCATCAACAACATTTTTGCTAAACTGTAGGTTACCGTTTTCATAGATAACTTAATGTGACATGTTAGACTTATAATATTCCAGCAAAAAAAGTGAGGAAAAATATCTAGTAAGATCACCACAACTAGTAACCTGTACCATAACTTTAAATTCGGGTGGAAAACCTATGAATTCAACATTAGCGTGCCATTGGAGGAATGTCATAAATTTTTGACAATATTGATGTTATCTTTCACTTTATTATTATTATATTATATTATCTTTGTATTTAAGATGTGAGAAAAAACGACTTCTGCAAAGAAAATAAAATGTTCATTTAAAAGACTGTGCATTATTAAACTGTGAATAATTATAATTGCTTATTTTTATTTTTTTACTAATAAAAAAAGGAAGAAAATAAATTTCATATAATGCGAAAAATGTGTTTTTTAAGACATTTATCCAAGTTTTATTCTGTTTCTTAGGTTTTTTTTGTATTTCTGAATAAATGTTAAAGAAAGATTAAAAATTAAATATATTAACTAAATGAGATGAAGGAAGTACAGTTACGGAAAAAAATAGGGTCACATATATTTATTTAACCTCATGCAAAGCAGTATCATTTTTAGTGCCAAATCATTGAGATATTAGGTTACAAGTAACCTAATATCAAGGAAGTCAAGTTTCCCCCAATATTTTTATCCACACTGAGAATAAACGAAAACATGGTACTAAACTAGAACAACAGTAGTACCGATAAAACTTATTTTTTCACAAATAAGATAAACAATCATTAGTAATAGGTCAAAATAATCTTTAACAATTTTCTTTCTTAAAAATAGCATAGAATTCAGCAAAAATTTAGTTCCATTATTGTCGGAAATTTACCTAAAGCCCTAAATTTACCTTTTTTTTTATCAAGAAAGTAAGCAATGAGAAGCCCTACCAAAATAACTACCTAAAAAGCAGAAAACACTGCGTTGAAATTTTGAATAAGAATTGCATAAAAAATTATATGTAATTCTTATTCTTTTTTAGGTTTTATTACGTTTTTTTCTTCTGTAAAGTTACGAAAAGTTGATATACGTCTTTTCTATATTAAGACATCGGTTAGTATATTAAGATGAATCACTTCGTATGAGAAGAAAAAAGGTTTTTTTGTTATCCCCTGAAAATAAACCTTGGTATGTTAATTTTCTCAAAATATTTCGGTTCTTCTGATGACCGTTCGAGAGCTAGGCCGTTTTTGAAAAAAAGATCTTTTTAGGTTTTTTAACATTTTTGTTCCTTCTCCCAAAGTAACGCATACAAAACTACGTGATATCGTTTATATGGTATTTGCAAGCCGCGTCCATTGGTATATAAAACATATCCAAGAGTGACCTCAATATTTTCAAATTTCATAAAATATCAATTTTTTCAAGATTTTTTCACAATATTATTTGCTATTTTATTGAACTATATTCAAAGTAAAAAAAATTAAAGTCTTTTTTAATATGCAGCATTTTATCTTTTTTATCTAAATTATTATTCTAAATATTAATTTTCAATTAACCACCAGTTTTCTTGATTTCACCCCTCAGTGCAGCAGTATAAGCGTAGAAATTTTTTTAATTCTATACATGTTCTGTATATTGATCATAAAAGTGTGATACTTTTTTACCCTTTTTGCATAAATTTTGGTTTTTAGGTCAAAAAAACTCTGTTGTTAGTATCTTTTAATTATGTTTATAAATTTTGTAAATAAATAAATATTAGTTATGCCCATAAACTTTTGAAATTATTATACAATGACAACCCTAATTTGTATTTCTCTAAATGAACCAAGGCTGATAAATTTACCGACAACTCTATTTAATCCTAATTGTACCAAGTCAAATATAGTTAAAATATAGTTTTTTCATTTTACCAACTTGGGGCAAATTTGGAATCTAACCTATATAAATTTTTGTAGCCAAGTCCTAATTGTCCCCAACAAATCATGTTTGCCTTATCTCCTACCCAACTTTGTCAAAAATACATATTTGTCTGTGGTCGAATTTTTTTAAAGTGATAAATTTGAAAATAAAAATGCCATCTATTTTATTTTCATGAAAAAAAAAAAAATACATCGCGTTAACAGTCTTTAATCTATTCAGGTGCAATGTAATGTAAAAGTAAATATACACAAAAGCATTACATACTTTAAGGCGTATTATTAAAACTAAAAACGATCAATTTATGTGACCGGATAATTTTCTAAGATTAGACTAAAAAACGTTAATCGAAGAATATCTATTAATAAAATAATTTTGCTAATTTATCCTAATTTTGTTCATTCTTGTTAATTTACCCAAAATTACAACCTGAGTATTTATGAGTAAAATAAAAAAATCAACCTTTTCGAAAATATTTTATTTATTTTTTTCTTACTAATGCTGTATTTTTTTATTTTTATTTTTTATTATTTATTTTTTTCTTACTAATGCTGTATTTTTTATTTTTATTTTTTATTATTTATTTTTTTTATTTTTTTTTTATTTTTTTTTTTTTGCCAGAAAACATATTCAGTGTTTTGAAAATGTAAATATCTAAATAAATATAAAAATCAGATTTATATATATGTTTATGTCTAAGCTATAGTTAGTAATTTAAATATAAAAAAATAATTATAATTAATTGAACAAAAATAAACAAACACAAAACTAAAAAAAAAAAAAATAATAGAAATTACAATTGCTAAATACATAAATGAAATGCATTATTAAAAATAATTAAATAAAAATAAAAAAATATTAAACCAATAAAAATAATTATTTTAATTTTTATTAGAGTGCTGAGTTGTGAGCAAAAAAATCTACATTAGTTGTTATTTTCAGAATTATTTTAAATTTGTTATTGGTTTGTTTCTATCTCCAGACTTTATTTTTTTATAATTAATTAATTATAAAAGTTGACTGAAAAACCTTGTACATACTTGAACGTTATAATAAATTTTAAAAACGACCACTAATTATCGCTCTTTAAGTAAAATAGAGTCTTAAGGATTGTTTAGCAAATTTCTTATTATTTCATATATACAGTTAGTTCCTTTACAAATAAATTAAAGATTTTATGGTTAAATTTTTTTGCAGTAGATCAGTGTAGGTTATCTGCAGTTTTCTTGTGTAAGTTTTAACAGCTTAATGAAACCAGACAGTTTAAGTTCACCCACAAATACTTTAATATATATATATATATATATATATACCCGCAGGTAGTTGTCTATCAGTAGATAGCATGTTATCTATAGATACAACAAATGAGCATTGGTCCAAAAAACTAGGTCATCATGTATTGAATCGAAGGCTTTTCTAATGTCAAGAAAAATAACTGCAGAGCTATTACGATTTCTTTTGTTTGCTTCAAGAAAACTAACGGAAAATATAAAATTTATTATTTTTTCAGAAACTCTATCCAATAGGCTTAGTATACTGATTGGTCTATAGCTGGAAGGTAGTTTAGGATCCTTTCCTGGCTTGCAAATTGGGATGCCTTTTGCTTTCTCAAAAATCGTAGGTAAATGTCCAAGAATTGAAAAATTTACCGAAGATTTCAAAAATGTAATCCGATATATTTTTAAGGATAATTCTGTTAATGCCATCTAACCCACGGGCTTTACTGTTCTTCAATAAAAGTACAAATTATTTAACTTCAGCTGAGTTGGTAAGTTCCACGTTCGGTCTGTCAAGAATTTCATCGTTAAGACCATGAACAAATCTTGTGACAGCTGTGTCCATAGGTGAATAATTATTTAATGGTAATGGTGTGTGAATTACCAAATACGTCTGCTATTGAGTTGGCCTTTTCAGTGCCAGTTTTTAAAGCTTCACTGATTACATGAAGATCAGTAAAAGACATTTTATTTCCTTTAATGGCTTTTGTACTTTCCAAAATTTTTTAGATCCCAAGGATAAACTTGAAATATATAATGACCTGAATTCATTTCGGTATTTATTAAGGTGGAAATCAATTAGTTTATTTAATAGTTTCAAAATACTTTCCAATTGATTTTTATAATTAAAATCCCTACATCTTTAAAATTTACGTTTGTATTTATTTCTCTGACTAAATAACATTTCACTAATATCAGAGATTTCTCGTTGCCAAGAATTTTTATGACTGACAGGTATATTTTATTAAACGCTTCTTTAACTATAGTTATTAATTTATTAAAATAAAAATCTAGATTACCTGAATTAGTAACAGATTAGGCAAAGTTCTGACACCTAATTTGATTTTCCACCCAGTTTTGAACTTGTCCAGAAATAACACAAGATGTAGGAACATGGTTCGATTGTAAAAGATTTGGATGTCTTTCAAGGTTTAAAAATGGAGACACGAGTTAGATAAAAGAATTTCTACTGTAGACGGTTGAACAGTGTTGATATTTTGTCCAAAGCGAGTATATTCATTTGGGTAATAAATGTAGTCGCTGGGTTGGAAGCAGTAGCTGTAAAGCTCTTTACTAGCCGAATTATCTGATATGCAATTCCAATGTGTATGTTGGGCATTCAGATCACCGAGAATAAAATATTCGTTTAAAGATGAAGTTAATTTATATATCAGCTTTAAAATTGGTAGTATGAACTGGATTATACACCGAAGTAAATGTAACTGGTCTTCTATTTATCATAACTTGTACTGAAATGCTTTCTGCAGTACATGTTTTTATTTTTGGTAACGACATATGCTTAATATTACCTTTAATTGCAATTAGAACTCCTCCGCCATGCGTAGATCGCTCCTCTCTATAAATTTTATAGCCACCAAGTTGAAATTTGTGGTATGGTTGATGTAAATTTGTGCGATTTTTTCTAAAGGACAATTTTGCTATTTTGTTTAGAATAAAAACTGAAAAAGTTAAGCATTTTCTAAATTTTATTTAATATTTTTTATATTTTTTCCTTGGTTTTTACTTTTTGAGTATAAAGTTAAAAATGTATGGAAAGTTTTAGTAAGTTATTACAATTAAAATCGAATAATAAGTTTTACAGTTTTAGTCCAATTTAAAAATATTAAATTTGGTTATGATCACAACAAAAATGCTTTTAAAAAATATTGCATCATTACATAGGCTTTTTCATAATTAATTTGTTTTATTATATTCGTTTGTTTTGTATTTAATATTAACAACATTTACATTAAAATATGTAAATAAATAAAAATTAGTAATAAAATAAAGAAAAATAAATTATTAAATTAATTATACAACATGTGCTCTCAGAGCAATATTACTTGGTATTTCAATATTATTCGTTTTTAAGAGTTTCACTATATTACGCAGAAATTCTTGTGATACTTTTAATTCATCGTCCGCTTCTAAACGATCATAAAGATTAAGCGCAGCTTCATAATCATTTGCTTTAATAAAGTTATTCAATAACATATTGTAAATATTTTGCTCATTAATGACGCGATTTAAACCTCTAGCACCACGGGCTAAACGCAACAGTGTTTGAACAGCGCCCTCCTGGCCCAGATGTTCACAATTACGTAACAATAAGTCTTCATTAATGCGGAACTCAGGATTTATCAAAAGACGTCTTAGTTGATTGTCAGAGCCAGATTCAGCAAATGCCAATAAAAGACCACTATTCATATTAATTGCACCATGAATTTTAGTTACAATTTCGGTTAATTCGGCTAAAAGTTTTTGTGCCTCTGCGACATTACAATTATACTTTTTAGACAATTCTTCATTGCCATTGCAGAGACGTACTATCAGGGAAAGTAATTCAAATTGTAGAGGTGTATGTTTGTACTGTAGGGCCAATTGTTTGAATTCCTTTATGGCGGCTTGTAGATCACCTCTTAGTAAACGTTCTCTTACTATAGGACCCAAAATGGCATTGTGCGTACGACAATAACCCAGTTTTTGTAAAAATGCATAAGTCTCACGGGTGAGATTACGTTCGTGTGGAAGATCTTTAGAAATGGTAGCCATTTGAGCCACATTTGTTAACAAATTCCATACATTTTTTAAAATATAATCACCACCTATAATTTTGTGTTTAAGAGTGCGTTCTTCTAACATTTGTTTGGCCTTTTCAAGTTGACCACATTTTACTAAAAGGGCAGCAAAATCTACATACTTATGTTCATCAATTTGAAAACCTGGATATGTTTGCTGCAATGCTTTTAAACTTTGCTGGGCATTATCAAGGTCTTCTAATTTTGTATACATTTCAAATATGCTTGCCAGCATACCGGGACTCGTTTGTACCTTCAATTTATCGCATTTATTTTTGATTTCTAAAGCACGCTCCAAACGATTGTCACGTACACAAACTTGTAATAGACGTCTAAGCACACCACGAGTATTCATTTGTTTTGCCTCCAGTTCTACTAAATGACATTCTAATTCATCAACAGTCATATCACGAGGATGCTTTATAAAAGAAGATGACAGGGAAATATCTTCAGTACTATTTGCTAAATTTAAATTACGTTTTGTCATGTCTTTCAATTTTTGATTAATGATTTGGAAATTTTCTGATGGATCATCATTGCTAGACGTTAGTAATGTTTGCAGTGCATTAACAGCTGCTGATGAAATATTTAAACCAATTTTATGCATTTCTCCTAATAAACGTTGTAAGCTCTGAAGATCACTGCGAATACGTTCTTGAGAAGATAGTAATTCAATCAGAAACTGTCCAACAAAATCTTGTTTTCGATCGATATTTTTGTTAGCCAATGCATTAAGCAGTTTAGCAAACTGGTGATATCTTTTAGTGGCTCGCACATGTACAGCTACACTGCATAGGGGTGAAATTAGATCTAAGGTATTTATTTTAGTTGTATAGGCCTCGACAAGAGGGGTCACATCGAACCATTTATTCTGCGTTAACATATGTGAAACAATTGGTGTTAGGACCAATGAGGTTTTAACACCAGCATCTTCTAGTTGCTTAAGAGCCATTTGGGGATTTGTTAAAACAATCGATAGTCGTGGTAGTACATATTGCACAATTGTCTGATGGTCGCATTCAACTTTAAAGTCTTGCATAATTTTTAAGGTTCGCAGTATACCGGCTTCGTTGTGTCTTCTGAAATTGTACATCATTAAAGGCCAAAAATAGTGCGGTCTTAATGGTTGTCCACGATTCTCTAATGCTTTAAAAATTTCCAGTGCCATTGGTGGACTACGTTTAAGGGCTATTTGGGCTGCTATATGCAGAGCTCGTGTATTTTTATTTGTATCTTCAAGTTTTGTGGCAATTTCTATAATTTTCTCTAATTCGCAATTGGCTCTGAAAAGTGCATGCAACAAAAATACTCCATATGTATCAATATCTTGATTTTCTTGAAAATCTGGCTTTGGTAAAGTATCAACTATGCACAGAGCATAATCTAGTTTGCTGCAAGAAAAATAATTGAAACGAGTGTTAATTGTGGTTGTAATAATTTTTCTTTTTAAATTTATTTCTAACATAAAGCCTAAATAGCCAAAATAACCATTTAGGGTGAAAAAAATTAAGAAAAAATAATCAAGATTATCAGCACAATCTGACTGTCTGTTCTCGTTATATTTATGCGTTAAACGTATATTATCTGGTATATTGGAAACAATTCCAATTATAAGTGCTAAATAAAAAAAATAAGTTTCAACTTATAAATTATCATTAACATCGCAAACGCCAAGTTCTTGGGAAAAAAGTCTATAAAAGAGCAGCATGTACAACAAACAATTCTTCGTAAATTTGATTATACATTCGGGATAATAAAATCTGCGGCTATTAAGATATCTTGCAAATTATATCCTCCGACAATATATACCAAACCCAATGAAATTGTCAGAAGCTGAGACACACCAAACAGCGTTGTCGTAATGTTGAAATCTGCAAAGATTGTGGAATACCAACACCACATAACCCGAACAAACGCAAATATTGCGTAAATTCTCAACTTGAATCGCATACCTCATATGACTCAAAATTTAAGAATAACAATAAGATGCATAAACAGAGAATCTTGGAAAATCTATAATAATAACCCTTAAAACCTATTCCTAGAAAAAACACAATATCAGATGCTCGAGTGCTAAGTGAACAACAGCCCATAAACAATTTGCTAACAACTACAACAAACACCTTACTAAAAAACAACAATCTCTCAGCAACAAAATACATTACAAAAAATGACAACCAAAACAACACTACCACAACCTGCTCTACAGACACACCAATTTCTCTCTCTGAAAATAAAATTTCAACCATCACATTTAAAAAACAACGACATCAAACGATACAATATTACAAACTACAATAACAAAAAAAAAAAAAACAGAAACATTCATACAAATACAAAATTCTCCTTCAGTAACAGTAACTTCTGGAAAACAAGACAAAATTAACATAACAACAAACACTTACGGCAAATACGTTCTTTAATAATGACAATTTTGTAAACGATAACATGAGTTCAAACATGAATATCGACGAGAATTTAACAGAGGATATGATCATAAATGGCATAAACGAAAGTTTAGGTCTACTTATAATAATCCAAGTATCGAAACAACACCTTCATCACAATTATTTAACAATTTTCTTGATTTAAATGTTATTATTACACCAAATACATTTAAAAAGACAAGAAAAACTAAAAAGAGAAAATAAGTGAATAAAATAATAATAGTAATCATGGATAATGGACTTAATATCTCACTTCTTCAGTGGATCATAAATAATAAATATGCATTGGAACTACTTATAACTTCTCATAAATTTACCACAACGAGCTGAACAATTAACTTTGTTGTCAAAATTTGAATTTGAGGAAGTAATGAAAACTTTAAAAGGCACAACTCCATTTCGAGGCAAAATTACGTATTCAGTTATAAAAATGGGTCCAATTCAACTAAAACATAGGCTTTGCGATCTATATAACAACATATTGGCCACTGGAGCTTCTTCACATTATTAGAATATTGCAATTTTATCACCATTTCCTAAATCTGGTAGGGTTTTCTGGTTAGGATTCTAGACGGTTAGAAAATTCAACATGCCTTCGTACCAAGACATGGTGTACACAGTCTTTGTCATGTGATGAAAGACACACTAAAACTGAAAATCAAAAAAAGTATTAACGGAAGACATCGAAAAAGCTTTCGATGGAGTAATACTAACCTATGTTATTTTGGAATAAACGCATAAATGCATTCTAGAATTATTAAGATCATTTCTTATGAATCGAATAGTTACACAGTAAAAGTGGATGGTTATTTTCCGATTAAGTATTCCTTGGACAATGGAGTTCCGCAAGGTTCGCCACTGTCGGTGGTTCTATATACTGTTTATGCCAATTCACTGACAAGGGCATCCCCGGCATGGATTACGTTGAAATTTATTCCGTCAACATTTTTGCGATTACTTCGGGCACCCATGACGACATTTGTACCAACCTTAATAACCTAGATCAAACGGTGCATAATTGGGCAGTAAACAGAGATACAGTAATACCAGTAGAAAAAATGAAAATCTTACATGTCTGCCGAAAAAGAGGATGCTGCATTAATACCATGAACATCAGAAATGTCAAAGTATCTATTATCGAGCAAATGAGAGTCCTGGGCATATTGTTTTCAAGAAATTTATTAATGAACGCTCACATAAAATACATATCCTCTAAATTCAGCAAAATTAACAATCTTCCAAAACTAATTTGTTCTCGCTCCAAAGTCCCTCGTATTAATAATAATTAATACACTGCTATAAACATTTCTTTAGAACATCATCAGATTTCTTAGAGCAACTCCATTGGAGCTACTGAAATCTGAAGCCCGGTATCGAGATTTTAGATTTATTTTCGAAAATAGTGCAATTAGCCTAGCTTCAAGATCAAATGCAATTTCGAATGATGGTCTTCATGACATATTTAACCAGAGAAGCGGGTCACCATCAGGCATTTTACAAATTATCAAACTTTTGAAAGAATACAACATCTCATTACCGGAAAGGCCTAATCATACCACTTTAACATCTACGCTAAGACAGACACAAGTTAGAGTTCTTATAATAAGAATATCATTAATCCTATTATTTTTAAGAAAAATCTGCAGCAGAAAATTACTTCTTTCTCCCCAGAAATCGTAATATACACAGATGGCTCATTCCATGGAGTGTAACAACATATGCATTAGATGAACAAGTCTTACACAATTCGATAGTTGGACGTTGGAATTTTTTTCGGAGGAAATAGTTGCAATTAAGTCAGAAGTTTCATATGCAGTTAGTAGAAAGGCTTTAATCTGAACTGATAGCCTCAGTGTAACTAATGCATTATATAATGCATATATAATTATATTATTGCCCTACCCAAGAAAAACCGGGACATTTTAATATTATGGGTGCCTTCGCACATCGGAATAAATGGAAATGAATGCGCAGATACAGCTGCCAAAAAGGCGCAGGAGCTTTCACATGTAACGGAAATCTCTTGTATTCCGAGTGTAATATTCAATCAGTATAGTACATCACTAAGGCAACAGCATCCTCCACATTTAAGACCTATATATAACATATATTTAACAAGAAGTGAATGTGTAATGCTTGGTCGACTTCGAGTCGACAAAACTAGATCCAATACTCAACACTATTATGACGGCACTGAACCGCCAAAGTATACATTCTGTAATGTTATTCTTTCCGTTCGACACATTTTAAAGGAATGTGAAGCCTTCATGCTATCATGGAGAGAGATCTTGGACACAATCATAGATTGTAACACGGACATATATCGGCCATCTATAAGAAGTCTACAGAAGCATAAAATTCAAGATATATAACTGGGTTCATTATCAAATAGGATGCTTTATTATTATTATTATTATTATTATTATTATTATTATTATTATTATTATTATTATTTTTTATTCATGAACTATTAGATACATTTTTATGACATTATTTTGTACATTTCCTTTTAATTATATCCCTTATTTGTTTTTTAATCGTTTGCTTTAAATTATAACACTATTACTTGAATTCACAATGTGTCATCCGGCACCTTTTGTAAATTTATTTATAAAGTATGTTGTAAATAAAATGAAATAAATAAAGCCTAAATGGCCAAAATAACCATTCAGGAAGAAAAAATTAAGAAAAAAATTCAAGATTACAAGCACAATCTGACTTTAGGTTCCTCTATGTCGAACGAAAAATTCGTTATATGAATGTGTTGTACGTAGATTATCTGGTATATTGGAAAGAACTTCAAGTATAAGTATTAAATAAAAAAATTAAATTTCAACTTATAAGTTGTCATTTACATCGCAAAGTTCTCGGCAATAAATTCTATAGAAGAGCAACATGTACAACAAACTATTCTTCATTGTTTTGATTATATATTCGGGATAATAAAATCTGCGGATATTTAAGATATTTTGCAAATGATATCCTTCGAAAATATGTTCCAGTTTTAGGTGTTGTCCATTTGTCTCTAAAAAATATATTATATATATATTGACTTACTCATTGTGCAATAACTCCACACATATACGCCGTAGTGATATTGGCACTTCTGGTCCTTTAACATAATCGGACTTAAACTCCTTAACCAATTGGCTTACAAATTCTTGAGAAAGTCCTAAGCTTGTTGTTGCACTCTGCAGCATCTTTATTACTTGATGAGACTGAAATTGTCCATGATGCTGTTGCAAAATATTTGATGCTTTTACTTCATCTTCATTTTCCATATATGCCACTATCAAGGTAGATTGTGTTTCAGTGCTTAAGGATAAACCTGTTGCATACATACTATCTCTAACAGTTTGAAAACCATTCATATCATTGCCTCGAGCGTGAGCTAGTAGCAAAGAGTTAAAATCATTTTCTGTTATGGCTAATTGCAAGGAACGCATTTCAGCTAAGATTTCAGTAGTTTGTTTAACATTTCCATTGGATCCTGACACTGCCAACAGATGAGATAATATTTCTTTTGGTGAACCATTGTGTTTTTCGTATTCTTGCAAAAACACTTTGTAGTCTTTTAAAGGTGCGCGATTGAATTGCAAAACTTGTAACATTGTATGATAATGGTCTTTTGTAATCTGATCAGATTGCTGCAAATATTGCCAAATATGTTGAAAATTTAAAAGTCGTTCATCTGCGGTCAAGGATGGCATTTCGCAGCCACACAAATTCAAAAGAAATAATCCTTGTTCATGGGTTAACTTCCAGTTAGGATTTGCTTTAATTACATCCATTAAAGGTTGCAATTGTTCAGTGCCTATGAAACCATTAAACTGATAAGCTGATTCCAATTTACCCATAACATGTTCAAATCCGAGTTTCAAAGGCCTTTCGGTTTGCTCAATTGGTTTGGTTAGCTGACTAGCATAACGTGATGAATGGGTACAAGCAAATATTGGTTTAACTTGTAACACTTTTGTTCCTATTCCACAATTTTCTTCAAAGATTGCATAACTCCAGTTTATTGCAGATTGTGTTGATAATCTCTGCGACAATATTTGCAATCTCTGGATGGCACGAAAATGTTGAATAGGTCGTATAAACATTTTATCTTAGTTAAAACCTTTTAATTTAATAATTTTAAATCTAATCGCACAATACAAAACTACACTAAAAACAGCATCGAGTTTGGCGCAGAGAAACAAGCCAACCGGCTCAAAGTCGGCGACGTGCCGCCGCCGATTAATTGTCTACTTTATGAGCCGCCGACGAAGTTTTTAAATTTTCACAGAAATTCAGTATAAAAAGTATTGAATGCAGTGACTCCATCTGTTATTGTTTTAATCATTTCTTTTATTATGCGCCGCCGCCGAAAATGTTGCTTCGGCTTGTTTCTCTAGTTTGACGACTAAACGTCATAGATATAAATGACGGATATGAATATATTTTCGCTCAGAACACTAAAATTCAAATTTTTGACAATTATTTATTTTTTATTGAGTGCAAAATGTAATTTGTATATCTAAAACGAAGGATTAAATACGATATTATATCATTAAATGATTTTAGTAAAATATGAAGATCTTAATAAAATGTGGCCCTGTTATTGAAATAAACTTACGAAGAAAAAAAGTCTTTAAAATAGGCATTTGTTTGGTCAATAATTTCGTCGTTGGAGCTGAATCTCTTTCCACCAAGCCATTTCTTTAGGTTTGGAAACAGAAAGTAGCTACTAGGGGCTAAATCCGGAGAATATGGCGGATGAGGTACCAATTCGTAGCCCAATTCATAGAGTTTTGCCATTGAGACTGCACACGTGTTTATGGTCAATCGAGAGCAAACGCGGCACCCATCTTGCAGACAACTTTCTTAAACCCAGCTTATCATTTAAAATCGAAACCACACTATCATATGAAATGCCTATTGCATCAACAATATCACGCACTTTTACTCTTCGACATTTTCGGGTGTACTGACCTCAATTAGCCGTCCAGAACGTTCAGCGTCATTTGTACTTGTGCGACCACAATGAAAGTCAGTAAAGCACTTTTTTACCATTGAAATCGATGGTGCAGAATCCCCATAGTTTTTATCGAGCTTTCCCTTGGTTTGATTGACGGTTTTTTTTTCGCAAAAAATAATTTTTAATGAGCACTCGAAATTCACCTTTTTTCATTTTTAGAAAAATATACGAGGTTGTATGTTTTGAACAGCTGTTAAACGCAGAGTAAATGACGACACTTGTTCAAAATTTGACAGTAGTCTATTAACAGGTGGTATTTGGTGGGAATAGTGTTGCATTTCATATAACTACGAGGGAAGTTCGAAAAGTCACGGACTTATTGATCCGCCCTCGTATATTTTGGAGTCTACAATTTTATAAATTAAATCTACAACTCAAATGTTTCATTAATACTTCTGAACACCAATTGTAAATCTAAATAATGGCGTTAAGAAAAACATGGGTTTCTATTTGAAAATTAAGTATGTATCTCCAAAAATTATAATTAGAATCGTGGAATATCAAGCTAATCGTTTGACAGTATCAAACGACACGAGGGAGTAGTTCGGTACTTTTAAATATAAAATAGTATCAAAAGAAGTACTATAGTGTCAACTTTTCCATCCCTGATTTATTTCGACAGCTGATTGAACAGACATTTCTTATATTAGAGGTGCCAAGCCCTGTGATATTTTTAAATAAACATGTTCAGGCTAAGTACCCTTTACATAGTGTCTACATTTTTTATCAAGACAAATGTCAAACTTAACGCGAATTTGTAGAAGGTGGCAACAGTTGTACAAAAACAACAATATGGCGTATTCATTATTGTTTTTTATATATGCAGTTTGACAACTGTAACAACCAAAATAATAATCAACTGTTTAATCAAGGTTACCTTGTATATATTCGCACTGATTTTGACGTTTGTTTTGATATAACTTTGACCAATGTAGACACTAGGTTAATACATTTGGAAGACACATTTTTGCCAATCCTCCATACGTCAATTTTTAGTGACTTCTAGATGATTGTTCGAAATTTACAAAAACATCAAGTAAAAGAAACTTTTTTACAAATATTATAATTTTTTCTTCCCTTTTATTAAAAAGAGTATCAGCTTCTTTTCATTTTTGATTTCCAAATGTAATGGAAGGTCTTATCATGATTAAATGCATTAATCTTAATAACTTGACAAAAAATTGCTCCTTTAATATTAATTTCTTATGTTATTTTTAAGCCTTTAATTAATACAGATTTCTCGGAAACGTTCATGCGAAAATTTTGCACAGTTGGCTTTTTATAGTCTCTAGGAAGTATTCTTCCATTTTCATAGGTCTGATTTTTTGGCACTGAATGTGTTCCAAGATATGATAGAATCTATATTTTCTATGGGCAAAATGAAGGAAGACAGATTTCTTCGGAAACGTGTCAGGTATTCTTCCATTTTCCATAAATCTTACTTCATACAGTCAGTGCTATATTTTCTATGACTAAAATGGAGATATACAGATTTCTTGGAAACGTGTCTGCGAAATTTTTTCACGATTAGCTTTTTACAGTCTCTAGGAAGTATTCTTCCATTTTCCATAAGTCTGATTTCTTGATACTGACTGCGTTTACATTCTTTAGGAAGTATTCTTCCCTTTTCCATAGGTGTGATCTCTTGGCATTTTCAGAAAACCGGGTTCGAGTTATTCGAAAAATAACCTTTTTAAAAAAACGGTTTCGAATACGGTTTTATGTGAAAAACCCGGTTAACCGGTATTAAAAAAAAATATTATTTTCCTAAAAAAAGTACGCTTATAATACATGTCATTTTTAATGACAAGTAATATAAAAATGAAAGCTCATATCGATCTTCTGCTGCTAAAGGATAATGCTAAAATTTTGTATTTTTTTAATAAAATTCTGATAATGCTTCTTCTGATCCAACCTTACCTATTTATTGAAATTCACCTTAATATTGTGACAAACGATAAAACTAAAATTTACTTCTTACCTAGATTCTGATAATAAAAATTAGTTTAAATCTATTAAAAAATATACAAATCTCAGTTCACATCAAATATCAAATTAAAAATTAAAAAAAACTAGTCTTAAAGCTTTATTAGTTCAGAATGAAAATGAAAAATACTTTCAAATAATTAAGGGCAACAACAACAAGCGAATTGTTTAAAAATAAAATTTTTATGTAAACTACAAAAAAAAATCATACAAATATAACTTTTAAACAATTTTATACTTTTAATGCATAAGGTCATAAATAAGGTTCAATTAGCAAATATAAAAAATGGAAAGTATAGGTTAATTTAGTAAATAAAAATTATAGAAGGAGCATTTTAGAAAAAACCGGTTAACCGACAGAAAAAACGGGCCTATCGATTTAATCGAAAAAAATTTTTAATTTAAATTTCATTTTTACCGGAGAACGCTATTAAATTGTAATACAAGTTTAAATCAATGGCACTGGATTCAAGGCTTGAAATGCGTTTATTTTCAACTTGAATTCTAAAAAAATGCTTATTAGGATATTATGAAAATATTTTTATTTCATATTTTTGGAAAGTTCACTGTTAATTTATATCGAAATGCCAGTGACTCACAATATCACAAAATAGATTCTAAAAACTTTTCAAGTGAAAATTCCATTATTCAAGTATGTAGTTCCATTCTTTGTGTTCGCGTACCTGATATTTTATGATAATTATAGCAAAATGTTGCTGGAAGTTACTAAATCGCGTTGGTTTACTTTGAAAATCTTGCAAGTGAGAGCAAGAGAAAAAACTTCAGTTCATTGAAAAACAACTTGATGAAAGCTGCTAGATGTTTTTCTTCCATCAACATCCATCTTTACCGGCCAGGGCTAAAAATTAATAATAACAAAAATTTTTGGTTATCAGACTGAGCGGCGCTGGTATATTGCGTATGTCGGGCTATAACTCGCCGGATGGGGTGGCGTTCTTGCTCGTCAGTTAGCTTTTGGCTGAGTACAAAAGAAAAATTAATACCAGCTTAAAAAAAATAAATTAAAAAATATATATGTTTTTGGGGCCCAAAGTGAGGGATTTCCCAAACTATTAGGATAAAAAAGTTTTGTCAGTCCGTGACGTGCTGCGACATTTCCTTGACGAGAACTTATAGATTTTTTTATTTATTTATTTATTTATTTATTATTTTTTTTTTTTTTTTTTTGCAATAGTCCAGAATACAATTTCATTTTTTTCTTTACTAAATTTTAAAGCAAGTTTGTCTTATATTCTGAAATTTAGAAAATTCTGAATTTCATAAGTCTTAGACAATTTAGTACGAAACTTACTTGTTTAATTGATATTCGAGTTCGCAATCTTTCTATTTTATTATTATTATTATTATTATTATTAATATTATTTTTATTATTATTATTATTATTATTATTATTATTATTATTATTATTATTATTATATTATTATTATTATTACGGAAAAAATGTAGACACTATGTAACAGACCGTCTAGACGTAACATAATATGCAAGATTTTTGTGTCAGAGAGTGTCAAATTCGCTCTCTGAGAAAATTATTTCACTTGTAGATTAAAATATTAGTATTATGAGATGTATTATGAGACTGTTGTAATGAGATTTCTCTACACAACCATCTTATAAGATGAACTGTCAAAAAAAAAAAAAATACACATATACGAAAGTTTGTTTGTGTATGTGCATGTGTATTTTGGAAATTACTAAAAAAACAATTTTTTTATTAAAATTGTATCCTTTTAGGATTTGTTTTAGATGTTAAAAAACATTTTTATAAAAATTGTGCTAAAAAGTGCGAAATGCTTAAATAAAAAGGATATGTTTACTCTGTGACTGATAGAAAATAATGTTTTCTTATAGGATTTATTAGAATATGTGTACGTGTATAAACAAAATGGGTACTCTCCTCTGCCGACATTATCTCACGTATTATATCAGCGTTAATCTTAGTTGTAGACCTGGGGTAACATAGTATCTACATTAGAGTTTTTTTTATCATGACAAACGTCAAACTTAACGCGAATTTGTTGCAAAAAACAACAATATGGCGTATTCATTATTGTTTTTTATTTATGCAGTTTGACAACTGTAACAACCAAATTAATTATCAGTTGTTTAACTAAGGTTACCTTTTATATATTCGCACTGATTTTGACGTTTGTTTTGCTAAAAAAATTGCCTAATGTAGACACTAAGTAAGGATACAAATATAATTTAGCATTCAGACCATCATTATCCTGGTTCAAGGATCCGGAATTGTAAGTTTTTTTATTAAAATTTTGTTACATGCATTCGAATTTATTAAAACCTAATGGCCTGATTCAGTACGACAATCAACTTGTTTGAAAATAAAATTTGTATGAAAATTACTAATTTTTTCAAATGTTTTTTGAGTAGTTTTCATACAAATTTTATTTTCAAACAATTTGATTGTCATATTGAATCAGGCCCTAAATATTATGGATATATAAATATTTTTTTAATCAAGAAAAGAGATAAATAATATAATTTAAATCATTGTTACAAAATGATGAAAGTGGAGTAGATTTTTAAATGGAAATGTTAGGAAAGGTTAATATATAGAAACTTAAATAGATCAATAAAATACATATATGAAAGGGAGTAATTAAAAATATTTTAGTAGGAACACAAAGTCAGTAATGTAAAGAGGGTGGGAATTTCTTATAGTAGTGTCCCTGGTGATAACAACATCATTCATCTATCAGAACCATGTATACACACATACGTGCATATAATATATTTTAACGACACAATGCAGTATTTTTTTTTTTTTTGTGCAATAGAATACTAAAATCTTGGAATGAAATATTTTCAACACTTTTGGAGTAGTTTTTATTTTCATTTCAATCAAAAGCCCACCTAACCCGCCGATCTAAGCTGTACATTTCAAGCATTCCAAGCTAGACTGAACTGAAACATAATAAATTAAACTTTTTTTTAACATACTGCTTCACAATCTATCATATGCATGATACATTTGCTTTGCTGAACAACACACTTAAAAAGCAAATGGAGCAAATCATCTTACGCAATGCTTTATTTTACAAACAAAAACCTACAAATTTATGCAAACTTACGCGAACAGTTTTTTTTTTGAATATTTTTCAATTTGAGAATAAATTGATTTTTATTCTCCCAAAAAAAGTTTCTGGATAAATCTAGCTGGAAAGTACATAAATAACTATAATCGGATAATAAATATTAGAAACGTACCATTAATTACAACTCAGAAAACAAAAACGAACAATTTGATTTTTCTGCACATTAGAGTATGTTCAGCGTGTTTATAAAACAAAAATAAAAAATGTAAACAAATAAACCAGCTGTATTCTTATCACTTTTTGAGGAAATGCACCCAGAGGAAAATTAGATCAGATAAATTTTAGAAGTTATAAATGTATTTAAAATAACCAAAAATGTTTAGAGGAGAATGGTGTATATTTGTCTTTTTGTTAATAACAGTAGCAATTGTAAATGCAGCAAAACCTACATGTTTAGGACTTAACAAATGGATAATGTTTATAGTCGAACAGCCCCAAGCACCTTTCTGTCCTTTGTCAATTAAGAATAAAAAGAATACCATATATTTGCTGTATGATGTAAATCCTCCTGAAGGCTTCAATTTAAGACGGGATGTTTATATACGTTTAGCAGTCTTTATGCGTCAATTGCAAGCTACTCCGGGTTACGAAAATCTGCGTTTAGTTTTACCACCCTGGCGGAGATTGTATCATTGGAAGTCGCATCATATAGAACAAGATAATTTATACTGGGAATATTTCTTCAACATAGAGAGTTTAAGACGTTATGCACCTATTATGGATTTTCCCGAATTTTTAACTGAGTATAAAGATTTTGGAGTAGATGCAGATTCCCGTTTGCCTGTTCACAAAATATTACAATTAAGACATTTCAAAGATATGTTTGAAAATGGTGTCTTTAAAGATAAATGGGAACTAAGCGAAGACTGTCCTGAAAATCCTCATCTATTGCGTGGTTCATTTTTGAGAGAAGCTCCTCTTTGGCTAAAGGATACGAAAATACAATGTGTCAACTATCAAGGCAGTGCAAATCTTCTAAAAAATGTTATTAACCGAATTACAAAGGACTTGGGAAATGATGATCTGCCTAAAGTTATAGTTATCTTAAATGCTGAAATAGTTTTACATGAACACTGGGCCGATAGAGAGTTTTGGAAAGCTCGCCGATCCATGCGTTTTGCCGATAATCTATTGGAAATTGCCGCAGATTTTCGTTTGTCTAACTTTAATAGTAATGATGAAACGGATAATGTCCAAAGACCACCGATGTGGGAATATGAAATGCCTCAACATAAAGGTAAAGCTTTAGGTGGATCGTACTTGTGCGTTCATTTAAGACGTGGCGATTTCCTTTATGGTCGTGAAAAAACCACACCCACTCTAAAATCGTCTGCACTGCAAATTAAGTACCATTTACAAAATCACAACCTTAGCACAGTATTTTTAGCAACTGATGCTACTGCTTTTGAAATAAAAAATCTAAAATCATACATTCCTCGTTATCGTATTATTCGTTTTACTGCTGAAAACCTTTATCAGAAGTCCTTAATTAAGGATGGAGGTATTGCCATCATAGATCAATTAATATGTTCGCATGCACGTTTCTTTATCGGCACCTACGAGAGTACATTTACCTATCGTATCTATGAAGAACGTGAAATATTGGGATTTCCTAAAGATCGCACATTTAATACGTTATGTAAGAAATCGACCATGGAAAATTGTTTGAAAAATTCTATATGGCCAATTGTATATTAAGGGCAATACAAAAACTTAATTAAAAATTGTGATAAACAATTAATTGAAATAAATACTCGTTCAAATATTTAGCGATAATATGAAATTTAATACTTACTAGTAGGTTAAAAATACACATAATTTAAGCATAAATAAAAGACTTTATTATCATATAAATTTTATATATACATGTACCATGTATAGGAATAAAAAAATCAATAAATATATTGACGATTGTTTTTTATTTTAATTAGAACTTAAATTGTGAACACCCTTTGTAATGAAGGATATGAGGGCCATTATCAAAAATTTTTGATTCTTGGGGTAAAACAAATTTGATTTTTTTTTTTTTATTGAAAATATACACATTTTATCTTTATATTTCACTTGATAATTAGGTGAACTTTGCGGAAATTAAATTGAAATGACCAACGAAGTATTTGTATCCAAAAAAATCAGAAAAAAATATATTATTAGCTTTTTTTATTATTATTTAAATTTACTGGTGTCCATACCGTTGGGCAAGATGAGAATAAGCAAATGATTAAAGCAAGTGAAGAAGGAATGTTTTTAATCAAATATATCCTTGAAACCTATAACATAGAAAATAACTAAAAGTCCAACTTGCTTTTAAAAAAAGTCCAACTTGCTTTAAAAAAAAAAGTCCAACTTGCTCTCAAAAAAAATCGAACTCTTTGTATATGTTAGCTGAGCGAATTAAAATAGTTGGACTTCTAGTTGTTTTCTATGACCTATAACTTCTAAATATTCCACTAAACGTTCATGATAATTATAAATAAAACTACTAAATTCTTTGATTCCATTATTAATACGCGTAGAGATTTTTTTGCTGAGAGAATTAAAATAGTTGAACTTCTAGTTGTTTACTATGATCTATAACTTCTAAATATTCCACTAGACGTTCATGATAAATATAAATAAAACTATCAAATTCTTTGATTCCATTATCTTTGTTAGCAAATGGGGTAGCATTTGCAAAACTGATAATCCAAAAATATTAATTCATTTAACATTATATTGCTGGAATAAAAATCATCATGATTTAAAACATTAAAATTATTAGTTTTCTGCTAAAAAAGTACTTTTACAGCATTTCCAATATTGATCAGCAGTGAGCTGAAATTATCAGGAATTAATAAAAATAGTTTCAATTACAAATATAATTACCTACAAATTCCTTTAGATATTTATTTACTTCCTCTAAACTCCACTGTTTCATGTCATTTTGATATGGTTGGGTTCTAGTTTTGAACTTTATACTAAAAATCGCGATTTTTTTCGAATTTAAGTTATTTGTCCATATATTACACGAAAATATATTTTATTCAAGTATATTACAAAGAAATGCTATTTTATATTGTGATGCTCTTTTAACCCAAGTAATTTTTTTAGGTCCATAAAACTTATATCTTTCGAAATTTTTTGATGCGCCTCTTCATTTCCTACTAATTATATCAATTTTGTGTTTAGACAAAAGTGTTTCGTTTTTAGCTATCATTAAATTTTAAATTTATGTTCCCGATCAATTATATTTATCGCCGTTATTATCTATATATACAAGATTTGTACAAATTTATGCAATTTCCTATATAAAAATACAAAAACAAAAAGTGAAATTTTTGTGCAAATTTCAAAAAGTCCATAAAATTTTTTTCAATAAATTTATTTTAAATGCTTCTTCGATTTTATTGTGTAAAATATCAAAAAACTAAATTTACGCAGTAATCCATGCTACGAGTATTTATATGAAACTGTGAATGTGCTTCGCGAAAAACTGATTATTAAAATATAGCGTATAGCGTAAATATGCTAAATTACAACAAGTATCAATCTTTGTTTCAAAATTTGTATAAAAGTTTGCTATTGTAAATTGCCTTGTTGCCTCTGTTTGGCGGTAACAAAGAAGAGTTTGTAGGCTATAATCATACACCTGAAGAATGGAATACGTACTTTCTGTGCCGTTACACACTTCATCAGCATTCATGTTGTTGAAACCTAAATGGATAATTTAGTAAAAGAAAGATTGAACCTATCGTCGTAAACGCTAGATATATGTGGTTACAGTAGTGTCCTTGTTGTCTCTGTTTGGCGATACCAAAGCAGAGTTTTCCATTTAGGTTCGTTGAAACCTAAACAATTTGTGTTCCGTTGAGGGGCACACAGACCCCCCACAAAAAAAAAAAAAAAAAAAAAAAATTAAAATTTAAAAAATTTTACCTGTAAGTAACTGTTGAAAGTTTGCACGATAATAAAGAAGGTGTATAATTTATCCCCGAAGTTCGATTATTTTAGGGTCGAATGAGATTGAAAAGTACCCAGCAAATATTTTTTGAAGTAGTTCAAAGGGATGTAATATTTTCATGCTTTGTTTAGATCTTATGTACTTAATTGTATTCTTAATTTCTTACTTAACATAGAGTCTACATTAGAGATTTTTTTATCAAGACAGACGTCAAACTTAACGCGAATTTGTGGAAGGTGGCAACAGTTGCACAACAACAACAATATGGTGTATTTATTATTGTTTTTTATATATGCAGTTTGACAACTGTAACAACCAAAATAATATTCAACTGTTTAACTAAGGTTACCTTATATATATTCGCACTGATTTTGACGTTTGTTTTGATATAAATTTGCCTAATGTAGACACTAAGTAAGGCCCAGCCATATACAATACTTTTGGTTCAACTGCAACTGACAGCCGTAGTAAAATACACGCATTTATATAGAACGGAACCAAATCAGCACGCCAAACTTCTGCGTGCAGTACTTCAAAGAGGAAAAATGTTCAACTTTGAAGCATCGAAGTACATAAATACATTTTGACAGTTGTTTTCATCTTTTTTTAATATTGGTGTCTATTCTTGAAAACGCGTCGAAGAAGTGAAAATTTTCATTAAAACAAAAACTAAGTTTAAAAATTGTTTCTGTTTACCATAGACTTTTAAAATGTAATAAACGTGAGAACTTTAACGCGTTTCTCTCTCTTTTAAAAACAGTAAATTCCATTTTAGAAATGTACGGTAAACAAAAACAATTTTTAAACTTTTTTTTTTGTTTTAATGGAAATTTTCACTTCTTCGACGCGTTTTCAAGAATAGACACCATTGTTTCGTTGAGTCGGAAAATTTAATTTGCAATTCTTTATTGCAATTGAGAACATAATTAAATTTGGCATAAATCAAGATTACCAGCACACTTGATTTTTAAATAATTTTGATAATGATTCAGTTGCATTTTTATTTGTGATTAAAGCAATGTAAAAATTTTTGCCCGCTCGCTCTTAGTTTACGAGTTATGGGTACTTGAAGTTATAATGTAAAAATGCAATTTTCTTCCTCCTGTAATGAATATGAACAATATGGGTATCATAGGAAAGGTCTTGAAGAAGCCTTTCGATTGATATATAAATTGTGCCAAATCATTAACCCATGGTGAGACAATATGATATTTCATTACTTTTTATTTTGACTTTTTTTACAAAAGTACCGTTATCTCAAAAATATATCGATATAATGGTACTCTCCTTTATATCAAATTATTTAGAGAACATTTCAAGCTTTCATATGATCGCCGTGTCACACCCCTAGCCGATTAAATAACAAAAATATAGCACTTTAAAAATTAATATTTAGAAAAATTAATCGATTTTTACTAGTGATATATTTCCTCCTATAATGAATATGAACAATATGGGTATCATAGGAAAGGTCTTAAAGAAGCCTTTCGATTGATATATAAATTGTGCAAAATCATTAACCCATGGTGAGACAATATGATATTTTATTACTTTTTATTTTGACTTTTTTCACAAAAGTACCGTTATCTCTAAAATATATCGATAAAACGGTACTTTCCTATACATACAATTATTTAGAGAACAATTCAAGCTTTCATATGATCCCCATGTCACACCCCTAGCCCAATAAATAACAAATATATAGCACTAAGAATTAATATTTAGAAAAATTAATAGATTTTTACTAGTAATATATTTGTCAATATCATAATTTAAAAATATATAATGTCTTATTTCTTTATCATTTTTACAATTTTGTGAAAAATTAAAAATTATTTAAAAAGAATACCGGTACTTACAAAAATTTTTTGATTTCCAAAAAAAGTTTATTAAGCGAAGCCGGTGTTCGACATACATAGAGGAGGAAGCTTTTTAGCCCGGCCGAAGGCCGGCTGCACAGAAAAACCTTTATTTACATTAAAAAAATATATTTTAATTTCAACTGTGCTGGTAACCGATTTGTTCCAAACATTTTTTTTAATTTTTTTATCTATAATTCAAATAAAAATGCAAATTAATTAATATTTACTAAGTATTTTTTTTATTTATTTTTTTTATTTTTGAGATTTAAAGACCTTTCCAATTATATCCGTATTATATATATGACTATATGCTTTTTCAAGACCTTTCTAATGATATCCATATTACATATATAGTTATAAATTATAATATTAACAAATATATTATGAGTAAAAATCGATTCATTTCCCTGAATATTAATTTTTAAAGTGCTATATTTTTGTTATTTAATGGACTAGAAGTGTAATATGGGGATCATATGAAAGCTTGAAATGTTCTTTAAATGATTTGATGTATAGGAAAGTATCATTATATCTATATATTTTTGAGATAACGGTACTTTTGTAAAAAAAGTCAAAATAAAAAGTAATAAAATATAATATTGTCTCACCATGGGTTAATGATTTGGCACATTTTACACATCAATCAAAAGGCCTTCTCAAGACCTTTCCAATGATACCCATATTGTTCATTTTCATTCAAGGAGGAAGGAGAAAATTGCATTCTTACAATAAGGGACGCTGTTTCAAAAAAAAAAATTTATTAGAATGAAAAATCTCTCAACCAAGTATTTTTTTTATAATACGTAGTGAGTGTTTTCGAAGTTTAACTTATTTCATATTCCTTTCAACAAATCTATAATAAAACTCAAGTTTAAACATGACAAAAATAACGCTGATTTAAAATTTCATGTGAAACAACTTATAAGTAAATTCGTTAAACCGTAGTTAAACAAAAACATACACACTTGGACAATAAAATAGGTGTGAATTTCTTCAAATGAACAAATTTTAAAATTTGTGTTTTATAATTACATTTTATTTATTAAGTACAACTACCTAAGGAGTAAAAAAAATACTTTTGTAATTTACCTAAATAGATGTTTGGAGATCGAAAGAAAATCCATATTTTTCTGTGGACAATAAAATAGGTATGTTGGCAAACATTTTTAAATTACAAAATTATTTAAAATTTTTGAAAATAAATATTAATGAAATGCAATAATAGCATGAAAACATAATTATTTTTTGGAATTTTCTTGATTATTCCTAGCATAGCGGAGACACACACGCTAAAAGTCCTTGGTAGGATATTGTATGATTTTTTTTCATTACCAAATGAGCGAGAATGTTTCTTAAATTATTCATTTATATCTATTTAAGGATTTTAAGCAGAATTTATATTATAAGATGTTCTTGATTATTTTAAAACTTCCGTATTATATTCCAAGGGCCACATTCCTATTAAACTTGATGAATGATTCAAATCGTTATCCTTCCAAACTCTCTATAAGAGTAGAATATTTTACTTAGTTTAGGGTTACACAATTATTTTCAATAAATCCTAGCACGAAAACTTCACATTTTTCTTTTCATTAAAATGTTTCAGACATAAACATTCCGACCAAAAGGCACTCACATACTACGACTTATTTTTGTTCATAAAATATGAGGATTAATCGGTTTTTACAACTTTTTTCATTAAATAGATTCTTGTTTTTATAATGAAATGACATTCTTATAGTTTTTATATATTATATTGCTCCTATCATAATTTATGGGTCTGAATAAGTTGTTTCCTCTTATTTTTATTTATCTTGCATCATCCGAAAATGTCCCGGAGTTCCAAAAATTGTACAAGGATTTATTGAAAAGGGTTATGCTGCAATATAGAGACCCTTAAATACCACTTTTGTGAAAGGTTTAGCTTTATAACGACCAAAATCGTTCATAAAAAATGTTGGGAGAGTCGGTCTTTGAAAGTTACTGAATAAATAAGTTATTCCTATAATTAAAATTATGGCTAAAATTATTAAATAAATTTAAAAGAGTTATTTCAGATGTATTCCAGCCCAATTAGTAAGAAAAAATTAAATAATTTTTAATAATAACCGTATAATATCATAGCAAGGAATTTTGGAGTGTATGTCTTCGCTATAAGAAGGAAACTCAAAAAAGTAATTATATCTTCTTATGCTATTATTAACGTTTTATTAATATTTAGTTTGAAAAATAAGAAATTATTTTGTAATTTTAAAATTTTTGCAAACACACCTATTTTAATGTTCACAGAAAAATATTAGTTTTCTTAAAAAAACCTCTTCCGACTCCAATGTAGGTTAATACCAAAATAATGTTTTTTTTATTCCTTAGATAGTTATATTTAATAAATAAACCACAAATAAAGGTATAAAACAATTTAAAAAATAAAATTTTAAAGTTTTTTCATTCGAATAAATTCACACCTATTTTATTGTCCATATGCGCAGATATCTGAAGAACAAACCCTAATTCATTAGTCAAAAACCTAATTCATGCAACATTAACGCTCTAATTGTATTATATGCTTTAAACTGTAGCAAGTACCATATCTAGAGAAACGTCAATCTTTCATTGAAATAACAGCCAGGGTTGTCAGATTTTTTTAAGCCTCTGTCGCTAAATTGTTAATCAGAAATCGCCAAAAATCTCCAAATTTAAATTTTATTTGGCTTTTTAAAGAAATACTAAAAAATCATCTAAAATATTAAAAGTGTCGTATAATTTTTAGTATTTAAAATTTCGTATAATTTATAAATGTGAATTCAGCTTTAACAAAGCCAACGATAATTTTAATATCTAATAATAATTGCATAAAAAATACAACTTAAAATACACTTTTCTGACATATTGATTCCATTTTTGGTCAGGAACTTTTAAAATTTATTGAACTTTATCACAATTTTTAAAAGAATAATCGAACATTATATAACCACATTGGTCCCATTTAACTTATAAATTGTTTCAAAGAATTAATTTATTTATGAACGTTTTTATTTCATTGTGACCGAAATCATTAATCCACATAGTAGAAAAAAATTTAATAGTTTTTCTCTACAAATGCCTATTTAATAATATTTTAAAAATTATCCAAACAAATCTCCAACTGTTTACAAATCGCCAAAAGTAATTAAAAATCGCCACGCCCTAATAACAGCCCGTTTAGACGTAACCTAATATGTAAGATTTTTGTGTCAAAGAGTGTCAAATTCGCTGTCTGAGAGAATTATTTCACGTGTAGATTCAAATATTAGTATTATAAGATGTATTATGAGACTGTTGTGATGTGATATTATAAGATGAACTGTCAAAAAATATACACATATACGAAAGTTTGTTTGTGTGTATGCATGTATATTTTGGAAATTACTGAAAAACAATGTTTTTTGTAAAAATATTTTATTTTAGTGTTTGTTTTACATGTTAAAAATCATTTTTATAAAAATTGTGTTAAAAAAGTGTGAATTGTTTAAAAAAAAGGACATGTTTACTCTATGAGTGATTGAAAATAATAATATCTTATAGGATTTATCAGAATACGTGTACCCCTTATTTAAGATTTAAAATAATATAAACAAAATGGTTACTCTCCTCTGCCGGCGTTATCTCACATGTTATATCAGCGTTAATCTCAATTGTAGACCTGGGGTAAGGCGTTAAAATAGAAAAATATTTACTATAGAATTTTAAAAAATAATTCCCGGAAATTCCTGAGAGTATTTTGACGGGAAATTCTGGGATTTCTCGGACAATTTGTATACAAAATTATACAAATTATTTTTCTTTATTCTGTAACTTAGTATGTATTGTTTTTAATATATAAAAAGCAATTACTTAATATTTTTTACCACAACTAATAAAAAATAATAATTTTAACATTTTCTAAATTTCTTTTTCTTAGTCAAAAGTCTAAAGGCCTCAGCAGTCTATGTGTAAGGTAATATAGATATATCGTAAAGTTCCGTCTAAATTTATAAAAATTGTTCAAAAACTAAAAACGTATCCATTTATTATCTTATCTTTTAAAAAATTGTAAACTGTAAAACATATACATATATAATCATTACATTTACACGAAATTACATTTTAACGAAACTAAAGCTGAAGTGCACGATTTTAAGGAATTAATCTTGGACTACTTTTTCCTCCGTAAGTTTATTTCAATAAAAGGACTACATTCTATTAAGATCTTAATACTTTACTATAATATTTAATCTGATTAAAATCAATGAATATAATTGTATTTAATCCTTGGTTTTTGATATACCAATTATATTCTTTGAGTTTTGCGCTAAATAAAAATAAATAACTTTCAAAAATTTGAATTTTAATACTCTGAGAGTGAAAAAAGTACTATTTGAAATTTATTTTGATACGGAAAAATATCTTCATTTTCCATGCATGGTACATATGTATTGAAAAGACAAGAGAAACAAACGAAACAAAAAGAAACAAAATCAATTGTGCTGGGAATCATTAAAACATTTTAATTTAACACTATTCCCATCAAGTACCACCTGTTAATAGACTACTGTCAAATTTTGAGCAAGTGTCGTCATTTACTCTGCGTTTAACAGCTGTTCAAAACATACAACCTCGTGTATTTTTCTAAAAATGGAAAAAAGTGAATTTCGAGTGCTCATTAAACATTTTTTTTGGCGAAATAAAACCGTCAATCAAACAAGGGAAAAGCTCGATAAATACAATGGGGACTCTACACCATCGGTTTACTGACTTTCGTTGTGGTTGCACTAGTGCAAATGACGCTGAATGTTCTGGACGGCCAATTGAGGTCAGTACACCCGAAAATGTCGAAAAAATCCACGATATGGTGTTGGCCGACCGGCATTTCATATGGCAGTGTGGTTTCGATTTTAAATGATCAGCTGGGTTTAAGAATGTTGTCTGCATGATGGGTGCCGCGTTTGCTCTCAATTGACCATAAACTTAAACGTGTGACAACTTCAAAGGATTGTTTGGAGTTGTTTAACCGCAATCCGAATGAGTTTTTGCGGCGTTTTGCAACTGTGGATGAAACATGGATCCATTACTGTACTCCGGAGACCAAGCAGCAGTCTAAACAATGGGTTTCTCCGGGTTAGCCTGCTCCGAAGAAGGCCAAGGTAAGTTTGTCGGCCAATAAGGTGATGGCAACAGTTTTTTGGGATGCACGCGGGATAATCCACATCGATTACCTTCAAAAGGGAAAAACAATAAACGGCGAATATTATGCCAACTTATTAGACCGATTTAAGGAGGATTTAAAAAGAAAACGACCCCATATGGCATCAAGATAATGCACGGGTGCACACGTGTGCAGTCTCAATGGCAAAACTCTATGAATTTGGCTACGAATTGGTACCTCATCCGCCATACTCTCCGGATTTAGCCCCTAGTGACTATTTCCAAACCTAAAGAAATGGCTCGGTGGAAAGGGATTCAGCTCCAACGATGAAATTATTGACCAAACAAATGCATATTTTAAAGACCTCGAAAAATCCTATTTTTTACGCAAAGTAAATGACGACACTTGCTCAAAATTTGACAATAGTCTATTAACAGGTGGTACGTGATGGGAATGGTGTTGCATTTCATATATATTTGTGTGCATGTTGTTTACAAAATTTAAAACAAAATAAAATTTGAAAAATTTAATTAAAATAATTAAAAGTAATCACAAATAAAATACAAACCATATTTGATTTTAGATATTTTTTATATTAGGGGCTTTCATCCAATCAAGGTATAAAAAGCACGTAAAATATTTGTCAAACTTTGTTTGAAAAATTATTTAAACAATTTATGAATGTTTGCGCTTCAATTTCAGTGTGTAAATAAATTTGTAAATTTGTATTTTTTAATATTCAAATTTGAAAGTAGAAAAGAAATTTATTTTTTTAATTTTTCCAATATTTAAATCGAAAGAAAAACAAAATTTAAATACAAAACAATTTGGAAGCATATTTTGTTTGCCAAATAATTTCAAGAAACTCAAAGGAATACACAATTTGCAATGGGCTTTAATGTAACACGTATATGAGTATAACGTATAAATTTACGAATTATGTAAATTTGTTGGTATGGATGAAAACCCTTATTATTTATTATTTTCATTTCTTTAAATTTTCTTTTTTATTTCTTTTACTTTTTTGAATTATTATTTTTTTTTATGTATTTATTTTATCTATATGATTATATAAAAAAGTAACTGTCTGATGCAACATCGCCCAGCTAAACGACAAATGGTACATTTATGAATACGGGATTTTTGGAAATTAGAATGTTTAGGGAGTAGAAACGGTTAAATTTGATAACTTATGTCTCCTAATATACAAAAAAAAAAAAAAAAAGTACTACTTATCGTTATTCATTTAAAAATAAGAAAAACATATTTTTGTACTTTTAGATAAAAAACGGGCAAAACCCGTGTTTTAGTACTTTTTTGGCACTATATGTGAAAATATAGAAAAGAAATTTAACTCTGGTACCAAATCGTAAATAGAGCCAAATTCGGATGAATGGTACCTTTTTAAAATATAATTCTTCTTAAGTAATTAAAGGCAGATTCGTGTTGTTTTAGTCATATCTGTGACATGTATATTTAAACACAGTGCTCAATCGATATTTAATTTTTTATTTTTGAGGTTTATTTTTTTATTTTTATTATTAATTTTTTATTTTTTTTACATATTTTAAGTTGAATTTAAGGCTTTTATAGCCATTGCAATAAAATCTAAGTATACTTCTATAGATAATATATATGGTATAATAATCCTTACAAGGTGATGACAGAATCAAAAAAGCATTTAATTTAACGTAAAATACGCAATAATTTCTAAACTGATGATGGTACATAAAAGTGAACTTCAGCAAAATTAAAAATAAAAAACAGACAGACCGACGAACATTGTTAGATTCTTTTAAATTTTCACGAGGACCCAGAATATATATACTTTATAGGGTCTTAGATGATTATTTCGATATGTTTCACACCCAATATACCCCCTTATAATTTTTTGATTGTGGGTATAAAAATAATCATAATTTTTGAGCGAAAAAATATAAATAAAAAAATATTATTATCTATTGTTTTATTTTAAAATTCAAAATTGCTACGTTCCCTGTTTTAAAATATTGTCTAACCCATAAAAAACTATTTCCAATGGTTATCGCAAATTTTGATAATATATTGATCAGTATTATAGAAGCAACTGTATTTTTCTAATTTCAGGACATATGGGAGGATATATTTGTTCAAATTTACCTTGAACCCAAATTATCTATATAAATAATTAATAGGCAAACACATTTTTATGCCCTTCAACACAGGTGTAAAGGGTTTGACATTCCGTTTGTAATTTCCACAATTTTCATTGGAAAATGATATTTTCTGGATCCTTATAAGAAATGATGTCGATAGGACATGGAATGACGTTTCTGATGCTCACCGATAACCGAGATATATATATATATATATATATATATATATATATATATCATGTAGCAGTTATCGGTGGGCTTCATAAACGCCATTTCAACCGATTTAATTAATTTCTGTATATATATATATATATATATATATATATATATATATATATATATATATGCTCTCCGACGAAAATTTTGGAAATTACAAATGGAATGACAAACCTATATAAATCCTTTACACCTATGGTGAAGGGCATAAAAAATATCTGTGAAAAAAATTAGTGTTATTAGTTTAAAAGAATAAAATTATTTAACCTCCAAACCACCTTAGAGAGCACGCTCTTATTCCCCCGTATTACATGAAGAAAATATTACACAAACAATATCACCAATTAATGCTTGTTTAGAACAAAGCACAAAAGAAAATATGAAAAAAAAACTATTATCATCATCAACAACAACAGCTTTAAAATCAACACAGCTAATTACTGTTGATAAGCCACTAACAACAAAATCTAGTGAGAACTTTAATATTATTAACACTGATAAAACCAGAGGTGATAAGGATGGTACAAGGATGCTTCGTTACTTGGGGTTCATACACAACAAGTTTTCTTGCTGCAATTTTGACTTCGTAGGCGAGAGAGTTAAAGAGAATGTAAAAGCTTCGTATTCCTTTTTGCTCTCTCTAACGAACTCGAAATTGCAGCAAGAAAAATTGTTGTGTGTGAACCCTGACTTATGTTAGTATTAATAAAAGAAATTTAAGTTTTCAAAAAGTGTGGCTTCTGCCAAAAACAAAAAGTAAGTGACAACGCCTTGATTCGAAATCGCTTTTGCACTATTAAGTGATGATGTAAATACTCGTAGTCAAAGGTTGGTGGTTCTACACAAAAAAGCCATCAAAACCCCCACCAATATATCTTCGTGAGCCCAGCTAAAATAGTTTGGCCAAATAATTTATTGATCTTATTGGGAAAAATAGTTTCCATATTGTTCCAAATAGAAAAGGTGGTATACAAGAAACAAAAATAGTTATAATAGAGAAATATCTAGTTACCTAAACGATAATAAAAAACGTTTAAAAGTAGCAAAGGGTTGATTGTGGTTATTAAAGGTATAAAGTCCAGTGTTGAATAGGATTAATAATCAAGGAAGCCCTGGCAGGATTGGGTTGCCAAGTAAAAATTGTTGTAAATATTTTTAATAAAGATAAGGTCCCCCAGCCAATGTTTAGGGTTGAGTTGGAGCCGGATGAAAAAAAAAATAAAGAGAAACGAAACACATCCAAACAAATTCTGAAGCTTATATAGAAGCTTCACAAAGTCTAAAAATGTGTTTTGACCGATATCTCAGTTACTAATGAACTGATTTTGTTCATTTCTTCTGCATAAACATTAAAAAAAAAATCCTAACTTTCTGTGCAATAAAGAATTCGCTTATTAGGGGTCCGATTTTTTTGATTTTAGCTAGTGACATTCTAAGGAATATTCCCTATAAATTGATGTATAAAACATATATATCCGATAACAGAGGGTTCCTAAAAGGTTATTCAACAGATAAACGGTCAGACGAACATCGTTATATAGACTTCCATATCCATAAGGATTCAGAAAATTTATCCTTTTTGGGGTCTTAAATGAATATTTTCGAAATTACAAACGGAATGACAAACTTATATGTACCCTTTACACCTGTGATGAAGTGTATAAAAATAATATAAACATTTGTTCCACAAGCAACGCTTGCTTATCTATTTTACAAACAACAACATTGCCCGATATATCGGTTGTTATTGGACCGATTTAGTTCATTTCTTCAGAATAAGGAATCACATTTTTTAAATTTAATTAAGTATATCTCCTAAACTAAAGTTCAGAAAAAAAACTAATTTTTTTCACAACCAAATTTCAAAGTGTTGGCTTTAGTTTCCTGAAGAAATAAAAAATATACATATTTTGTTATTCTAAAATTATGCATTTATTTAAAGACATGTATTTCTGTGGTACTTTTTCGTGCGTCACTTGAATAAGGAATTCTTTTAATATTAATCAGGAAGGCTATGATTTGAATTTCTTTCAATATAAACGGCTAGAGAATTTTTAATTTGATAGTCTATAAATAGTTTTTATTCAAAATGGGACGTGGTAAGGCTCTTGATAATTCTGAAAAAGAAAAAATTCTGATTTTGAAATCTCAGGGTCAGAATCCATTAATAGAGGAAAGATAGTTGTGTACAATTATTTAAATAATGTGGAAAGATATGGAAAAAAAACATGAAAGGGCGGAAGAAAATGGCAACAACTCCAAAAGAAAGACGAAAAATTCTTAGAATTGCATCAAATTCTGCCATGTCGGTATCAAAAATACGTGAAAAAAGTGAAGTCAGTGCCAGTCTAAGAACAGTGCACCGTATTTTAAAGTCGTGTCCATACATAGTCCGACGAAAACTGCAAAAAAAAAAACACCACTTAATGAAAAACGCAAATCTCAACGTCTACAGTTTGCCAAAAATACAATGACATGGTCCGACAAATGGTTTAAAGTTGTATTTTCCGATGAAAAAAAGTTTAATATTGATGGTCCCGACGGGTATAACTATTACTTCCATGACCTAAATAAGGAGGAATTATTTTTGAGCCGCAGACACTGCCATTTCGTATTATGGTAACATATTATGGCTGCAACGACTTACAAAAACATTCTGGAGGAAGCATTTCCAAAATTTAATGATATCTTTGGAACCATACCTTGGACGTATCAACACGACAACGTTCCGATTCATACCGCCAGAGCAGTAAAACAATGGATTAATCAACAAGGTGTTCAACTTTTGAATTGTCCCCTATATTCACCAGACCTGAATCCAATGGAAAATGTCTGGGGTTGGCTTGCAAGAAAAGTTTATGAAGTAGGAAAACAATTTGAGAAGATAGAATCCTTAAAGGATGCAATAACGGAAGCATGGAGTTCAATTTCGCTAAATTACTTAGAGTCATTATACAAGTCGATGCCAAATCGCATTTTTGAGATTATTTCTAAAAATGGTGACAGTACTCATTACTAATTGAATGCTAGAAGATAATAATTTTCATTTTTATAACCTAAAATTTAAAAATAAATTACAGTTTGCTTAGTTTTAAAATATTCCTTTTTCAAGTGACACACGAAATAGTATCACAGAAATACATGTCTTTAAATAAATGCATAATTCTAGTATAAAAAAATATGTATATTTTTTATTATTTCTTCAGAAAACTAAAGCCAACACTTTGAAATTTGGTTTTTCTGAACTTTATTTTAGGAGATATACTTAATTAAAGTTAAAAAAAAAAATGTGATTCCTTATTCAAGTGGCAGGCAGTGGACATTACTGTATTTTTGCTCATATTATTTTTGTTCACTTTTATAGAAGTATATTTCCACACATTAACTCTTAACGTCTGAAATTGTCTATAAATGCTAGCAACAAAACACAGCTAATATTTATAATCTTAATGCATATATTATATTTATTATTATTATTTCATATTTAAATAGTTCAAACAATCTTTATATTAATTTATTATTTATATTGCCATTGTGTTTTTATTAATCATATTTTTCTTATACAATATAATATATAATTATATAATTTTATTATATATATAATATTTTTTACTTAAAAGCTAATAAAAAAGGCTGTAAAAAGCTTAAAGTAGTTTTAACTCTTTTTTTAATATTTTAAACGAAATTACTATTTAAATTTCGATATTATTTTTGCGCCAAAAAGGTACAAGAAGTGTAAATTTTAAAGAAGTTTATGCTTTGTGTTTATTTGCTTTTTTTTAAGTTTTTTTTAATAACAAGTGGTCTAAATAATAAAAAAAAAATGTGTATTAAAAATACATAATACATATTTAATTTAAATGCCAAATATTTCTTAATAATTTCTTAAATTATGTTTAGTTAAATGAAATAATTTTGCTAAATACAAAAAAAAAAAGAAAAAAATAGCTAAACATAAAAAAATTTCTGTGCGTTTGTCTGCTAGTTTTTACCATTTTTACTTGCTTTAGAATTTTTTAATACAAAAAATAAACAAAATATTTTTAAAATAGTAAAACAAGCAAGAAAACGAACACACCTAATAATTGCTGTTAATTGATTATCTTCTGACTTTTTAGAATTAATTAAAATAAAAAAAAACTCAGAGATCAATTAGTTGTAATCAATTTTATTTCGTTTATGTTATTATCATTACACTTCAGCATAGGTGGCAACGATTGAATAGTTCAAAATTGTTTGAGATAAAATCTAAAGATAGAATAAAATTTAACATAGATCACAGATTTTCTTCATTTTTAAAAGTCTTTAATTTATAGATTCTGTTTTAATCCAAATAATAATGTGAATGCTGAAGAAAAGAAAAATTTTTTACTCTACTGAAAAATTGTTAAAACACATCGACTGGTTGTCAGCTTCCTGAGGACATATATACAATACACTATATCCTAATTACTTTCATGAAAATCAAAATGCAAATTTATTAGCAAAAATGCTTCTTTTCGTTCAAGAATCTTAATCAGTTCATACATAGTCAAAGAGAAAACGCTTCCCCTAAATTCAGACAAATACATATTTGTTTAAATTTTTTAAAAAAAATTTAAACATTTACTCCTCAAATGCTTACGCAGCGGCATTTTTTTATTTATCATTTCTACACCCTTCACCACATGTGTAAAGGATATAAATAAGTTTGTCATTACATTTGTAATTTCCACAATTTTCGTCGGAGAGCAAAAAAGTTTATAGATCCTTATAAGAAATTATGTCGATAGGACAATGTCTGTTCGTCCCTCCATACATCGGTTGAAATGAGATTTATGAAGCCCACTGTTAACTACCATATATAATATATATCGAACGATCGGAAATCATTTCGAGAATTTTGCTATTGAAATTCAGCAAGATCAGTTCATAAATGACGGAGATATATGTAAAAACCCGTTTTTTCTGAGGGTTTAAAAATGGTTTAAAAGTTCGTTTGTGAAGTCTCCCGATAAGATAGATATATGATACACATATATATATATATATAAATATATATATATATATATCAAAAGATCTGAATTTTCTTCCAGTTTTTTTATTGAAGATCGGAAAAAACGAATTCAAAAAAAGCGGGTTTTCAGACCGGTTTTCGACTTTCTAAAGGCCTTAGTTTTTATAAAACAAAATCCGAACATTTTTTCTGAATTTTTATGAAGAAATGAACTCAATCGGTCCACTAGTTACAGAGATATCGATAAAAACGCATTTTTGAACGAAATCCAAGACCTAAATAAGCTACGGACTTGGTTTTTATATAGATCTTGAATTTCGTTTTTTTGATTCAACCAAACCCGTTCATGAACAACCGAGTTATTGTTAAATCTGTTTTTTCAATTATTTAATGTCTGCTTCCCTTATAGTTGTTGTTTTCATGGTTACTGAAAAACAACAAAAATAATAAACTAAGGCATATTTGGTTTTTTAAACTTTTTAAAGCACGTATGTAAGCTAGAGACTTCGTTCTTTCACAAAAAAAAAAAAAAAATCGGAAAATTTTTTAAGAATTTTTGTATTGAAAGAATTAATTCAGTCGATCCAGTATTAATCCAGTTATAGGTCAAAACGCGTTATTAGATTTTTTGAAGCTACACACCATTTTTTATTTAATATTATCTTAGATTTATAAAATATTCGTTTTGCACAGAAGTGATATATATATCTTCCTTAAATATGTAAAATTCCAAAGTATTAAATTTGATATTTACTAGCTTTTACCGGTGCGCTTCTCTGCCCTATTTAATGCGATAACTAATATTTACTTTATATGGTAGCTACTACTCCTCCTATATCTATACATCCTATTGGGAATTTGATATGAAAATTACTTTAAAATTTGTTTAAGACAATCACTGTAATAGATGAGAAAATTTATATTTTCTTTGTATGGGGGTTACCTCTCCCCCTGGACCTATTCGTCATATTTTCATTTCATCAATGCGACATGATAGGATAAAGGATCCCACGAAATTTGAGGGTTCTCACTGTAATATTTCCTTAGATATGCCATAATGAATACTTGCTTTATATGGGGGATTACTACACCCCCTGCTCCGGTACATTTTAAGCTAATCGGTTCATACTTTTGAGAGTTTTAAAAAAGTGGGCGTATATATGGGCATGACATCCGATCAAGATTCAACATAACCTATAATATACTACAGTGCCAGTGCTTGCACTGTATCAAATTTTAAATAAATGACTTCATTAATAAGATGTAAAATTGAAAATATGGTTCTTTCTTAAGTAGGCATAAAATGTGGGTGTGATGTCCAATCGAGATACAACAAAGCTTATAAAAATTTCGTGAAAATCGGTTCATATATATATATATATATATATATATTATATATATATATAATTTATAAGAATTTAATTTCTTATTTTAATTTAATTATCTTATTTAAAAAAAGTTGAATATTCTATATCGACATTTTTTAAATTCTCCAATGTTTACTATTGGGCGGGTTACAGCTTTAGTCTATGTTTGGAAAAAATTTAAATTATTTCTTAAAGTAGTATAAAAGTTAAAATAATAGTGCATACTTTAAGGCTTTATTTGTGGATAAAGTGGTGTAGGGTATAAAAGATTCGGCACAGCCGAATATAACGCCCTCAATTGTTATTTATCATTTTATTTATTATATAAAAATTTCTTATTATATTTATGTGGTCGTCAATGGATTAAAAGTGTGACGTGATCTAAATGTTTCATTTCACATTCTGCACTATATTTAGTCTAAGTAAGAATTACGCGTAATTATTCAGACCTAAGGTGGAGTGGGGTATTGTGCATTTGTCCTGATGTTCGTAACGCATAGAAAAAGTTATCCAACACCCACCACCAATTGACTCAGAATTACTTTTTAAATCGATTTAACTGTACAAGTATCAACCTTTGTACCAAATTTTATGAAGTTCGGTCCACAATTGACCATAGCTCCCATATAAACCCCTCTTCCGAAAATCACTTTAACGTGCATAACTCCCACACGAATGTTAGCATCAAGTTAATATTCGACACAAATTAGTTTTATGTAAGTAGAAACAACATTGCCAAGTTTTCTGAGAATCGGTCCATAATTGATCATAGCTTCCATATAAACCCACTTCTAGGAATCGCCCTAAAGTGCATAAAATCATCTAGATGTTAGTATCAACGCATTATTCTGTATTTGTATATTTTATTTTATAATTAGTAAAATTGACCACAGGTGTAATATAAGTCCCCTTCCCGAATTTGTATCCTCGTACACAATTGTGTAGGGTATCAAATAGTCGGTCTGGACCGACTATATCTTTCTTTTTCGTTTTCTAATTTTGTATTGAATTTATTATCTAAATTGTTACTTTTTCCAAACTTTTCTGTCAGTACGATTTTAATAATTTTAACATTTTGGAGATCTACGATCATGTGTTAGTCACATCTAATACCAATTTCCTATCTACACCCACTTCTTCACCTAATTTTTCCATGCCTTTTGTCGGAATAAGAGGGGGAATAAGAGATCAAAGCCGATCAAAGAACCAATTGCGGTATTAAAATATCTAATAAAGGTAGTTCTTGTGTATATTGTATAGTACTCGTGAGTGTTTCTCGAGGAATAGAAACCTGATTGAGAAGTTTGTTTTACTTTATTATTATTTTGTTGTTAAGAAAAGCGATGCGGAAATCCGTCGTATTTTGGTGCTTTAATTGAAACAACTTGTTATGTGTGTTTAGACGATTTAAAAGTGGTGATTTCGATGAGTGAAAAAATTTTGAAAATGAAGAAATGAAGGCTTTGTTCGATCAGAAGTGGTGCCAAATGCAAAAAATACTTACTTTATAATTCGCAATGGTACAAACAACAATTTGTCGGTTTTAAAAGCACTTGAATTTATCCAAAAGCATCGAATTGTTATGGACGATTTAATGGGATCTATTATGCGCTGCTAAAACAAGGTGAAACGATCACGAGAGATCTGTGCTGAACACAATTGATCAGTATGAAAAAAGCTTTGAACATACACGAGTCCATGACTTTCCCCCATGACCATGTCGCGCGACCAGTTAAAAAGTAGTTGGTTTCTTTTATTAAAAAACGATGGGAATTAATGCATATACCAATATATTTTCCTGGAGACCTGGCAAACATTTTTTTACTCATTTTTCATTTGTATTATTAAAGAATTCAAATTTGTCTGGAGATCCGCGGGCAAATGAAAAATTCCTGAAAGGTGAGTTATCGTTGTAACCCCTGGTCTAGAGTACGATTTTTTTTTTTTTTTTTTTTGAAGATGATATAATTCTTTCACTTTTTTCTCAAAATTTGATTAATAAAAATATTCTTTTTACATATTTCAAAAGATAAGGCTTCAAGAACGGATAATAAAGAAATTTGTATTTGATTGAAAGTTGCACCCTAAGTTCGGCATTGGTCGAAAATGCAAAATTTAAGTCGAAATTTCAAGTTCATCGGGCTACAAAAAAAAGTTACTCGAGATTTTTCAATTCAGAATCATCAACATCATTACCGTTTCAGATTTATAACAAAAGCAATTTTATCTTAAGCGATCTTTCTCTGTTTTACTTTCAGTTGTTGTTATTCTTAAAATTTCCTTACCTTTTATCCATCCTCGATTAATACAATTATTAGATATTTTTTGATAAAATACTAAACCAAAAATTACAAAGAATGGAAAGAAAATCTCTTTCGTACAGCAACAACATTTCTCTCTCTTCACATACAAGATCTGTGTGAATTCAATTTATGAGAGAGCAAAACACAAAATAAACAAAACTTTCTTTTAAAATTTAAGGAAAATTACACTCGACACACTTCTTCTCTAACACACAATATTTTTATAACTTTTTCACTCACATTTATTGCATTTTAACTCCTGTAACACGAATATTTTCCACAGAAAAAATATCTTTCTTATATTTTTGACATTCCTTTTCCTTTTTTTTTTTTTTTTTGTATATTGAAATTTAAATTGAACGAATAGTTTCTACTTTTGATATTAAAAATAAAACAGAACTAAAAATAATTTCACATTATTTTCATATTCAACAAGAAAAATCAAAAAAAAAAAAAAAAATAATAATAATATAATTATATTTCTATTTGTGATTGTAGTAATTCGCATCAAGGATGAAAATTTATGAAAATCTGTGAATATAACCCTATGTGATGCAAACCACGCGATTGTCATTTCCCTAAAGCGCGGTTTAAAAATCACAGTTCATGAGTTTCACTTGTTTGGTTACATTCAATCTATTTCTATCGATATGTGCATCAAACTAGACCTCATTCTCCAGGATTTTAAAATTTCAAAAAATACACAACTTACTCGTAAATAAAATATAAAATATATATCAAAATTATATCAATCCAATATGGATGTTAAATGAAAGCTAAGAAACTCTGTAATATAACAAAAGTTTTTATTTTCATTCGCAAAGTAGCTCTTGAGGAAACAACTCTCGCGTCACCGTAATTATTTCATAAGCACAGCCAGGAAGGTTTTGTTGTTTAGCCGTCGAGAATTTTGCGTCTAACCCCCGCATTTACTAAGTGTTTGATGTCGTCTAACTGTATCGTGTTACGGCTTTTCGAAGCTTACATTTGTTACATGCAGTCGATTTTGTTAACTCAAATTTTATAAGATTGGATTTGGTGCAGTACCACATAAAACTTAGATTTATATTGGTGGAGATCATTAAACTCAGGGAGCTGAATTCGGGACCTCTAGCTTTCTACGCAAATGCGTATATCGAGTGGAAGTTTTGCGGAGGACGCTTCTTTGGAAATAACACCCTAGCATTTTGTTAGCATAGGATAACTACGTCTATTTTCTTGCGATTATGAACCTCATCACACATGTAAATGCCAATTTTATGATATTCGATTCTCATCACATAGCCGATAATTGTGATGAATTACACAGAGTGACGGTCATTTTCACACATGAAAAAATCGATATATGCATAAAACTAAAGACCATTCTGCGTTCTCAGTTTTTCTCCACTACGTTAAATTTCCCTTTAAAAGGATTTAAAAATTTTGAAGCATACACATTTTTAAGAAAATTTACAAAATATTTACAAATATTATATCAACCAAATATGGGTGCCAAATGAAAGCTAAGGATCCCTGCAATATAATATTTTTCATTTAAATGCTGCAACACAAAAATTTATGAAAATATAATTTTGAAAATGTTATCGTTTACTATTTATTTTCAAATATATATCAGCCTGCAACAATCATTTTCACACGAAAAAAAAATCATTATATGAAAAAAAACTATGGTAAAAACCCATGGTAAAAATCTGTAGTTCAAACTTTCGAAAGATGTGCAATTTTTAAAAATATTATAAAATATTTACGAAGATTATATCGACCCAATATGGGTATCAAATGAAAGCTACGAATCCCTGCAATATAATATTTTTTATTTAAATGTTGCAGAACGACAAGTTAAGAAAATATCTTTTTGAAAATATTTATCATTTAATTATATATTTTGTATAAGGGATTTTTTTTTTTTTTTTTGCTGCAAAATTTATTCATTTGATATCCATATTGGATTGATATAATTTTGATATATATTTTATATTTTATTTACGAGTAAGTTGTGTATTTTTTGAAATTTTAAAATCCTGGAGAATGAGCTCTAGTTTGATGCATATATCGATTTTTTTCGTGTATGAAAAATTTTTAGGAAATTGTTGAATGGTGTTATATTTAATAATTTTTGAATACTCTTTTGTGCATGTGTGGTGAAAGTGAATTGCATTCTATGGAAAATGGTTTCAGAAGTAATACATAATAAAATTTGACTAAATCCAGAATCACACTAGACGACATGTCGCAGTGACACTCATTATTTTTGTTGTTGCTACAATAACAAAACAATGGATGTCGCTGCGATATTTCGCCTAGTGTGAACCTGAACCAACACATTTTTAAAGTTAGGTTTTTATTTTGACAAACCTTCCATTCTTTGTATTCTTTGATAGTAAAGCACAGTCCAAGAAATGCTGTTAAGTAAAGTGGAAAATAGAACTCAAATAGTTACAACAAAATATTGTATATAAATAGTTTAAACTTCTTGCATAATAGCCTATTAAAAAACGAAAAAAACATGTAGATTTATTTATAAAAAAGGACCATTGCGACTTTCCCATGAGATTGTTTTATAACAAAATTTAATTGATCTCTTTAAGATTTATTTGTTGTTTGTTTTTTATAGTTACATAATATTAGATAATAATATTTTATATAGTTAAGATTAAATATAGTGTAAAACTAGTTTAATTTTTCTAATTAAAGTCAATTGATATAATCAATGTTAAAAAAAATAATAATAAAAAGAAGACTACAAAAACCAATTTAACTAAATATTTTTTGTTGATTTTCCTTTTTTTTAGTTTAAAACAGTAAAAATGTTAACAATATTTATATTAATATTAATAATAAAAATTATGTAAAGAAAAAAGGTGTTAAGCCTAAAAGTATGCTGCAAATAACAATTTGTAACAATTTAAAGTATAACTTAAGAATTAAAAGAAAATTTTATAGTTAAAGCATACATTTAGGCTTATTAATTGTGATATATGTATATTTTTTGTAAAAATATTTAAAAATAAAATTCAATAATTAAATTGTCTGTTATAGATAATTTATTTAGTTTTACTTATTTATTTAAGTTTCCATTTAGATTTGTTTTATTTGGTGTTTAGATTTTTTGTTCTGATTTTATTTAAGCATGTAATCATTAATAAAAAAAATTAATAATAAAAAAAAATTTAACTAATCCCCGTATTCTGAACTTTGTGACTAATGACAAAACTATAACAAATAACATTAAAAAAACAATTTTCATGAAAAAATCTCAAAAAATTAATTTTAAGTGTATTCTAAAATTTATGACAATGACAATTTTATAACAAAACTGAGGTGTATGACAATTTTCATAATTTTGGTATTCTGGAAAACATTGTCATAAATAAAATATAACAATTTTGTCATCAAATGAAGAACACATAACAAAAAAATATTTCTTTTGTCACAAATAAAAGTTAAAAGGAAACATATATTATGATTGAAATGGTAGATGAAATAATATTATTAATGCTAAACGAAGATCAACAAAAGCAATTGCAAAGTAAGCAGATTTTAAGTCTTAGAGATGATTCTGATACATTTCTATTGAATGAATTAATTTTTTAGGAAACTATATCGCCTTCCACCGACCTCATACATATACAAGTTTTATTGATGAATTACCTCTTTCCATTATTTGACCGTTCGTGTTGGACATCTCATCGAATTTAAATAAGATGCCAATTTTTCCCGTAAAAATCTGCAGCAATGCAATTGCTCCTGGTTTGTTCATTCGTATTTAAAATTTCCTGCAATATTTATATTTCAAAATACAATCTTAAGAAACAAATTTAAAAGTATATATAATTATAATATTGTCATTGTCACAAAGTTTAGAATACGAGTATAAGACTGTGTTTGAGAAAACTATATTTTATATGCATTTCTCGTCACCTGCAATGCAAAAGGTCGTAACCATTAAATGTTCGTTTTTTTTAGAAGATTTTGATGTATTGATCCAAAATACATCTACACAAAAAATCTCATATTCATATCTTCAATATTAACAAAAGTCAAAAGGCCGTAAAATCAATTTCATAAATAAAACAGCCTTAAAATCAGTTCCATTTAAGGAAATATTGGTCTCAAGAGCGTTTTATCTATTTTTTTTTTTTTTTTTAAGTGAACTATTGAAAATTTTTATTTAATTGCTTAATTTTAAAATAGAAAATTGAAAATTGTTATTAGGTCCTTTTGCATTCTCATTATATTTTCTGCTACTGCTGTAGTGTTCAAGTGTTTACGGCCTTTTGCATTTTAGGTGACGATATGTATTTTATAAGGACGCTGAGCACGTTAATATAAATGTTTTCTTTAATATTTGATTATTTTGATTTTGTTTGTAGTTTAGTTAATATTTTGTTTTAGACTTGCATAAGGCGCTAAATATACTCTACATATGTATAGTATGTATGTGTATATAATTTATATAGTATATATATATATATATATATATATATTTATTTCTTTTACTTAGTAATATTCATTTACTATTAAACTATGTTATTCATCATCTTTTCTTTTCTTCAATAATAATGCGTTTTTAACACTTTTAAATATTGAAACTTTTAAATGTAATGTTTAACAAACAAATAGTTTTTTTATTTTTTCATTAATTAATTAATTTAATTATTTTAATATGTAAGTGTATAAATATTTAAATATTTAAACTAAAGAAAAAATATAATTCTTTAGTTTAAATATATTTAGAGAAATGAAAGAAAGTTTAAAACAATAGTTTTTCTTTAATAATAAACACTTAAATACTAAAAAAGTTGTGGTAACATTTTTTTTCCTTTAACAATTATTATGTTTTCACTAAATAACTTATAAAATATGTATAATATATAATAGTTTTTATTTATTTAAATATATTTTTTGTAACAGGGATGGAAGTGTTATATAATGGGGGAAGTAGGAAGGAGGGAGTTTTTGTTTTTATTTAATAAAAATATTTGCAACTCAAAAGGCAGCTAATTTTTTGTTTTAATTAAATTTACTTAATTTTAATTACTTTTTTGTTTTATCGTATATATATATTTGTTAATTATAGTGTAAGTATTTTAGAAATATACTAACATAAACTCTAAAAAAAATTACCTCTTTTTTTTGTTAGATTTTATTACCAAGTTCATCTCATCCAGGGTGCTTTACGTTTAATTTTGGTACGCAAACTTCTAAGGGGTTTTGGTTTTTTTTGGGGTGTCATAACATGATGCATGCCTGCATAATGATGATGATTATGATGATTGTGAGTGGCGCCATTGTTTATGGAGCTATTGCTATTGCTATTGGTGGTGGTGGAGCCAAAGTAACTTTGTGTATTGTAACCTTCATCGAGTAGAGATGAATTGTTGCTTGAATGTCGGTTGGAATTGCCGTTTACGGCGGCATAGGATAGATTTGCAGCAGCTGTACTCAATAAGGCCATTTTACTCATATTGTGAGGTTGTTGTGATAAATGATGTTGCTGCTGCAGTTGCTGCTGAGGATGATGTTGGTTATGATGATAATTACTATTTCTGTCCAAGGTGGATATGGTGTGCTCCTCCTCGACGGTGGTAGAAGGTGGTCTCTTAATCGGTGAGTTGGAACTAAGACTGGAGTTTTGACTATTGGTGGTAGTAGAGCTAGTATCAATACCTGAGGATAGAGAAAGTGATAGTAAGGCATCTACGCCATCACGATGGCGTTGTTGATCTTCTAATTCTTCTGGTGTAATATTGTGGCTGCAAAAAAGGAAACAAATTATTTAAATTGTTAGAAAATGAAAATGTAATAATAAAAATAAACACGTGCTTCTAAAAATTGTGTATATAAAATAATTGTTTTAAAATTTATTTGAAAACATTATTGTTGTTAATTTGGGTAATTATATATTTCCATTAGTTCGATCAAGTATTTTTTATCTACAATATGGTTTATTATACTTATACATATATATTTTATATTGGTTATTTAATTGAAATTAATATAACATCCATTTCTTAATTATAAATAGAATTTATATATTTCTTAATGATTCAAAAATCTTAAGTCACAAAATATCTCATAACAATTATATTTATAAATCAATTTTTTTTATTATGATAACTCACCATTCTTCACTACTTTCGTAGGCAGCATCTGACGAGGCACAATTACTTTGATTATCTGCACAGCCTTGATGAGATGGTTGACCATTGCCATTTAAAACTAAAGAGGAGTTACCATTGATTAATGGTGTAGAAGCACCACTACCAGCAGCACTGCCACCACCACCAGCGGAATAAGTATGGTCCTCACTAGGTGATGATGTTATAACAGGTGATCTTAAATAGAAACAAAAGAAATATAAAATTAATATATATATATATATATATATATATATATATATATATATATATATATATAAACAAACAACTAACCCATTTTGGAAAGTTTCGGCAAAAACTTTTGGTCCGTGTTTTAAAGCCAACATTGCAGTGGCGGCATTGACATCATCTATGCTATCAGCACCACAATCTCTGGCCAAACGCTCTATGCTTTCGTAATTGCTAAAAGCACCCATTATAGACGAGGGATTGTTTGTGTTGTTCGCACTGTTGCTGTTATTATTACTGGCATGGGAATTGCCATTGGTTTGGACATTTTGTGGATTATTTGTGGTATAGTTGTTGTATTTGTTGTTGTTGTTAGTATGATGATTTGTTTTGGTTGTACTATAATCGGACGGATATTCATCATCAGGAACATCGGGCACAACATCACTGATGTCTTTAAAAGCCTTCGATAGATTGGGAAATAGATTTGGATCAAAGCGTGAATTGATATGTGATGCTGATGTTGTCGATGATTTAGAACCATCTATGACATCATAGCTCTGTGATGAGCCTGTAATGGAACCGCCACCCGGACTTTTCAAGCTAATTTTATCAGCTGATGAATTTTGAAAGAAGGGTGAACGATTGAGGGCTTGTATTAAATTTTGTCTCTGTTGTTGTTCCACACGCCACAAGGACCCTTTGCCCATATTCTGTAAAATTGAAATAAACATTAAACGAATGTAAATAACAATCATTCCTTCCACTTACCGGTGCTTTCTCTACTTTCACAAAGCTTTTATTCAATGAAAGATTGTGACGTACACTATTTTTCCATCCGGTCGGAGCAGTCTTGAAATAGGGAAAATGTTGTACAATCCAAGCATAGATTTCTTTGACAGGCAAAGCTTTCTCTTGTGATCCTTCTATGGCCATGAATATTAAGGAACTATAATAAAATATAATTACATTAGTCATATTTCATCATTTTTATTTTTGTATTTTATCCGGACTACTTACCTAAAACTGTAGGGTGGTTTATTATGTGTATGCACCAGTGGATCATATGGCACTTTATTGGTATGTTTTTGTTTTTGTGGTGTATTTTGGATATTATTATTATTGTTGTTGGTATTAATTGTTAACGATGAGGAGGAAGATGATTTTGTTGTTAGAGGCGACATCTGTTGTTGCTGCTGTTGTTGTTGTTGCTGAGGTGTAGAATTATTAATTCTTTGGTTTGAAATGTTTGAATTACTATTGGATATTTCAAAATCTTTAAGAGAATCATTATCGTAACTGGAAAAAGAGGTAGGACTGCGTATTGCTTGATGCTGCTGTTGCAAATGATGTTGCAATTGTTGAGGTGTACTACTAAGTGTATAAAATTCTTTGGTTGTATGTTGAGGTTGAGTTTGTATTTCGGGTGAAACCATTAGAGTTGGTGAGGAACTAAAAAATATAAATATATTCATATATTGTTTATTTTAATAAATAAATGTTATGAATTTGCGAAAATAAAAAGGTTATGAAATTTCGAAAAGCACCGTCGATTTTTTTTTTTTTTCTTACAAAACCATTTAGAAAAATCAAAATCGGTTTAAAAATTTGTTATTTGCCAAAATTCAGATACATACCACCAGCACTAGTTCAATGGGTGAGTATATTCAATTTTAAAGTGTAATTTTATAGTATAATTAATGCAAAATACTTACACCACGACTTGATGATGTTGCTGGTGTTGGTGTGTAGCTGCAGGAGAATTTGGAACTAGGGGCAATGCTGGATGACTAACTAATGTATAACCTGGTGGTATACCACTTGTCGTCAGTGTTGTGTTGGGTGAAGCAGCTGATGATGAGGAATTAGTCGACGAAACCGCTATGAATGGTGCTGTGGTTGATGAATTTGAGCTGCTATAATTTAAGGCTATAGGCGTCGAAGCACCACTTAGAGTAAAGTAAGATGTTTTACTTAAAGGTGGACTATTGCCACCATTAATAGCTGCCGTCGATAAGGAGGAGGAAAGTGAAGTATTTGATGAGGCAGGAGAAGACACTACGGTAATAGTTGAACCAACAGCTGTGGCAACAGCAATAGACGAAGAGGAAGCTGATAAGGCAGATGCAGTTGAATTGTTGTTATTATAGTTATTTGATGTTAGGTTAGTAGAGTTTGTTGAACCTCCACCACCATTACCACTACCACTACCACCACCTTGATCCAAAACATTCATTTTCTCTCTTAAGTATTTTTTATGTGGATGATGGGTGGTACTGCTGCTGCTACTACTATTACTGCTTAAAACGGGTGTAGTAGAGCTTTGTTGTTGCGGTTGTAATTTATGACCTTGATAAACTGTGTTAGTGGTGGTAATATTGTTATTGCTGCTTGTTGTAATCGACGTTGCTAAGTTGCTGCCATTAACAACACTATTGCCATTGGCAACAATTGAAGTAGTACTGGGCAGTGTTAATTGTTTGGACCCAGTATGATTGGTAGCTACAACTACCGTTGTTGTAGTATTGCCAGTTGCGCTAGAACCACCACACGCTAATGAAGAAGGCACAAGGGAAGAATTGTTATTGTTAGTGTTACTAGAATGACTATTGCTTAAATTGGTGACATTAATGCTGTGAGCGCCGCCACCATTCGAGTTACTTAAAAGTTGTCGTGTGGGCAAAAAATTTGTACCCGCCTTATATTCTACCACAGTTGTGGTGCCACTAGGACCCACATGAACTGTAGTAGTAGCACCACCCAAAGCAGCAATGTTGCCATAAATTTTCGTATCCTTTAAATCGACAGCACTAAAACGTTTAAACTGCTGTTGAAAATCACTAGCACTTAATGTGGTTATTTGAGTTTCAGCCGGCAATTCAGCTGTGCAGCCACCTGTGGCATTTGTAGCGATAACTTGTTCTTCGCCGGCTACCTGATGCGGTAACTCCTCAATTAAATCGTGGGCATTTGCAGCATTCACAATGCAAATATTCGTGTTACTCAATAGTGGACGTTTTTGCGGGGTGGTGGAGCTACTTGAGTGGCTGTTATTGTTTGTGGTGGGAGTTGTTGTCGTTACGATTTCTTTAATCAAATTGGAATTATTCAACCAGGCTAAAGATCGTAACTCTTCATCATTGTCATTTGTTGTTGAAGTTGTAATGACATGTTGTTGCTGCTGGTGATGTTGATGATGAGGAGAATTATGGGGATGATTACGATGATCATTGTTTGTTGTGGTTGCATCTAAAGGTTCTGTTGCTAATAAAACAATATTTCCTGTTGTTTGCGATGCTCCGTTGTTGTTATTACTGATATTACCGTTGCTAGTCGTAATGGCTGTTGTGGTCCCATCGTATGCTGTAAACTGACCATTACGGTTTTGTTGCAAAAGCACATATTTAGATGTGGCTGGCATGGTTGTTGCATTAAAAGTAGCTGGTGTTGCTGTAGACGAATTTAAAAATGTTGCCTTTGTGGCGGCTGCCAAAAGATTATTAAAATTATTTGCGGTTGTAGTGTGAGATGTTGTTGCCGATGTTTCTGCTGCTGAAGATATGATATTTAAAGTATTTGTCAATTGTTGTTGTTGATGATGTCTTAGACCATTTGAAGCAGCTGCCACTACAGTAGCTGTTGTCACAGTTTGTTGTAAGGTACGTAATTGGCTCAAATCATGAGTCGTCAATATTTGTGTAGGATTGTCTGGCGACATTCTAAAATAGAAAAACAAAATAAAATGAAAATTCATGAGTCATAATTAAAGTATACATCTATAAAGAAAAACGAAATGTAAGTTATATTACAAAGTATCCATCAAGTTAATAAAATCTATTGCAAACATTGTTTCATTCTCTGGCTCTCTCTCTCTCTCTCCTTTCAAATGTTTGTTGTTAGAAAAAAAGTTACATTAATGTATTTTTTATGATTTTTACAATTTTGATCCATTTTAAATGTTAACTTATGGATAGTTATGTCTGTATATAAGTATGTAAATTGTTTTGTTTACATGATTTTATTTGCATGACCTACAAATTATCTTATCACATTTAATATTTGTGATGTCATGAGAAAATTTTTTGTTTCTATTAGAAGAAATCAAAAAAAAAAAAAAAAAAAAAAAAAACATTTAATATAACATGTTCATATGTATGTGCATAGTATGAATGTGCATATGTATGTACAATATGAATTAAGAAAACACGTGCTTTTTGGAATTTCAAGACATTTGTACTATTTGAGTTCCACGAAAATCATTTTTTTTATTTTAGATTATATGCATACATATATACATATATATTAATAAAAATTTTATTGTTTTTGTATTTTAAAAAATTTAATTAAATAATATTAAATTAGAGAATATTATATATTTTACTTTCTTTCAATAAATATTTTTAATTAATGTAATAAAAAATACCACATTGTTTATATAACAAACAATATCGACAATAACAACAATAAAAAAATCCTATATGTATTATGCACTGTCACAAACACGCGTACACAAAACACACATATGTACATGTATGAAGTTGTATGTTAAATGTTTTTTTTATGCTATAAATATTTATTTACATTTTTGTAGTATTTAAAGAAAACTAATACACAATTTTATTTTATTTTTAAGCAATTCGTACATAAGTATTTTCTTGATATTTCTTTTATTCTTTACCTTTCTTCTGCTTTTTTTATTGTTGCTGTTTGGCGTTGGTCTATAACCAAAAATCGGTTGGTTGTTTAGTTTGGTATATTATAGCATTTATAAGTCACATCGTCAACTGAACTAAAACAATCAGAACATTCTGTTTTAGCGAGATGATTTCTTCTTAGTATTATTTATTTTGTGTATTTTAATTTTTTATTAAAAAAAAATATAAAATAAATTAATGATAAGTATTTTAACTTAAAGAAAAACAAACGAACACACCTCATACTATACACAATAATTGTTATGCAGTCAATATATAGTGGTTCTAAAGTTTAAAATTAAAAAAAGAAAATAAATAAATAAAAATATCAGTAGCAGCAGCAAAAAAATAAAAATAAAAACAATTTATATACGCATTAGCCCTCTACTTATACAGCAACATAACAAGAAAATAAATAACTATTAAAAAAAATCGGAAAATCTAGTCAATCAGTATTTCTCAAATGTTATTGGGATCATGTGCTAAAAACTCAATATCTAGTTTATTAAAGAAAAATATATTTGTTCTTGATAAATAAAACTGCTAAAAAATACACTCTTTTATTTTTACACGAAAAAAAATACCTAAAATGGGTTATAGATCTTTTTGAGGCATTACATAATAATTTTCAATACATAATAATTTTCGAAATGCTCTCTAAATTTTGAGATATTCTGCTAAAATAATTTTTGAGATTAGTTCCTGCACTAAAGATCTCGTAGCTTCCAATTCTTTTAATTCTATTTCAGATTTTCAAATCTTAAAATATCATTATGCGAAAACTTAGAGTCATCAAATATTGTCTCAATGATTCCAAAGCGAAATAAAAGTATATCATCACACATAATTAGAATACTTGGAGGTTTACGTAAAAAATAAATATCACATATAATGTTTTTATGGACGCTGATTACGATTTCTGCAATAAAAAAATTAAAAATTTAAAATAACGAAACCAAATTTTAGATAATTACATTTGACAGATTTGTGGTCCCTGAATATGAATATGCTTTTTGATTTTCCGAATTCGGAAGGGAGGAAGCAATATGGCGCATAAATGTGGGCTATGATCCCTGAATTTCGGCCACAATAAGAATACTTGGTGTGCGTAAAAAATATATATCACATGGGGACGCTGATTACGATTCTGTAATAAAAAAAAGTGGCGAATCCAATGTGGAGGTCAATTTTTTTTCTTTCATTATTTGACGAATTTTTTAAATAATCACATTTGACAGATTTGTGATCTCAGAACACGAATTTGTTTTTCGATTTTCCGACTTCGAAAAGCATTCAAAGTGATCCCTGAATTTTGGTCATAGTTAGAATACTTGGTAAAACTATATATATATCAAATATAGGGTATTTAGGGCAACTGATCACGATTCTGATCACGATATAGTAGATCCAATATGATGGTTAACAAATTTATTTTATAACTTGACTAAATTTTAAATAATCGCATTTGACAGATTTGTGGTCACCGAATACGAATTTTTTTTCGATTTTCCGAAAGCGGAAAGCAATACGACGGTTTCTAAGTAGTTGAAAGGAACTTTTTCGACCTATAGGGCAATAATGGATTTAAATGCCAAAGAAATATATATATATATATATATATATATATATATATATATATATTTACATACATATTAGTGAAGTTGTTGATCACAAATTTTAAGAGAAATTTAAACTTGGTTTTAAAAAATCAAAATGGCAAAATATTAAATAGAAAAAAAAACCTCAGGGAGTCCATCAGTATTATTATTATAATTTTTTTTTTTAGACAAATCATATTTTTTTCTCCAAAAATATAATATAAAATTGCCTTTTTTATTTTATTTATATATCTATTTTCACCTCTATAACATGAGACCATTTCGGAACACCTCTTTGTCTATTTAAGAATTATATACTATTTACAATAATTAAAAATTTCAGAAAAAAATATGATATTTTTAAAAAATATTTTTTGTTCAGAAACGGTAATGCGCATTAATATACAAATTTAAAGGTTTAAAATCTAAAGTCTCTAGATTGCAAATCTGTTTAATTTTTTTTATATATATTTATTATTATTAAACATATTTTATGGAGAATAATGTGCCCGGTCTTTAGCCCACTTTTAGTAAAATTCCCAAAAAATTTTACAAACTGAAATTTTACATACAGAAGGAGTAGAAAATTATATATTATATGTTATATTATATATTAAATTATATATATATTATAAAACTTATTTTGTATGAGCACCACGCCTCTTTTTCACCCACTTTTATTATACTGTGGTATTTTTTCTACCACTGTCATCAAAATTTTAATGACTTTTGAAATTTGCTTACTAGATAGATCGATAGAAAGAAAAGGTTGATATGATACACTATTTGTATCGCATCTCCACCAAGAGACCAATGTCGGTCCATTGTGAGTTCCTTCAATATTACTAGATAGAATAAAGAGAAAAAGAGAAAAGCTTAAGAACATAGTGATAAGGGGAAAAGACTAAACAGAAAAAGTTATTAGGGATATACTCCTAACGGCTACTGAGCCAACCAATTCCCATAACGAAGCCTATGACGTCTACAAGTTCCATATTCCGAACGTCGCATAGCCCGTCGAGAAATTGACTGACTAACCATTTCATCTTACGTCCTCGCACATTCTACAAAATTCAATAATGTCAGCGTCCCATTTAGACCTCATCTTCCCTATGAGGCAGTGTCCCGTTATGACACCTATCATGATCCTTAAACTTTTCCTACTCAAACTCAGAAGAGTACTTGTGTCTGCCCTGTCGTGCTTCGGCCATATCGCTCTCGATACTCTACAGCCCACTCTACTCTTCCAAGCCAAATTGCTTCTAGCCGAAATCCATTCGTTGATCTTTCTAAAGAAGAAATCGTTCATCAGGAAATCTAAAAGAGCCCTTTACATGCGTGCCCATAATATAGACGCCTGCACCAGTGTCTGTAAATTCAAGTTAAATAAAGTAAAAAATATTATGCCAAAAATAGGCGTAAAACCAAAATTGGAATTAACTTTGAAAAACTCTTGGGGGATTTTGCTAGACACTAATACGCTTTCATTTTGTGTTGGTATAATTCAGGCAATTTTTTTTTTTTCGTTGCAACATTTTTAAAATATTGTTTGTTTTTATTTCAAATACATATTTTTTTTTTTTTTTTCTTTGATGTCTTTGTTGTTTTATTTAGATCAAAATGATATATGAATCTGTTAAAAACTCAAATAGTTATTAAACATTTTCAAAACTAGCAATAAATTGTTGATACATTTTAAGACAAAATATTTTATTTTCTTTTGTTTGTTGCTTATTTTAGCAAAAATTAAAAATAAATGGAGAGTTCAAGTAAACTATAAAGAAATAGAAAATAACTAGAAGTTCAACTCTTTAAATTTTATCAGTAAAAAAAAATTACTCTCTTCAAATGTATAAATTAATTCTGAAGAAAATTATACTAAGAGTTCTTTTTTTTTTTTTTTTTTTTTTTTTTTGACATCAGTGTTACGTTTTTTTAGAGCAAGTTGGTCTTCTAGTTGTTTTATATGTATAAAGCATCCCATAGACACATACTGCATAAGCTCATGCAATAAGTATGCATAAGTAAAATTGAGAGAGCTTTTGAGCTTTTTGTGCGTCACACCGACAATGCAGTATGAAAAATCAAAATCGTTTTGATTTTAAAATGAACTCATACTGCAGATAGTTTTTTGAATGAATTTGATTTTTTTTTTTCTATCATTTATGAAATTTTTTGTATGTCATTTCAAATTAAAATAAAAAATATTTAAAAATTGTTTGTTTTTAATAATTTTTTTTTTTTTTCACAAAAAAAAAATTTTGATTGATGAATGTGTAGCAAATTTGTCAATTACACACGTACAGGAGGGTTCATCGGCAGTGTCTCTCTGCAGTATGTATCTATGGGTGGCTTAATGCTAAAAAAAGTGTTTTCGGTTAAGTTTGTTTATTAATGTGTCCATAACTTTGTTATTGTTTTCTTGATTTTTTACTATTACACTGTTTTGTGAAGTAGAAAAATTAGGCTTTTCAACAATATACAAATACTAAACTTGGCTAGGTCAAATGGTAAAAACAGATGTTTACATAACATTTAAGAAAATAAAATTGTACCACAATTTTTCGAATTTAATTATAATTTATTATTTATTATGTTGTAAATATAACAAGATTTATTTTTTCCAAATTGGACTAAAACTATAGAACTTATTCAATTTTATCTCTAATAGCTTACTCAAACTCGGCATAGGTACCTTTTTTTTAAGACTTATTTATGATGTCTTTAAAAACACTTTTTCGAGTGTAATTTGACAATAGTTAAACAAAATAATTAAACAACAACATTAAAAAAAAAAACAAAACATTTTAAGTCAGATTACCACCCCATAAGAAACCACAGTTTTCATATTCACAAACTATTTTAATATCTCTAATACGCTAAATATACAACGATTAAGTATCTGTAATGTACATATTATAAATTTAAAATAAAATATACATACATTCATAACAGAACTAACTCGTACTACACATCAGCAGATAGATAAAGTAATTGATAAGATAAGCTATTTTATGTCTATTTTATTTTATTTCATTTCTTATACTATCTACAAAAAATGCCTGTTATTTAAATATATATATATATATATATATATATATATTTTTTTTTTGTATACATAATTTTGTTTCTTTGCTTTGCTTTTTATTAAATAAAATAATTTTTAATAATAATAAAATAATAATAATAATAATAATAATAATAATAATAATAATAATAGTAATAATAATAAAAATAATAATAATAATAATAATAATAAATTATTGCATAAACTAGTATATTTTGATTACATATGTATTTGTGTTGTAGTTATACAGTACCTAGTGACGAAAACGCTACGAAATAAACATACCGCAATTGTGGTGTTGCCATGGCAAAAAAATTTTTCTAACCAAAATTTTGGAAAAAATAACGAAATTAGGAAAAAAAACAAATTTTAAAAATTTAAAGTTATTATGTAAAAATTTATATAATCTTAATATATGTATTCAGGTTTTAAAATTTAACTGTTTAGAAGATTGATCAGAGACTACGAAATGTGGTCCCTGATCCAATTTCGTAGGGGATCGGGATATAAAGTTTGATAATAAAAATTGAATTATTCTTACGTCCTTATGATATGATATGACGAAAGCAAAGCAAACTAGATTGTAATAAATTTAGAATTGCTAAACAGCTGGGTCGAGCAATAATAGAAAAAAAGTTGAATTTTACAATTATGTATTTACAGAAAAAAAAAAAGAAATGCAAATAATAGTTATTTTTATAGGAACTTAGCCAATCTCATTTAGTAATGTGAATTCAATTTTTTAGAAGCGTTAAAACTGGAAGGTTTGACGAATAGATTTAATATCAATCATTCGTGTAACAAAACACTCACATATATTAAATTTTAATAAGTTAATTTAAAAATTGTGTATAGAATTGCGATCCAATTCAAAATACATCGGAACTGTTAGAACACTTTAAATGCAGTTTTTTGTAAAATAATGTAGTGCTTTTTTTTAATTTTTAGTATTATTTAATTATGTTTTTTTTTTTTTTTTTTTGCACAATTTTAGTAACTAAACAAGGTACATTTTTTTTTCATTTCCTACAGCATTTTGGTTAAAAATAACCAAACGTCAACACTGTTCGTAAAACAAATTTATGTTTGTGGAATTAATATGTTCAGAACCGGTCAAAATAATAACACCATAAGCCGGTCAAAATAATAGCACCAGCCTCCACTTATTGCAAGTTATTTTTTTATTTGTAGATATTTTCTCCCTAAATACTTTATAAAATTGTTATTTGAAGTGTTGTTTCTCTACACAATTCCATTTTTTAGAAAAATATTCACATTTTATAAAGTGTTAACTGTTTTTTTGAAAAAAAAAAAAAACTAATATAATGCAGTAAAAATAATAGCACTGTCATTAGCTATTATTAAACATTTTGGTTTCTTTTCTAGTAAAATCATATAAAATGGTAATCTACCATATTTGCTACTACAAATAAATATTTTCATATTTATTGTTTAAAATAGGTCAGGTAAAACATTGAAGGGTCGATGAGAACTTTATAAAAATATTTCTGAATAAATGTTTGAAATTAGGAATTTTATTGACTGTTTGATCAGAAATGTTATTGCGTTCCAACAAAAGATTGAATCCCTTTAAGGCTGACCCACCATTTTAACTTTTATGGTAGCAAGCATAATACAACATTTCAGAAATTGGCGTATTATGTCACTTCAGTAGCACACACAACATGTAAAAGTGACAAGCGTTGTTGTATTTAAAAGTCACCACCCTTAACATAACATGGTTCTGCAAAGGTAGAATTTACAAAGTATCTCTTAAATTTTCTAGTGGCGATATATTTCTTTGTCAAATCAGTCTTAAATTGTTTAATTTTAGAACAGGATCGCTCTAATGTGTGATACAGACAATGTAATTAAATAAGTATACAAATATTCAAAAATGAAGCGAGTACACTTGTTCTCAAATATCATGATTCAGTTAGAAATATCTGTTAATATACCTTGAGGCTCTGTATAACTATAAATACTTGATAGAATCATAATTTCATAAGATGCAAATAAAATGCCGTTAATATAAGTCCCAATAACTCGAAAAAACAGATTTGATTGGAATAAATGCGGTTTTGAAGCAATAATGTCCATGTAATGTCATCGGCATGACAGCCCCTAGATGACAATCTAATTAAAAAAAAAATTATCGGAAAACAAATACGACCACAAAAGTAATTAATCTTAAGTGTGATGTTTTCTGGCATACGATTTTAAGCCAGGAATACAAACAAATTGGAAAATTCCGGCAGATTAACATTAATAAGAGAGCACACTAACATAATTTTCTTCAATACTAAAATATTAACAATTTCATTACTATTCTTGGTAATTAATGAATTATTCAAAAGAATTCAAAATTGTTGTTATTTTTTTTATGTATACAACAAAAATATTTTTGTTTTATTAAAAAAAATTGTTAAGTATTAAAAAAATAATAAATAAATATTTAACAAATATTTTTGTACCGTGTAATTAAAATGTTTTAAGCAATGCTGCAAAGATTTTTGAAACATGTTTACTATCAATTAACTTTATAAACATGTTTGATTGTTACACTCTTTCACGAAACAAAATATACCCTGCCAACATTTTCTATCGAAATTTGAACTAAAGAGACACTACATACAGTTAATTAATAACAGTGGAATATGACATCATTTTCTTATCGAAGAAGAGTCACCGTGCGGAAAGAAATATGCCGCAATTCTAATACTTTTTAGATGATAATACTTAGTGCATTTTTTGGGTGTCGAAATACTATCATATAGAAGTGTAAAAAAGTACATCAAGAAAGTATCGAAATATTATTAATAATAATTGAGTTAAATGCTTACCTTACATTTAAACACACTACAATAGCTCACTATAACTGTAAATTAAATATGAGAAACATATTTAAAACCAAAAATTACTAATTAAAAAATTAACAATTTTTTATATTAACACATTTTTTATTCAACACTATAAACAACAACTTTGATCATTTTAAAAGTTATATATTTACTGAGAGAAATTATATAGTGCTTGTTCTTTTTTATTTTTTATTTGCTCTGGAATGTAAACATTCGCACAAGTTAAGTTTTTTAGATCAAAATTTGATATTAATGTGTTTTTTATTGCAAATTTGTGCATTTTTTGCTTTTGAACATCTAAGAGTGCCAAAAACGACACTTTTTAGTGGATAATAAAAAAACTCTCTTCCAAATACTGGCAGGGTATATACATATGTATATATGGATTTATGTATGTATGTATGTATGTATGTATGTATGGATGTATGTATGAATATATGTACATATTTACGTCTATATTAAACAACACAATTAAACTTGTCAACACTTTATTTACATTTTATCGATGATTTTATTTTTATTCAAAAAAATACTAACTAATTATATTTTGCAGTAACTATGTATTTATATTTAACTAGAAGAAAAAATACTTATTATTTGCACTTTTAATAATAAACAAACAAAAACAAAATATGGCTAGTCGACTAGACCATACCAAAGCAATAACACACACTAATACAATATTAAGGAAATTGTAGTGACAACAACCTTCACTCATGAACGATTGAAAAAAACTTAAAACACGAAAATTAAAAGAATCACATAGAAACAGATATAATATAGAACGACAATAGCAAAAAAAAATAAATGAAACTATAACAACTAAAAACATTTTTTAGCACAAATAAAATTCATAACAACGATATTACACTGAACAGCTAAACAGTTAAACAAGTGATGTAGGTAAGAACACAAAAGTAACCTTTAAGGGAATTTCAATTTGTTTTTGATACTAAAGAAAGCAAAAAAAAAAAAAAACAAACTTAAGTAGAAAAATGTTATGTTAGTTTAAGTTGTTATTGTTTTTTTTCTTTTACTTTTATGTACACATTTTTGTAAACAAAGAAAAAAAACAGAAACGGAAATATTCAAATCACCATAGCTACTTAAATGTAAACAAAACTGATGGCAAAGTTCATTTTCCGGAGAGAGTACGACAAAACAACAACAACGACTACAAACTGCAATGAAAAAAGAGCAATTTTTATGTGCTCACATAATTATAAAACAACCCAGCGATAAAAATGCCAAGGCCTCCATCGCGCAGGCCTTCTAGAAGGTCTATTTACACCTTTAAGATGCAGTTGCTCATGCTAACCAGCCTTATATACTAAGGCCTTCAAGAATGCCTCATCCTTGCCTTCTAAAATATCCGTAGAACTTCCGACATCCCTTCTCTTAGCAGGAGAGTAAGAAGCAGAGCTGTCAGATGGTGCGATTTTTCGCCAAACATGGTCATTTTTATTAAATGATTTTGGCGACTGAATTTTTTGCGATATATGATGACGATTTGTTTGGCTATTTTTTAAAATTTGATTAAATAGGCAATTGTGGAGAAAAACTATTAATTTTTCTTACAAGAATTCGATTATTTTTAGTATTTTTCTATCTAACAAAATTAATTTGTAAATAGCTCCAACTTAGTTTACGAAATTTTTATCCCCAAAAAATATATTTTACTATACTTATGTATTAAATATTTGATAATTTTAAAAGCTGACGATCTAATCTAAATAGTCATATGTCAGAAAAGTGTTTTTTAAAGTTGTTATTTTTTTTTTATGCAATTACACTGTGCTCGAAAATAAGACTAATTTTTTTAACAAAGTGCGCACCCATTGGGTTAAACTAAATCGACGACGCTGAATTTAGTAGTATTAACCATTTTTAAAAGCGCTCGTTTTTGAGATATTTAATGTTGAAAGCCTAAAAAAGGTTTTAGGAAAATTAAGTTTTTTGGCATAAATTTAATAATTTTCCAAAGTATTCACGAACAACTTTTAAATTTAAAATGCATTTTAAATCAAATTTTCATACAAACTTTATCTCTAAAATGTATTTTAAATTTAAAATTGGTTTGTGAATTCGGGGATTAATTTTTTTGAATTTAAACAATATAAACAATTAAGATTCCATTGAAGTGCATAATAATGAATATATTTTAAACGCTAATAAACAAAATTTTAAACTGACATGAATTATTACTATAATTCTGTAAGCAATCTAAAATATAAAAACATTTAAAATCGAGTTAAAATTGATTTAATATGTTCAATCGATTTATTGTTTAATATACGTAAATAAAGCTGAATTTTCATTTACAAATTATACGAAATTTTAAGTACTAAAAATTGTACGACACTTAAAACTTTAGTTAATTTTATACCATTTCTTTGAAAAACCCAAAAAAAAAATAATTTGGCGATTTTTGCGATTTCTGATTAACAATTTGGCGACAAAGGCTCAAAAAAGACTGACAACCTTGGTAAGAAGCTGTATTTGTTTTAATATATTTCGTTTTAAGCAACAACAATATAAATTTTTGGATAATTGTCTTATCTCGATTTAAGATGTTTTGTCAAAAGTTCAGATGTTTTTTAATACTGAATTTTTGTTTTATTTTTTAAGTTTTAAACTTTTTACAATAATTTAAAATAAAAAATTGTTATTTTATAGGTATAAATAGAAAAAATATTTTATTAAATAGTGGAATGCAGGAAGTTCTTCTGGCTATAAAAAAAATACCTTCTAGAAGGGCTCTTTACCCCTTGTTTTTACCACTGAGAAAAATTTATAATCTAGATATTTTTGTAACAGTGTTGCCAGAAAAAGTAATTGCTGAAGTAAAGAAAATTATGCTAAATGTTCTACAGCTGCAAATGGCAGTGCTAAATTGTTTTTGAAGAAAAATTCATATTTTCCCTTGTTTCTAGTAAAATATAGTTCAAATGACAACTTAAGTATAATTTTTTTCAGAATTATTTGTAATAGTAAAACTGACAATTTACCAAGAAATTCTTTGAAAAAAAAACCAAAAAAATATAGATTTAAAAAATATTGTAAAAATGTGCTAAAAACATTTATCATATTTTTATAAAATGTCAATGTACCTATTTCAACTTATTCAAATACTAAATCTAGCACCGAAAGTGCTAAAATGGCAACACTATTGCATAAAAAACAAAATACAATAACAACAATTTTATTACAGAAAACATATCATTTACATTTCATTTACTTGACTACCAAAAACAGAATGCAAAAGAGAGAGAGAGAGTAACAGAGCCTTAAAAAAAGCTATTTTGAGTTTAATAAAAATAAACTTTAAGCTCTCACAATATAAACTGCGCACAATTGTTTTCTTTTTTCTTTTCGTTTTTGTTTGATTTAATCAACAAAAAAATATATAAGTTTAAAGAGAATAAAAAAGCGAGAACAAAATTATTTTTTGCAAAAATAAACAAAGTAAGAAGGTGTAGAAAAGGCATGTTATTACTTTAAAGAGCACTGAAATTGTGGTTTTTGTTTTTATTGTTGTTTTAAATGAAATAGTGCGTGTAATAAATAGTAGGGACATGTTTAGTTGAAGTGTTAATATTTAAGCGTTTTTAGGTTCAACACAAAATATAGAACCAAAAACTTCCAATACTGAAATAGATTTTTATAGAGCATAACAAAATGCACTTTTCTGTTATAACCTAACTGTTATAAGATTTATGCAAAAACGTTGGCTCATAACTGTAAAAAATGAAAAAAATACACCTTTAAGTAACAGTTATTTTTAACAGATTTAAATTTTCGTTTTATAACAATTATAATTAACAAAAAAAAAAAAAATTTTCCGCTCTTTATAATTTTTATTTCCGACTTTTATTTTTACGTTGCCTAATAATAATTATTATTTCTAAAAAAATGTTATTTTTTTTACAGTTATTTTGTTTACAGTTATTGTTGAAATAGGTACATAATTTTGCAGTTATTCAGAAATTACATATATCAATGAACTTACATAATTTATTGAAATCAGTGAAACTCCAAGAAAATTAATAAAGATAATGTTTTAGTTCAAAAATACTAATTTGTATATTAATTATATAAAAATTTATGCAAAAAAAAATAAATCCGATTTTTATTCAACGGATGGAAATTATTATATTCCACATATGTATGTATTTTTTTTTAATTGCAGACCATTGAATTAATTTTTCGTATGTTCAACGATTTTTTTTTTTTTTTTTTTTTTTTTGGAAATTGTGTAAAATGTATCAGAATGCTTATTTTATAGCAAATCGTCAACAAAAAATGCAACCAGCCCTATCTAACATTTAAAAGCGTTTGAAGAAAGGAACCAAATGTTGTTGAAATGGATATATACTAGTGCATAAAGTGCAATTCTTTTTTGCCAAATTGAAAGATATTTAAGTATACCGTAAATAACATCCGTCAAAATAGAACTTTATGCACACATATTTTTTGCTTAGATAGTTCTTTTCACCGTTTGTTGAATTTTTAAATGTTAGATAGTTCCAATTGCTGTTTTGGTAACGAAATTATTTGGAATGTTTCAAGGGTATTCAGGCAGTTGCAAGGGGAGCGTGAGAGTAATAAGTAAAGTTATAAACAAATGAGTAAAGTTATAAACAACGTAAAAATATATTTGAACTGTTATCAAGCAACATAAAAAATATTTTAGAAAAATAAGTTATTGAGCAATAGAAAAAAAAATTGTGTCAACAATAACAGTTATCAAATAACATAAAAAAATATTTCTTATTCTTTACTTAACTTTTACAATTTGAAAATGATTTTAATATTCATTTTTGGTCTCTGGTTGTAAGTAAATGTCAAAAGTCATATGATTTTCTTTTTTTTTATATGTCGTATAATATATTACAATATTTTTGTACACTGGTAATTAAGGGAAGTACTACTAAAAAGAATAAACTACTACAGAGAAACTACTATAAAGTTTGTTTATGTTTGAAGATTGCGAAACACACAAATAAACTCAAGCAAACACCAACGTAAACAATAATAATTTTATTTGTATAAATGGACAGACAAGAATAAAACAAAAGATTTAATTCCCTTGGCTCAAATGAAATTCACTCTGCATTTATGTAGAATTATTAGTTTATCAATACAGTATGCTACATCAGACTCTCAAATCCTAATTTTTTTATTATTATTTTTTTAAACATATGACCATAAACAAACAAGCCGTTCGTTTTGTTTTTATTTAATATGCATGGGTGTAGTAGTATAATAAAATAAAAATATGCAGGCTTTATAATTTATATTAATGACGCGTTTCCTCTTTACCACATGTGCGCATAAATTATAACAAAATATGTACTCGTAAAATAAAATCAAACTCTTAAATTTTTATTTAAAATTCTCTTTATTTAAAAACACAATCAAGCTGCCATATTTCGAGTTTTGACCCCAAATTTGGGAAATTTTTGTTGCAGAAAAGGATGAACATTTTCGTTTGGTGATTGGGAAATTTGTTGAGGACATAAAAAACATTTTGGGAATTTTTCGGGGAAATTTAGTTATAACTGCATCTTTTGTTTAGTTAATAAAAATGGAATTTTGAACGAAAGTATATAATTAAAAATTTAACTTACATATCATTACAAGCAGTATTTAATATGCTTACGGTCCCTACAAGCAACGCATATGTTTAGAGAGTATTTTCGGTTAAGATTTTAACAAAAACCAAGCTTCGAGATATAGTATGAACTGCAGGAAACATCTTAACTCATTAATATCCACTGTACCTGATTGAGTAAAATTGAATTATCGGCTGTTATTTTTGAAGTTTAAGGAGTTGCAGTTTTTTTATTTCTTGTTTAAATAAGTGCCAAAGAGCGATTTAAAAGTAATAAACAATTTGAGGGATATATTAGTTACAATATCAGAAAGTTGATTGTGAATTTTCACTCCTTGAGGAAAAGAACAAATCTATCTTTTCATTTAGCAATTTCTTAAGTTTTCATATTTTCCAATTTTCTTTTCGAATTTGACTTTTGTAATTGTAATTTGTAAAATGATGCTTTGATTCTGAAGTATATGATTAAGAAGTGTTTCCTTACTTATTTTTATAAAATATATTTTTTTAAGATTTTTAACTTTTATACATCAAATATGAACAATATGTAATAAAACAAATGTTTTGCACAAATATCTGCTGGATATAATCTTGGCTATTAATGTGTTAACATTAATAAAATCTTTTGCCAAGAATTTAATCAGACATGTTGAATAATTTTAATTCTAAAGTTATGTACAGTAATAATTTCTTTGATTTACATGATGGTGAATCTGAAGTTCAATGTAGGTATAATGTATTTTTTCAATACATATGCAGTTATGTAAAAATATTCATGCAAAAATTATCTCTATAAGTAGAAAAATACTTGTAAAAAACAAGAAAAAATGTAATTATTTTGATTTTTTGGAGAAATGATTTTAAAATTTTGGGGCTGGCCAAAAAAGTATCTGGCAGCCCTGCTTACAATCATGGCACATCTTATGTATAAGGTGGTGTTGAAACACAGCTGATTATTATTATTTTTGCTGGTTAAAACTGCCAAATTCTATGTAAAAGTCAGCTGCTAGTACCGACATATATAAAAAAATTTAGCAAAAAATTCTCTCCGAACTATTATTACCTTGTTTTTGCTTACAATTCTACAAAAACAGACACCCACTTTGGTTGGGTATGATAAAATATGCATGAGCAGATGAAAACTACTTAAATTAACCACTATCCTACTCGTGCGCTCACCTACTCACACAGAAAGAAAGTATGACAAATTCACATGTACGTTTTTAAGGAGATAAACCCCCACAATGTCAAATATATATTTAGTGGAGAGCGTAAACAACGGTAACAATACTTAAAGGCTTCATCACTCTACCGTAAATGTAAACGTAACGTAAGTGTATGATTACTCAAAAAACGTCAATTATACACATTTCAAGTAAATTTATAGGTTTTTGTTTTAGCGATTTGAGTACGAAACAAAATTTGTTCTTTTATAACAAGAATTTTTAATTCTAAATTATTGATTCAACTCTACGCTTTATTTAAATCATTCTAACAATATTTTTAGTGAAGAAAACTGGAAAACAAATTGTCCAATTAATAAATTTTTTATAGGATTTTTTTTACACAGATTTAAGGTATTGAAATAAAAAGCTGTCAACACTATTCTTACAGCTGTCATGTAAAAACGTAGAGCGACCAAATATGATTTGATTACTACGTTACATTTACGTTTATGAGAACCCATACACACATAACTCTCATATACAAAACGTGTCAGCTAATGCGTTGCATTTAGAAATAAAAAGGCGTAAGAACATAAATAAAGCAAAACACACAAAAGCAACAAGCCTCAATAAACACGTTAAATAACGTTGCCAGAATCATGATTTTTTTAATCATATTTTTAATATTTTTTAACTTAAATATGATTTGAGGATTTTTTTCTTACAAAATATGATTTTTATTTGCATAACATTAGCAATCTTTTTTTAAAGACTCACGATGACTTGTTAGAATATGTTTATAAAAATCCGTACAACTAATTTCAAAATATATATGTACCAAACTTTTTTTATTTAATATGCAGTTTACACCAAACAAAAACTAGTGGTTTTTGTCCCATTCGGTTTTTGATTGAATGACTATAATCAAATTTCTAGTTTTTCCATACAAATAAAAAAAATTTTCACTTAGTTTTTTTAAAAAACTACATAAAAACACCTAAAATATCTATTTATGAAAATTCCTGTTCAACTGATTTCATAATAGTAGGCTGTCATATAGGACAGAAAAATTCAAGTTTTATTAGTTTTTGAATGAAGTCATTTGTTGTAAAAAAATTAAATCAATTAAATTTAAAATATAAATCGTTAAGAAAATGAAAATTCGAATATAAGGATAAAACAAATAAATCGAAAATTTTTTACGTCAACTAAAACTATGTAGGGATGAAAACACATACCATACTAATTGGTTCTTGAAATTTAGTTTTCACAAAAACAAATTATTTTTTATTTTGGTGTAAACGCAGTATAAATTTTATTTTCTATTTTTATTATTTAATAAAAAAGATTTAAATTTATATGACAGAACTACACAGCAAAAATCTTTCCGATAACCTCTATATTCATATAGGAAGACTGTAAAATTATATATCCTTCTACTGTTTGTTTCATTTAACTTTCCTCCAGTATTCCAAATAGAGTAATAAACGGTTCACACTAGGTCAAATATTTATGTATTTATCCAATGACGATAAAGCCAGAGTACAATAATACTTTAGTAAGTTCTGACATATATCAGAATTCTGCTAGGCCAATCAATTTCGAATGGAAAATTATTTAATGCCAATACAAGATTCAAATTTGTAAGATCATAATCTGTAATACAAAGGATATGATCTCGTACACTGCTTTTTATACTCTACACCACCATAGGTGTTTGGGGTATTATGCGTTTGTGCTGATGTTTGTAACACATAGAAAAAGTTATCCAACAGCCACCTTAAAGTATACCAATCGACTCAGAATCAGTTTTTAAATCGATCTAACAATGTCCGTCCGTCTGGCTGGACGGCAGTCCATGTAAACCTTGTGCACAAAGTACGGGTCGCAATTTTATAAATAATTCAATGAAATTTGGCACGTTTGACTTTTATGATACAAAGACGAAGTCTATTAAAACTGGTTGTGATCGGTCCATTTTTTCACCTAGCCCCCATACAAATGTCCCCCCGGAATAGAGTTTAAACACTCAAAAATTCCTTAAAAATAAGAATATTATAATGAAATTCCGTGTAAAGAAGTTCTGTATAAGTATTAAACTTTGCACCAAATTTTATCAAAATCGGTCGACAACTGACCATAGCTCGCATATAAACCCCATTTCCGAACATAATTTTAACGTGCATAAATCCGAATGTTAGTATCAAGTTAATATTCGGCACAAATAAGTTTTATATAAGTAAAAGCAACATTGCCAAATTTTATGAGAATCGGTCCATAATTTACCTTAGCTCCCATATAAACCCACTTCCAGGAATCGCCCTAAAGTGCATAAAATCATCTAGATGTTAGATATGTCCCCTTCCCGACTTTTTATGCTCGTACACAATGGTGTGGTGTATCACATTGCGTCTATATCTTTCTTTCTCGTTTGATACTATTGTATTGTTTAGAACGGCGAGTCTATTTGTTTTCCAATATTAATTTAAAATTTTAAAGGTTCTGAAAACAATGAAATGGAGACCTCCGCAGTTTGAGCTTCGGAAGACTCCTTCATAGAGAGAATGTTTTCTTTTGTAATTCGAATCCATAAAAAAAACACTTCGACCTTCGACAATTTATACAATGAATCGATATACAACGTTGTTTTCAAATGTTGATTTTTAAGCCAAGGTTTCTGGCAACTCTGATGTTAAATATCAATGTTGTGCAATATACGCAGAGTTGCCATTAAAACTTTTAAAAGTAACAGGAATCCAAAATATTTCCTAATTCTTGAATTTTAGTTAGATATGTAATTTAAAATCTTAATAAATAAAGTAATTGTCATATGTTTTTAGTTTCTCGACAATTATTATTCTAGCAAAAAAGAAAAAATATGCTGCTACGGATCCCTGTTTCTCCACTTATACAAAATTGCATCCAGTTAGTGATAAAGCTTCGATATGACTTCAACTTCACACGATTGAATTTATGTTGGGTTAATTACTAACCATCAGTTCTGGTAACAGTTTCCAAACAATTACTGCAAGGTCAGTCAACCAAGCTAAAGGAAGATTAATTATCTTGATGAGTGTGAGATAAAATAAGTATATCGTTCGAAGTTACTATGGCCTCCCCAAGAAACTTCACACTGTGACTTCTGGCAGCAGGTCAGTCACATATTACATATTCTTGCAGAATCTACAACATTTCGGTCTCAAAATTTCATAACATATGTTGATGGTATCTACAATAACATCGCAATGACACTGAGATCCCGGAAAAGGGTTTATCCCTACGAAAATGCTTTGAGTTACCTTTATCAGCACGCATGTTTCCAGTTAGTTATCCAACATAATATTGTGCGTAGCATGCCTAATGAAGAGATGTAACAAGGTCTATGAGAATTATTGACTTCAGAGCAGTCTGATATCAAAAAATGTATATCTGTCACTCGACTTTTTCCAAAAACATTCTCTAACAAAAATTAAGCTGGCGTAAATATCAGCCTGGAAAATCAATTTCAAAGGAAATAATAATGTCGTAGAGTTACCCTAGGTCTACAAATGAGATTAACGCTGATATAATATGTGAAATAACGCCGACAGAAGAAAATAACCATTTTCTTTATATTATATTAAATTTAAATTTATTCTAATAAATCCTATAAGGTATGATTATTTTCAATCAGTCACAGAGTAAATATGTCCTTTTTATTTAAGAAATTCGCTTTTTAGCACAATTTTTATAAAAATGTTTTATAAAAAAGGTAAAACAATCATTAAAAGGAAACAATTTTACAAAAAACATTATTCTTTTTTTATTTCCAAAACACGCATGCACACACACAAACTTTCGTATACGCGAATTTTTTGACAGTCCATCTTATAAGATAGTTGTGTAGAGAAATCTCATCACAAAAGTCTCATAACACAATACTTACAATACTAATATTTGAATCTACACGTGAGATAATTCTCTCAAATAGCGAATTTGACACTCTCTCGACAGAAAAATATTAAATATTCTGTTACGTGTAGATGGGCTGTTAGGGATGACAACATTCAATCAGTGTTGCCATGCTAAAAATTTTTTTCTAACACAAATTTTGGAAATAATAACCAATTTTTAAAAATTTAGTTTTTATATAAAAATTAATATAATCTTAATATATGTATTCAGGTTTTAAATATTTTTCATATTAATAATAAAATTTAGATAGTCTTTAGGAGAAAAAAAGTATTTAAAATTTAACTGTTTAGAACAATGTTGTATCAAAATGGTTCCTAATTCAATTTTGTAAGGGGTCGGGATATATAAAATTTAAAAATAAAAATTTAATTATTTGCAAAAGCAAATCAGGTTGTAATAAATTTAGAATTGCAAAACAACTTTTTAATTATAACTATAATTAATTATAATTATTAAATTATAGTCTTTTAATAACTGAACAAGGTCAATTTTTTTCCCTACAGCACCATATTGGGGAACCCCCTAAAATTGGTTCATTATTTCACCTATTCCCCCAAAAATTGATCTCTTGGAGTAATATTTTGAAGCTCAAATATCTTAAATACACATAACATACAGATAAACGTATTTCTACAAAATTCTGCATAAATAAAATATTTTTAAACCTAAAATATTATACAAAAAATTTTGTATGTACCTACATAAAATATGGCTCACGATGACTTGTTAGAATATGTTTATAAAAATCCGTACAACTAATTTCAAAATATATATGTACCAAACTTTTTTTATTTAATATGCAGTTTACACCAAACAAAAACTAGTGGTTTTTGTCCCATTCGGTTTTTGATTGAATGACTATAATCAAATTTCTAGTTTTTCCATACAAATAAAAAAAATTTTCACTTAGTTTTTTTAAAAAACTACATAAAAACACCTAAAATATCTATTTATGAAAATTCCTGTTCAACTGATTTCATAATAGTAGGCTGTCATATAGGACAGAAAAATTCAAGTTTTATTAGTTTTTGAATGAAGTCATTTGTTGTAAAAAAATTAAATCAATTAAATTTAAAATATAAATCGTTAAGAAAATGAAAATTCGAATATAAGGATAAAACAAATAAATCGAAAATTTTTTACGTCAACTAAAACTATGTAGGGATGAAAACACATACCATACTAATTGGTTCTTGAAATTTAGTTTTCACAAAAACAAATTATTTTTTATTTTGGTGTAAACGCAGTATAAATTTTATTTTCTATTTTTATTATTTAATAAAAAAGATTTAAATTTATATGACAGAACTACACAGCAAAAATCTTTCCGATAACCTCTATATTCATATAGGAAGACTGTAAAATTATATATCCTTCTACTGTTTGTTTCATTTAACTTTCCTCCAGTATTCCAAATAGAGTAATAAACGGTTCACACTAGGTCAAATATTTATGTATTTATCCAATGACGATAAAGCCAGAGTACAATAATACTTTAGTAAGTTCTGACATATATCAGAATTCTGCTAGGCCAATCAATTTCGAATGGAAAATTATTTAATGCCAATACAAGATTCAAATTTGTAAGATCATAATCTGTAATCCAAAGGATATGATCTCGTACACTGCTTTTTATACTCTACACCACCATAGGTGTTTGGGGTATTATGCGTTTGTGCTGATGTTTGTAACACATAGAAAAAGTTATCCAACAGCCACCTTAAAGTATACCAATCGACTCAGAATCAGTTTTTAAATCGATCTAACAATGTCCGTCCGTCTGGCTGGACGGCAGTCCATGTAAACCTTGTGCACAAAGTACGGGTCGCAATTTTATAAATAATTCAATGAAATTTGGCACGTTTGACTTTTATGATACAAAGACGAAGTCTATTAAAACTGGTTGTGATCGGTCCATTTTTTCACCTAGCCCCCATACAAATGTCCCCCCGGAATAGAGTTTAAACACTCAAAAATTCCTTAAAAATAAGAATATTATAATGAAATTCCGTGTAAAGAAGTTCTGTATAAGTATTAAACTTTGCACCAAATTTTATCAAAATCGGTCGACAACTGACCATAGCTCGCATATAAACCCCATTTCCGAACATAATTTTAACGTGCATAAATCCGAATGTTAGTATCAAGTTAATATTCGGCACAAATAAGTTTTATATAAGTAAAAGCAACATTGCCAAATTTTATGAGAATCGGTCCATAATTTACCTTAGCTCCCATATAAACCCACTTCCAGGAATCGCCCTAAAGTGCATAAAATCATCTAGATGTTAGATATGTCCCCTTCCCGACTTTTTATGCTCGTACACAATGGTGTGGTGTATCACATTGCGTCTATATCTTTCTTTCTCGTTTGATACTATTGTATTGTTTAGAACGGCGAGTCTATTTGTTTTCCAATATTAATTTAAAATTTTAAAGGTTCTGAAAACAATGAAATGGAGACCTCCGCAGTTTGAGCTTCGGAAGACTCCTTCATAGAGAGAATGTTTTCTTTTGTAATTCGAATCCATAAAAAAAACACTTCGACCTTCGACAATTTATACAATGAATCGATATACAACGTTGTTTTCAAATGTTGATTTTTAAGCCAAGGTTTCTGGCAACTCTGATGTTAAATATCAATGTTGTGCAATATACGCAGAGTTGCCATTAAAACTTTTAAAAGTAACAGGAATCCAAAATATTTCCTAATTCTTGAATTTTAGTTAGATATGTAATTTAAAATCTTAATAAATAAAGTAATTGTCATATGTTTTTAGTTTCTCGACAATTATTATTCTAGCAAAAAAGAAAAAATATGCTGCTACGGATCCCTGTTTCTCCACTTATACAAAATTGCATCCAGTTAGTGATAAAGCTTCGATATGACTTCAACTTCACACGATTGAATTTATGTTGGGTTAATTACTAACCATCAGTTCTGGTAACAGTTTCCAAACAATTACTGCAAGGTCAGTCAACCAAGCTAAAGGAAGATTAATTATCTTGATGAGTGTGAGATAAAATAAGTATATCGTTCGAAGTTACTATGGCCTCCCCAAGAAACTTCACACTGTGACTTCTGGCAGCAGGTCAGTCACATATTACATATTCTTGCAGAATCTACAACATTTCGGTCTCAAAATTTCATAACATATGTTGATGGTATCTACAATAACATCGCAATGACACTGAGATCCCGGAAAAGGGTTTATCCCTACGAAAATGCTTTGAGTTACCTTTATCAGCACGCATGTTTCCAGTTAGTTATCCAACATAATATTGTGCGTAGCATGCCTAATGAAGAGATGTAACAAGGTCTATGAGAATTATTGACTTCAGAGCAGTCTGATATCAAAAAATGTATATCTGTCACTCGACTTTTTCCAAAAACATTCTCTAACAAAAATTAAGCTGGCGTAAATATCAGCCTGGAAAATCAATTTCAAAGGAAATAATAATGTCGTAGAGTTACCCTAGGTCTACAAATGAGATTAACGCTGATATAATATGTGAAATAACGCCGACAGAAGAAAATAACCATTTTCTTTATATTATATTAAATTTAAATTTATTCTAATAAATCCTATAAGGTATGATTATTTTCAATCAGTCACAGAGTAAATATGTCCTTTTTATTTAAGAAATTCGCTTTTTAGCACAATTTTTATAAAAATGTTTTATAAAAAAGGTAAAACAATCATTAAAAGGAAACAATTTTACAAAAAACATTATTCTTTTTTTATTTCCAAAACACGCATGCACACACACAAACTTTCGTATACGCGAATTTTTTGACAGTCCATCTTATAAGATAGTTGTGTAGAGAAATCTCATCACAAAAGTCTCATAACACAATACTTACAATACTAATATTTGAATCTACACGTGAGATAATTCTCTCAAATAGCGAATTTGACACTCTCTCGACAGAAAAATATTAAATATTCTGTTACGTGTAGATGGGCTGTTAGGGATGACAACATTCAATCAGTGTTGCCATGCTAAAAATTTTTTTCTAACACAAATTTTGGAAATAATAACCAATTTTTAAAAATTTAGTTTTTATATAAAAATTAATATAATCTTAATATATGTATTCAGGTTTTAAATATTTTTCATATTAATAATAAAATTTAGATAGTCTTTAGGAGAAAAAAAGTATTTAAAATTTAACTGTTTAGAACAATGTTGTATCAAAATGGTTCCTAATTCAATTTTGTAAGGGGTCGGGATATATAAAATTTAAAAATAAAAATTTAATTATTTGCAAAAGCAAATCAGGTTGTAATAAATTTAGAATTGCAAAACAACTTTTTAATTATAACTATAATTAATTATAATTATTAAATTATAGTCTTTTAATAACTGAACAAGGTCAATTTTTTTCCCTACAGCACCATATTGGGGAACCCCCTAAAATTGGTTCATTATTTCACCTATTCCCCCAAAAATTGATCTCTTGGAGTAATATTTTGAAGCTCAAATATCTTAAATACACATAACATACAGATAAACGTATTTCTACAAAATTCTGCATAAATAAAATATTTTTAAACCTAAAATATTATACAAAAAATTTTGTATGTACCTACATAAAATATGGCATTCAGTTTCAAAAGAATCGCTTTAAAATAATTGTAGCTTTTATATAGGGTACTCTCCCGAAAATTAGTTAAAAGTACTTTAATTCCACATAAATGTTAGTATGTTAATAAAATTTGGCTTAAATAAAATTAACCATACTCTCTCTCAAGTATGCATTGCTTTAAGACATATACATAATAGTATAGGATATCATATAGTAATTATAAGTATTTAGGTTATTTGTTACTTTGTTAGAATTGTGAGAGTTCTAACAATTCTGAATTTGTAAGTGAATTTTATTATTTAATATCTGAAAAAATTAAATGATAATTACCTTATTCTTCCAATCCATTTAACTTTTTAGTTAAATATTAGAAAATCTTTATATTTTCTATGCATTTAAATTGTTTTCTTCACTGTCAGTTAAAGTTGAAATGAGAAGTTATAGAAACCTTTAGTTCTTAAATATATATATATATATATATATATATATATATATATATATATATATATATATATATATATATATATATATATATATATATATATATATATGATAAATTATTTTTGTTTTTTATTATTGGCAAGATTAACAGAGTATTTTTAAAACTAATATAAAGAAAATTTAGATTTAACAAAAAAAAAAATAACCAAAATGGAAAAAAGTCATCATCTCTACATTGGAAAATAAAATAACTAATGGAAAATAATGGTTAAAAACAACCAAAACGGCAACACTGCATACAATGTTGTCAAAATTGTTATTTTTTACACTTGTTAGAGTCGTGTAACGGGTTTCCTCTTTAATCACGTTTCTCTCTAATTTTTACTCTTTTTTATACGTGTTTTTTACTTTGGACTTTTTTTTGTAAAAGAATATTTACATATTAAATGAATCATATCGTCACCTAAAATGCAAAAGGCCGTAACTGCACTATTTTTTTTTATAGCAGAAGCAAAAACATTATGAAAATGCTAACTAAAGGCCGTAACCATAATTTTTGATTTAAAAACTCTTCAAACCAAATTTTTAACTGAACAAATTTTACGACTGCTTCGTTTATGAATTAGATGTTGCGGCTTTTTGACTTTTATTAATATTGATGTCATTTTTGAAGATATGTAGGTGATGTAGTTTGGGTCAGTATATTATAGTTCATCAAAAAAAATAATATTTGATTTTTCAGTGGTTACTCCCTTTTGGATTTAAGGTGAGATGTACAGACATACTAACACACAATATTTGTATGTATGTATTTATAAAATATAGAGAATATTTTTTTTCTGTTGGGGAGTATGGGGGGTCATTCAAAAGACAAAATAACAAAATTTTGTATTTTTTGAATGACATACATACATACCTATATGAATGAAATTAAAGCTAATTTAGAAAAATTATTAAGATTTACTCACAACAAATTGATAGGTATAGACTCAGATACATTTGTGGTTTTTATTATTTTTTTATTTAAATCTTTGTTTTTTTTTATTAAGTTGTTTGAGAATACCCTACATACAGCAGTCTGTTCAATTTTTTACTTTTATTTGTATTATGTACATACTAAACATTTTTGTAAGCTTAAAAAATGGCGTCATATTGTGGATGAATTTAGTAAAAAAAGCAACAACATTTTTTATACCTACTGATATACTAAGAGTATTGAAGAAAAAACTCAAGTCATTGCAGTCACTGAGGAAGAGATAAGGTTTTTAATTACGCATACACAAATCAGTGATATATGTATGAAAATAATAAAGAAAGAAAAAAATTAATAATAAATAAATTGAAATTGAATTCAGAAAAATCTTTCAATAGTTTAGAGGAGGCGGTGTATCTATTTGTTTACCCCTTCTTATCAAATTAAAAACAAAAATACACAAATTTATGAACATCAATAAATAAAATGGGGACTACAGTCAATAAAATAATGAGCAATAGTTTAATGCACTAGTAATAAATTTAATAATATGGTATATATGTATGTATGTGTATGTATATATATGTATGTGGTAAAAGAAATAACAAACTTTGATCTATATGTCTTTTAAATATATGTAAATTAGACTTTGAGGCAAAAGAAATTAAATATTTTCTAATATTTGATATAAAATAAGAATTAAAAATTGTTTATTTTGCAAAGTATGTTAATTTTTTTAATTTAAATACATTTACGAAAATTGTATTGTATTTTACATTTAAATTGTTTAATTTGCGAAAAATATACGAGTACTGATCGTAGTTCCTCATTATTTAAAATTGTCTTTCCCCACCAAATAAACACTTCAATACAAATATCGTAAATTTTTCTTAAATATCCATCACACTCTTCCAATCCATTTAGCAAATAACCTCAAAATAATACATAACATTTTTAGAGTATAGAATGCATTTCTAACAAATTAATTGATTAATAATACAAAATGAAAAATAAAATTTAATAATGTTTAATTAAACAATAGGAAAACTACGACGTCATTTCAATTACAATATTATTATTTTGTATTTTTTTTCTTTTTTTTTTTTTAATATTGTTTAAATCCATTGTTTACACTTAAAATGTTGCGCGTAGAATTTGAATTAAAAAACAACAATAACATTGTCAACAAAACTGAGTATGTACCTATATTATATTAAATAATAAACAACAAACGACGCCATTATACGAATGAGTACAACAATAACTCGGTATATAAAAACAGCAAGAAAAAAATTACAGCGAAATAAAATATGAAATTTAACAAAATAAAATTAAAATCAACAACAAAAAATACAGAAAAGTGTACACACATATATATGTATATTAGACTGCACCAAAATTTACCGACTTTTGAAATTTAACCGTAACTCCCCTTAGAATCGTTCATTGGGTTGTAAAAAATATTATGTGAAATATGTGCCGCATCGGACCTGAAGTTGTATGGTGCGTTTATATGGGGAAAATACGAAATTTTTACAGGTTTAAAAAAGTATGTAGCTATTAAATACTTTGCTTTGTAACAAAATATTAAAAAAATAACTTAATTTAAAGATAATTATCTAACAAACAAGATATAAAAATAAAAAATCGGTTAAAAAATGTTAAAGTTATTACGAAAAAACCTCTGGCCACTATTGTGTTTTAGACCACTTGTGTAAGGAGACTACAAACAAATTTGTATTTCTTGAGAAATGTTTAAATGTATTATTATTTTTAAATTTTAACCACAATTGCTGAAAAGTATGTTTATGTTTCTGCAGAATAATTGAAACCCCTTTCCAACTTGGTCAAAAAATTTTGATTTTTTTAAAGACTGTTTAAAACTCCAATTTTAAACTTTTAAACATTTTTTTAAACAACGCTACAGGAAATAAAATTAAAAAAAGAACTGAGATTTGAATTTTGCGGATTTCGGCAAAAAGCAATTTTTTGCGGTTTTTTAGTTATAAAGTCTATTTTTTTTTTTTACTGATATTCAAACAAAACATAATTATTACATAACAAGATAAAACATGTTTCATTCAAGAAATACATTCTGACATTTTTAAGAGAATTGGACAAAGATAATCTTAAAACTCGAAGTTGTCAAAATTTGGAATATTTGAAAGTTTTAAGGAAAACATAACGAAAACTTATTTATTTTTAGCTGGAATTTGATAAAATTTCATGGAAATATAACTGAAATACTTTTGATAATATTAGAAATAAAAAAAAAACAAATTCAACTGTCTATTCTCAATGCACCTATTCTTAAATATTTGTAAGTGAATTTTATTATTTAATATCTGAAAAAATTAGATAATTACCTTATTCTAACAAGTAAAGTATTTTTAACCCTCAAAATTCATGACAGAAATCTCTCCATCCAAATCCAGACAAAAAATAGTTTTTCATGATGTTTTATTTAAAAAATTTTAAATATTTAAAATTTTGACCTTCTTATTTCAAAAGTTATCCTTGTCCGATTTTCTTAGAAACTTCAGAATATATTTTCTGAGATTAAATAAAAACTGCACAAAATTCCTTTTTGTCGAAATCCGCAAAATTAAAATCGCAGGTACGAATTAGTCCCACAAGTTATTGACCTAATTATTTTTTGGTTTTATTTCCTGTAGTGTTTTCTATAAAGCTGCGTAGTAGGTTTATTCGAACTTTTTTTAAATTTGTTTAACAACATTTTTAAAGGTTTGAAATTGGAGTTTTGAAGCAGTCTTAAAAAATCTACATTTTTTAACAAAGCATGGAAAAGCAAAAACTTATTTTTCAGTAATTATAGTTCAAATTTAATTAAAAGTGACATTTCATTTAAACATTTCTCAAAAAAATAAAAATTTGTACACTCCTTACATATGTAGTTTAAAAAACATTAATGGTCAAGGCAATTCATAATAACTTAAACATTTTTTAACCGATTTATATATATATATATATATTTATATATATATATATATATATATATATATATATATATATATATATATATATATATATATATATATATATAATACATATATATTTATATATATATATATATAGTTAGTTATATAGATATAGTTTGATAATTATGTGTAGATTACGATTTTTTAACATTTTTTCAAAGCTATTAAATAAATAGCTAAATTTGTCTAAAAACTGTAAAAAAGTCACCATTTTTGTGCAGTCTAATATACATATGTATGACTATGTTAACAAATTAGTGATGCCAACATTAACATTTTTTCTGTAAGATATTGCAGTTTTTTTTACAAATAATGTTAATATTTGAAATGAAATAAAATTTAAACGAATAGAAATAGCCTATTGAAATTTTAGTATAATATTGATAAACATGTCCTAAAATCTAAGAATTAAAAAAACTCCCACTTTTTTAATATTAGATACCCGAAATCATCCTATCATTATAAAAGGCGTGGTTCAGAAAATGTTTTTTTTTTGTGTTTGACCTAAATATGGGGGTATTTAATGAAAATATTAGGTTTTTGATCTCAGATTAGACGGTTGCCCAAAACGATTTCGGTTTTACTTTATGTTAGGTTAGGTTAGGTTAGGTTAGGTTATAAAAGGGAAATCTTTCAATAATTCTATAAATTTGTTATGAACAAATTGAACAAAATCCTAAAAATCCTTTTGTTCGTAATGAAGTTTTTGAATCTATCAATTCTTTATTTTTAGCATCAACAATTAAACTGAACTTTTCTAAAAAATCAAATCCAATATAGGGGTATCAATTTTTACAATCCAAAAAGGAAGCTCAAAATCTTTACGAAGACCTAAATTAATTTTAAAAAGTTTTGTACCATATGTAAGAATAAATGATCCATTAGCAGCGGATAATTCGAAATCTGATTTTCGAGCTACTGACTTAAATTTTGAATATGGAACTACTGAAACAACTGCACCAGTGCCTATTTTTAATTATATTGTCAAAAAGGATTCACTTGTTGATTCACTTTTTCCAGTATTAGCCAACGACATGATGGTAGTTTTTAGTTTAAAGAATTGTTTTGGTTATTATTTTCAAAACTAAAGGGTTTAACACATTTATAAGCTCTATCATCAAATATTGAATGGTACTAACAAAATTCTGTATTATTACGAGATTTCGAAGGTCTTCGAGAAAAATTTCGGTTATTTGAATTGTTCCTTTCTTATGATCGTCCTCTGTATTTTAATTCTCCTACTTCTAAAATAACCTTATTCAAATTTTGACAAAGATTTGAAATTAATTCAGTTAATTGTTGTATTGAAAACTCAATATTGATTTTGAATTATGTTCTACTATAGATACTTGTGTTCAGAAGGTTTTCGATCTCCAATTGGAAAATAATTGCTCTAATCGACACTCTTCGCTAAGGGTAAATCTGTTACATATAGCTTTTTTTTTTAAATTTTCGTATTTGTTTACAGTTTGAGGATCTTGTAGTATATCTAATACTTTACTAATAATGTTTGTGGTAGAGATACTAAAATGTGATGATATTTAACTGTATTGTCAGTAATGCTATGTAATGTAAATTGTACTTCAGCATGTATAAACCATGCTTCTGGACATACAGACCAAAAGTATGGTAGTAATTTAAGGTAGATTAATGAATTTTGATTATTTGAAGTTGTTAAGGTATTATTAGAATTGTTTGTGGATTGTGAAGGACAAGATAATTCTTCCGATTGTTCTTGAATCTTTTTAAATTTTAAATACTTATTTGCTGAAATTTTTAATTGATTGCAATGATCTTGATAATAATATTTTTTTTAAATACAATTGATGATTTTTTATTGCCATTCTATGATGTTAATATCTTCTTCAAAATTAATGTTGGAAACTTGATAAAATACTGGTATATTGTTTTCCATAAAATTTGAATATTGGTTTCTTTTATTTTTTTAACCATTTTTTTTTTTTAAAGAATGAATATTTGTTCGATGCAGAATTTTTTTTTTTTTTTTTGAATATTTAGAACTTTGTAAGAAATCCAGCGAATATTTTTGAAAAAAATTAAGACTACCCCCTGACCCGCTAGGCACCTGTGCCTCTCCAAATCAACTCGAAAATACCTCATCTATGATCATATTAAATTTTATTTAGATACTATCTCTAGCGTTTTACACGTTATGTACAAATTGCGACCTCGATTTTACGAAGTGGTTACACATTTGTCATTAAAATAAGTGCAACCTTTCATTCAGGGTTATTAAAAATTAAGTAATTTCGTTGAAACCTTTGATTTTTTTATTTTCAAATCATCTGGCAAACTTAGCAGAGTATAAGTAGCAGTGATGGTATTTAGAGCACAATTGTGACATTTTTGACACTATCGGATTTCGAGTGGCACCGCGACACTTTGGTTACTATTTTGGCACTCCTTTTGTAATGAGGCATACCTCTAAAGTTTTACAATAATTCCGCCATGTTCCTCTGAATGATACAAGTTTACTGAGTGATTTTAAGCAATTATTACAATGACATAAGAGTCCACATAAGTGTATTAATAATACCTCTAATTTGCAGCAGGTGCAAATTATTTTCTTATAAAACCAAGTTCCACAAACATACGAGGCGTAATATGCGAGATATGAATATTAAAAACCAATTCTGCAACACGAAGTTTTCGCTTGATTTTAAAATCCTATACAGAACAAGTCGAAATTATTCGAAATATGTATATTAAGATGGTCCAAATTTCTTTATAACAATTCTACGATCAATGGGATATGATGCTACACGGACATTTATGTAGGAATCCTCCTCATAAATTTTAAAGCTTTGTTGTTTTCATGCAATTTACTACCATTCATATCGAGGTATAATATTTTTTCGCCTAATTTTTATAGCCTTAAATACCTTGTCTTTAATTTTTGTTCGATTACCAAGTTTTTAGATTTTTATTTTGCTTTTATTTTGGTTTATTTAAATTATCTAAAAATTATGCTTTGCCCTTTTCAACCCTTCTTGGCACATTTTCGATACCAACTTGGCACTAAATAAAAATTTTCAAATCCCATCACTGATAAGTAGTCGCGAGTTTTGAATATTATTATCACTATAAAAACTAATACGAAACATGGGTGACCTGTCTTGTTTGTTTATCTATGTATGTCTGTTTTTGTTTCTCTGTCCGGTAGACAGTAATAAACAAGAGACAAATAAATAAATATGCACACACAACTTCTGCTAACCGACAGACCATCATTTAGTCAACATCAACAAAAAGAACAAAAAACACACATGTAGATTGCTGTTATGTTAATGTTAAAAAGCTACTTAAGTTGAACAAAAAATTAAATAACATACACACAAGTTAAAATAATAATTATAACATACCGTTGTATTTTCTTTATAATAAAAATATCTTTAACAGTGTCTCAGGGATGGAAAAGTAATTATGAAATTTAGTTGAACAATATAATTTGATCAAACGCTCTTAAAAAGAGATTTCGTTTTAAGAAGATATTTTATACAATATAGATACTAATTTTTATTTAAGTCAGTGTTAATTATGATGGTTCAATATTTGGTATCGCATTTCATTTTTTGGATATAGAAACGATATTACTTGAGTTTTGCACCTTAGATTTTGCAAAATAGAATTTTAGTACTCAGATGGCGAAAAAGTACCATTTGAATATTTTTTTGATACAGAAAATATTTTAATTTTCCATCCCTGCAGTGTATGTAAAAATAAAACAGAAAGAGAGAGATTAAAAGGATGACTAAACAAGAAAAAAATATTGTCTAACAAAATAAAAAATTAAATGCAATTAAAATCGCTTTAATATAAGTTAATTTTAAAATGTTTAAATAAAATTCTATAAATATTTATTTACAACAATCGTATTATTTGTATATTAAGATACTTTCTTATTTTTATAATTATAAATGTTTTACAGTAGTAAATATAATGAAAAGTAAGAAAAAATATTCAGAAAATTCCGATATACAAACATATATAAATATATAAAATATATACTATTATTTACTAGTGTAAATGAGAAAGAGCCTAATCAGAGAGAAAGAGTATGTGTTATTATTTGGTGATGTAAACAAGTTTTTATTGTTGCAAATGTGTTGTTATTTTTTTAATTCAAAGCAGAAAGAGAAAAGGTTAAGTTTGCGTAAACAAAGCGCGTGCTTTTATTTCGTAGATTGTGCTTTAGCGGTACTTTTTCTGCTTGTATAGTGCAATCAGGGTTGCCAGGGAGTCACATCTATGAAAAATTTTTACTTCTAAAAAATAACATATCTCTCTTTAAGACCAATTATAAAATTTGAAAAATACAGATTTTATGTAATTAAAGAAGAAAAGTATTTAAATTATCTTACGTTCAAAAAACATGAGAAAGTTTATGTTATAGGTATGTAGGTATTTGTTATTTTTTAAGTTTTGAATTATTAAAACAAATTTTAAAAGTATGTAGCAATTGCACTTAATTTTTAAGGTGGAAATAAAAAATATCAATATAGTTTTTTTACTTCGATTATATAGATTTATATCGCTTGCTGAATTAGTTTATCAGTAAATAAGGTATTTATTTGTTAGAAAAGATAAGCATTTTTAAAAAATATCTTAATTTTGCTTTCGTAGAAAAATTGATAGAATCTAAATTATTTTTGGAACTTTTTCATTACAAATTTAATAATGGTTTCTTAGTATTTAATATTTAAAAACATTGAACCACAGAATAACCAATTTTAAAAATCTGTGAAAAAATCTATAACATTGGGAAAAAATAATTAAAGAGAGTAGCACTTTATCCAGAGTAATTTTTTTAGTATAAAAAAATTTTTAAATCTGCTTTAATTGGCATCTCTGGCATATTTGTTTTAAGAATATGATAAATCTTTAAGATTTTATATAAGATATAATTATCTTTTTTGTTTTTAACAATTTCACAATTTAGATTTTTTTACAATATAAGAAACAGGCTTTCCTCTATGTGCATCATTTTTTTCTAAGTTTGCGTAACAAATGTAAAGTAAATAATTTTTAGTTATTAAAAAAGTCACTTTGTGGCCAAAAAATAACGTTAAACTAAAAACAAAATAATAAAATTAGCACACGTCTGCAAACAATTTTTAAAAAATAGAAAAAATCTAAAAAATATAAATGTATGTACAAGGCCGCTTAGCAAAAAACAGAAAAAAAATAAAAACAACAAATTTGTTGTTGACTGTATAGTTAAGAAAAGTATCTCACATTTTGTAGTTCGTTTTATACACATACATTTAAGCGCTTTTAATGTTGTTGGACGTGTGGTGGTGAACTAAGTTAACAGTAGTAGTGGAGACAAAAACAACAACAATAATTGTAAGATGTTCAAAAATGACACTTGTCTAAATAACGTATTTGTTTTTTAATGTTTTTATAAATACATACATACACATGTAATTTTAAAAATTATATTTTAATTTTAATCAAAAAATATATATACATATAAAATAAAGTTGTTTATTACCTACTTTGTTTTTAGATCCATTTTTGATTTATTTGTATTTTCACCAAAAATAATTCAAAAATTCATTTAATTAGTTTTTATTTTATATTAAATTCACATTTATAAACTCTTTTCTATATATTTTTTTTAACTGTGATTTAAAACCACATGCTTATTTTTTGGTTTTTCTTCAAAATGCATATACTCGTATGTATATATTTTTTTAATCAATATCTTTTTATACATATATATATTTTTTCACTTGATTTATAATCATTTGAAAACACGTTTTTTTCACAAATAAAATTTTAAATAAAATATATATTTGTTCACAGTGCACATTTTTTTAAGGCAATATATTTACAAATTAAATTAATCAGATTTTTTTTAATTTATTTATTATAAACAATAAATAATTTGTAGAACAAAAAAATATAAAATAAGTCCCCTACTATATTTTGTTTAAAAAAAATAACAGAGAACGGTGAAAACGTTGTTTTTGCAACAACGACGCCTTTTGTAATGATTATCTTCGTTGTTTGGAAAAAATGTTCAATTCATTCTGTGTGTACGGCGTTGGCCGTTTTTTATTTTACTTTATTTTGTTTTATTTTTTCGACATACATTCATTTGTACATGTGTATGACGACTAGTATATTGTTAATATGATGAGTTGTTGTTTGTTATTGTCCCACACAATCATAACAAAAAAAAGTGTTCTCTCATTCTTTGATTTTTATTTAAAAGCAAATCTCTCTTAATATAATATAATACAAACAAATACAACAACAATTAAGGTTTCTCTTCTGTTGTGTTGAAAATCAAATTTGTTTACTGCAGAAAGTTTTAGTATACGAAAGAGAGTTTGTAAAAGGGAGAGTTTTTGCTTAATAAACCAATAAGAATAACAAACTAAGCTGCCACATAATTAAAATAATCGACAGTTTAATTTTAAATAACGAGATTTCAATTAAATTATTAAAAATTAAAAATGTAAAAATTTTTGAGCGCAATCGAATATTTTGAAAGCAGAGCTGCCAGGTTATTTATTTTCAAAAAATCGGACATATAAAATACACTTAATTTTTTGGTTTTATTTTATTTATTTTTATTATGTTACAATGCAATTACAAATTATACTCTACTCCGCTGAGTGAAAATCCGTTAGTTTTGTAAAAAATTCCCTTTTTTCCCTATTTTCTAAAAAAATTTTCCATCCTCCAAAAAATCGCAATTTATATAAAAAAAATAACAAAAATGTAGCTTTTGTTTCTAATTCTTAAAAAAAAACTACAAACAAATATTTTAAACAGGACTATTATATACATAAAGATTTTAAACGATAAAAAGGAAAGCGAAAGTCTGTAATTATTGACAAAATCCATTTGGCACACTAATTTGCTACCTTATATAAATATGAATTATAATATTGCATTTTTTTCTTTTCCATTCTTACTTCGTTTTGTGAGAAAAAATTTTAACATTTAAAAAATTCCCTTTATTTTGCCAAAAATTAAAATTCACACTTTTTTCCCTCGAAAAGGGAAAATTCCCTCCATCTGACATCACTGCTTTACTCTAATTAACCTTGTAGCCTACCAGGGCACTTTTTTGGGTTTTTAATTATGTTTAGAAAAAAGGATTTCTTGTAAACAGTCAAGAATAAACTCTTTCAAAATAACTATATTAAACTATAATGAATTGCTTAGAAATTTAAATCTAAACTTCGTGTAAAATTTGTCTGTTTAATGAAATAAGACAATTTGATTTAGTGGTTTTATGATACAGTAAAAAACATTTGGTGACAAGTTTTTCGTTTAAGTTTTGAAATTAACTGTGAGCATTCCAAATGATATTTATAATAGTTCAAAAATTATTTATATATTCAACACTGTTTTAAAATCTCTAATTTTATTTGTTGCAACTTATGAAAGAAATCAATTTCAAAAGTGTTCTTCTATTTTATTAAGGTTCATTAAAAAAAATAATAATAATAAATGCTTTTCTGTCGAAAACAATCAAAATTAAATAAAATTGCTGTATTTATCTCTTAGCAAAAAATCGGCATTTCTGAAGCAAAAATCGGTAAATCGGCACTTTGCTATTTCAAGGTGCGACATCGGAAAATCTGGCAGACCTGTTTAGAAGTTATAGGCTTTTGGAAAATTTATTTCCCTAAAAAAATTTATTTTCAAAAAATTGGTTAAAAAGGATAAATTATGTTAGCGAAGCCAATTTTGGACATACTACAGAGTTAAAAAAGCTTGCTTCCGCCCGGCCGATGTTCGGCTAAAATTATAAAAATGATTTAAAACAAAAATAAAAAATCCATGTTGTTTAGTGCAAAAAAATATACCACAAGAAATAACAATACAAAACATTATAAAAAATGCTCTTTTTGAATGAATCTTTCGTTCTCTCTCAGACTACCCGAATTAAACTCTCTTAACAAAATTATCATAGAAATCTCTGGTGTATTATTTATTTTAATGAAATCGAATTTATGAAAAAAAACAGCAACAAAAGCCTTTACTTTGTTGGTTTTATTTTTTATTGACATTTATTGTATACTTTCTTTTGCATTTTGTTTTGTAAACAGTTCTTTGTTTAATATCAACGCTCAATATTTTGCTATTGAATGGCTAAGTTGCTCTTTCTCATATATCTATGTGTGTGATTCAATCTCTTGTTCATTTAATTTTTTTTCTTTAGTGTGGGGTATTGGAACTTTTCTTTATTTTTATTTGACACTTAGAAAACTATTAAAATATATACGAAAAAATATATGTAGTATGTAGTTGAAAATAAACAAATGAAAAAATATAAATAAGAGAGTACAATGTTTAGTGCTCTGTAGATAGATTTTTTAAATTTTAATCTATTAACACGCGGAGTTCTTATGCAATTATCACCTTTTTTTCCTTTAGAGGGAATTAATGCCAGTGTATGTTACGCTTGTAAATTGGTTTTTATCGTTATGAAAATACTATATACATATGGGAGTTTTAATTAACATTAAGTCACTGAAATTGAATTTAAATTTGTTTTTATTGCTACTGTAAAAGTTTAGAAAATATTGTCTAAATTTATTTATTTTTAACAAAATTTTAAACCTTATACTTTGTTTTGTCACAATATGTTTGTTATTTAATTAAATTTAGAAATATCTCTATACAATTGCGTTTGAAGTGTCACGTCAAACTGTCAATAACACTAAAAACTTTTGATGGTTGCATAAAATGGTCGCAAGAAATATTTTAATTTAAAATATATGTACATACGTTTGTTTTTCTCTACATTTAAATCCATAAATATTTATAGAAAAATATAAATAAATTTAAAAAGTAAATAAATCTCGTGAGTTTATTTAAATGAGACAACAAAACAAAATATGTACATTTGTATTTATATGTTGTAAAACTGGCATTAACAATTTACATGAGAAGCGAAATATTAATAATTTTTTCTAAATAGATACAGAACTGTATACATATTTTAAAATATATGTATTTTGCCCAGTGTGGAGACACTGACTAGTTGGTCAAAATCCTCAACACACACAGATCAAAAACTAAATGAAAAACCATTGTGTTTTAAATTTATAATTTTTGTAGTTGTGAAATCAATTATAAAAAGCGACGAAAAAGCCTATAAAATCATTTATTAAAACTGATAACAGAATATTGATTAATTTCCAACAAATCAGTTGTTTAGAAAATCAAATTAACTTGAAAAATTTAACATACAAATACTTGTACTCCACACCAGTAGTTTTAATAATACGAAAAAAATTACCATATGTCAACAAAATGTCAAATGGAAAATAAAAAAAAATAAATAAATAAATAAAAATAAAATAAAAGCCAAAGAAAGAAAGAGTACTCGATACTCACAAAGAGACAATAAAAAAAACCAAAGAAATAAAAAATTACACACTCTCACTCACACTTAAATACTCATACGAGATATTTTTTTTGTATTATTTTGTTGTTAACAGAATTTCTTCTTGTTAGCCTACAAGAAAAAGTTTTAAGAGAAATTTGCGGAGGGGAGTGTCTGTGTTGGAGGAAGAGGGAAGGATGAGCAAACAGGGCGACGTCGGTATATGCGACTATGACAACAACTACATACATATCATACATAGCTAGCCATACGCTAAATTAATGATAATCACACATAATAGACTCGTGACTTTAGTACTGATGGGTAATAGCAGCACTATACTAATCACTCGACCACGAGACTAGACCTAAACTATACATACAACACAATATATTAATTCATACTACATATACCCATATGATTATTGATACTTACATACATATACAAATGAATAAAGCAATAGAGAGCTAGCAAATACGAGTATTTATACAAAATATTTAATAAAATAGATTTAACATTATGAATAGTATTAGTTGTGGAAATTACAATTGAAATTTAGATATTGTAAGTTTATAATATAATATGTAACACTAACTAAGCATATAGCAACAAAAATTCAATTATCTGTGACTGCATTACTGGCTGTTGCCAAAAATGTCAATTAGCAAAATATTTGGCATCAATATAGCGAAAAAACCTAATATTCTTAGAAATTTGTGTACCGAATTTGTAATTTAACTAGCTGAATGCCCCTTCGTTGCATGGAATCTAGAAGGATTCTCGTAGTACTTCTTCTATTTAAACTTCGTTTTATTGAAAAATTAAGAAAAATTTTAAGTGCGAAAAACTGCAATATTTTCGCAATTTTCATCAATATGTAATTAGTTTATAGCCTATAGTTCTTTCGACCTTAAAATTCATCTATGTTTAAAATTTCATTGAAATCGGTTCAGCTGTTTAGGCGTGATTTCGTCACAAACAAGTAAATAAATAAACACACACACACACATACATTAATGTGGATTTGTTTTGAGGACTGTTACCTTCCACCTTGCTTAAAAAAAAAAACTGTAGTTTCCCCTAATGAAAAGCATTGCGGTTATACAAATTTTTCATCTTTTCAGTCGGTAGAGTTTGTAACAGTGATCGCCTAAAATATTGTATAACTTTTGGAATAAACATTACTTCCGTTCCTTAGTTCTAAACAACACCGAGAATAACTTTTCCAACAGTGCAACCTTTTTTGTTTTTTAAAATGTGATGAAATCCGCAAAAAAGTCGCACTTTACTCCTAGCGAGTGCTTCAGGGGACTGTAATGCGTAATATAGCAAATCTAGACATAGAAGATCTAGAGTGGACGCTCGATAAACCCCCGTAATTTCAGTTGTCATCCGTGTCGTGACTACGGCACTTTGTGAACGTGTATTTTGACGGTGTCCTCCGGACACGGGCAATGTCCGGTTTGTAATAGTGCCCATCTATGGCAAGGGGCTCTACTGTATGATGTCTTTCTTTTTCCCCATTAATATTTAATCTTTATTTTTAGATGAAATCAAATTTAAACGCAGAAATTATTAAAAACTCAGAACAGGTCCCCATGAACCTATACCTATTTTAATTGAGGTATCTGTGCCAACTGATGAGGAAGATGCGTTACTGGAACCAGTGCCAAATACGCAACCTTCTACTTCTGGTACCAAGTGGCAAGTGCAGTCGATAGGCCGAAGTTATGCGGCGCTGCACGAAAATGCCTAAAAATGTATTTGGAACAAGAGGAACGTAAACTTTGTCTGAAAGAGGCCGCTCCGATGAGTCAACCTCTGAAAAACCTCTAAAGAGGGCAGCTGGTACCACTGCATCTGACACATTAGTTGCCAAAAAACAAGCACGGCCAGTATATGGGCTCAAACCACACAATTGTGGAGCTTAAAAAGAGCTCAGTAAAAACTCGCTTTGCAGGCTATTCGTTTAACCAAGCTGGATTTTATTCAACTGTAAGGGAGAGAATTCTGCTCAATGGATCAAGGATCATACTTAAGCCATGGGAAAATATCTTCCTTAAGGTTGTATCTGAGGAGGAGGTTCTGAAAGCGGAAGTTTTTATTGGATACTGCAATGAGAAGCCTGTCACTCATTTAAGGATAAAACGAAGACCTATCTATAGAGTTCTGGAAGATTTTGAATCGGGTTAGCAAAGGTAATATTATTGAATTAACCTTAGCAATTGACCCAAAATCGGCCTACCGATTCAAGGAAAAAGATCATAGGCTATGTGTACGGAACCGTTCATGTACCAACTAATCAGGGTACATTGAACGACGGAACTAAAAAGGCAAACTGGACGTCAGAGCAGGACAGGGTATGTCTGGTACAAAAGATAATCCTACCAAACTTTTATGCTCTGGTAATGCTCGGGAAAATGGTGGAGAGATCCAGATGCCAAAAATTTATCCAAAAACAAAAAACCAGGTACCAGAGTATCAGGCACATTAGACGCCTTCAGATGAACCTACACCACGCCAAGGCAGCTTCCGTCTTGCTATGCCATAGGTTCACCACCGACCTCCTAGATGTTTGCTTTATCCAGTTACCTTGGGTTAATTTAGAGGTAATCAACGGACTTCATAGAAAGCTTATTTATTATACTAACATGTATTTTTTTTATTTTTTTTTTTGCTTTACGGCGGCGAAGACTTCTTTGATAGTGGCGCAGATATGATCAGGAAGTGATAATCCCACTATGAGGGCGGAAAGGGCTATTTCATTTATAGAACGTGGAAGAGTTAGCTTAAGTCTATGGTCTAGACAAAAATGTGTTACCACGGACGATGCCAGCGCTATTGAAGGAAGCGGCTTTATTCTGGTACAGAAACAACAACCGTCAGTGGCGGACTTGTAAGGGTTCTTCCCCTCGCAATTTTGAAGGACTTGACAAGGAATTCGCAGACGGCAGCGAAAGCCACAAGAAAGCTTTAAAAAATTCATAATCGTGCTTCAAAACATGATGAGACACACAGGGTACAGCTCAGAGCAACAAGTGGACTGAATATTTAGAAATTGTCTGGTAGATTATCAAATGTGTATCCGAAGAAGAGATTTTAACTCCCTGGAAGAGCTCATTTAAATGGCCGAAGACTTCGATATTATCCGCACAAAATATCCCGAAGTAAGTCATGATCACTAGAACACGCGACATACCCAGCAAGCTGGTGACAGGACGCATCAGGCAGTTTCAGTAGAACAAGAGACAGCTATCGATTCTGCCAGAACGAAATTGTGCTGTTTTGTTGGCAGTGTGGTGGAAGAGGTGTGAGAACGAGGGAGTGCTGCCGAAGAAATTCGGGAAACTAGAGAGGACCGCGTCAACAGCAAGGGGAGAACGAGACCCGCAACAACCAACCCTTGCACCAGTAAGCGCGTTCCGACAGACCGAGACGAGGTTGCTGGCGAATATCGTAATAGGGAACCAGCAAAAGGAGGCGACTATAGACACAGGGGTCGCAAGAAGTTACAGAGTGAGAGCGTGGCAGAGCAGCTAAAAAAATGCAGCGTGATGATTTCAGTGGAGAACAGAAGCAGTCTAACAAATGGTGCAACAGTGGACGTGAGGGAGGTTCTTGGAGTAGAGGTGCGTTTAGGTGGTAAAAGATGTAATCTGGAGGTAGGGGTAATGCATAGTAAGCTAAACGATGTTTTACTCGGGTTAGATTTTCTGAGAGCGGCGGAGGCTGAGATATAGTGTGGTGACCAGAAGGTGAAATTTAGGCCTGTTACACATCAGGTGATGGTAGCTGTAGAGATGAACTACCTCCTCCTACCACGTAAGAGCAAGACCAGTGAAGCAGAAGTTATAAGGAAGTGTTTGGAAGAAGAGTTAGACAAATTCACACATGTCAAAGATCCAAAATAGTTCTCAAAGAGAACAAAGGTATATGCAACGGAATCCCAAGATGCAAAGGTTGATCAACGAGGAAATCGACGAGCTGTTAAAAAACGGATGTATAGAGCCGTCAACAAGTGCATACAGTGCACCCAACAAAAATTGGAAACTTAGGTTTTGCAGTTGAATGGGAAAACGATGGCCGATGCTTACCCATTGCACGCGGATAAATATCATTCTAGTTTACCTTTGCAATGTCAAGTATATCAGTAGCATCGACCTCAAGAATATATACTGGCAGAAGATAGCAAAGAGTACACTGCATTCACGGTAGCAGGAAAAGATTTGTTTCACTGGGGGGTGATATCGTTTGGACTTACGTCAGCACCAGCAACCTTCCAGAGAACGCTGGACAGAGTCATTAGGAATCTCATTATAGCCGTGCTCGACTGTAATATGTTTCTCCATTTTTGTTTTTCGCCTTCACATTCAAACTAAAGTAAATGTGCTTTAACAAATTCTAACCGAATCTTTAAATTTTTTTTACACATTAATGGAATTTTTCTGGTATTTCTTCCCGGCAATTTGTCTTGCAAAGAAATGAAGGGTTTCTTTTTTGCTAATACAATAATCCTCCTATCCACTTCTGGGCTTATTTTATAAGTTCTACCACGAGTTTCTATCCTTTGTTTTTTATATAAGGCATTTTGACAAAATGTAGAGATCTTCCTAAACCCCTATTTGCTATTTCAAACGACGACTGTCTAATTTTTCTTTTGTTTGAGCTATGGCGTAACCAGTATAAGGTGTCATTATAAGCACAGCTGATTATTTTTTGCTTCATTTTTTAGTGTACGTTTGGTTTGTTTACAAACAAAAGTAAATTTTTTCGATGGTTAAATTTGTATTTTTAATAAGAAAAAAGTGCCGTATAGAAATATTTAATTTATTTAAATTTATAGAAACATTAAAAACAAATTTCTTACAATTTATTCTTATTATTTTTTCAATTTCAACAATCATTGTTTACAATTTGCACGTGATTTTTTGTTTTCATTTGTTTGACGTTTCAGTCTTATTTGAGATGAAGAAAAAAATGGCTGCTATTATTGCATTGATATAGTTTCTGCCTTTATGCATAGACCTTGTTAAATGGTTTCACCATGGTTTGAACCATTTTCCTCTCCTTATCGGTACAATGATTGTCTCTTTCTATTTTCTATGTCAGAATACTATTTCTTTATAATATTTTCAACCAAAATACAATGGCGGAATAGATCAGCATCAAAATTTTTTGAACCCGAAAATTAAGAAAAATATGTCGGTGTTAAAACTAACTCAAATACTATTTTTCGCTGCCGCGAAGACACAAAATGTCACAAATATGATTACTAATTTTAAAACATGTTTGCTCTAATATGATAAATTAAATCCACTTGGATGACATAAAGGTTAGCAGTAAATTGACAGTAAACTGACTCCACAATATATAATGTCGAGAGGGTCAAATCCTCATATTGCTTTGATATATTTATTTCAAAATGTTCTATTATTAAGCTATACATAATTTCATCGAAAATAAAACTGAAAATGACGAAAATTGTCCTATATACGAGTATTATATGGTTATTTTTGTTGTAAACATTTGTCAGATAACAACAATAACAAAAGAAAACTATTTGTGTTTATATTTAGAATTGCAGAGGTGGAAAAATCTTGCACCCATACATACTCTCTCTCTCTCTCTCTCTCTCACACACACACACACACACACTTGTACTTATGCATAGAATTTCTTTTGTACTTAAAAGAAAAAACTTTTTTTTATCTCAAAATAAAATAAAATATTTGGTTACTTATTTTTTCTATTTTAGCCATTTAAATAAGCATGTATTAACTTAAATTATATTTAATAAAAACAAAATATTTGATATGTTAACTAGAAAAATATTACTACATAACTAGACAAAGTGTAAACATTTTGTTTAAATTGTTTTGTTAATTTTTATATATAAACTTAATGATTATTAAAAAGAAAAAACCAAAAATAAATAAATTATAAAAAAATACGCACCAACAAAAAGTATAGAACTAAAGAAAACCACGCGCTTTTTTTAGTCTTCAGTCCAAGGTTGCATAAGTTTCATCGCCACACGTTTGTGATTATCGCATTTTTTGTTTTTATATTTTTATATTTTTTTTTTTTTTTTTTAAGTAATGAAAATATATTATACAAACAAATATATAGATATCAATAAAATAAAAAATATTGATAGTGAAAAAAAAAAATAAAATAATAGCTAGAAATTACAAATTATTTTCTTAAAGTATCCCCCCTAAGAAAATAATTTTATTTTATTTTTATTTATTTCATTAAATTCTTCATATCAAATTTACTCTAAAATTATTTTTCAGTCAATACGTAATACTTCTTAAATGTAACTCCAAATGTCAATGAATTTGAATACCCATTTTTAAAGTAAAAAAAAAATATTAATTTAAACAAAGGTAATTTTCTTTCAAGGTTAGCTGCGTAAAGTTTAAAACTTTGGTAGATAATTCCTTTTTTAGTTAAAGTAAAACTAAAAACTACAATACAACAAAGCATTTGCACAGAGTTGCAATCATGATGTGATTAAATCAAATGTGGTAAGATTTCACAATTATGGTGGCTTTTCCTATTATTTACTATTTGTTTATTTATTTTTGTATATCAAATCTCGTTCTGTATTACACTTGTAGGGTGAGTGCGGGCAAAATATTAAAAATAAAAAAATAATCACATTTAATGTGGTTAATTAGGTTCGCAACTAAATGCAAGATAAGATAAAAATAAATGTTTAAATAAAATAGAGAATGTAAATATAAGAAAAAAAATTAAAGTTATACAACAAAACAACGCTAAACGCATTCCTGACATTACCAACAACAAAATTAAATAAACGAATAAATTAACAACAATAATAAAAACAACGTGCCTTTAGGTAGTATTTTTTAAGTATATAGTATGGTAAATAAAATAAAACACCAATAATAAACAATAACAAAAACAACTAAAAGTATATTGGTATACAAAAATATTCTTATTGGGAACGACGCCAAACACTCAGCAATCATTCAAAGTACAAATATAACAACAACACAGTAAAATTGACAACAACTACAACGACAACAACAACGAAAGAAATCCGCAATTTGAGTCGTTAAATACTAAGAATGAAAAAAAAAGAGAACTATTTTTTTATTTTTAAATAAGAACTCAAGAACAGCAACAATAAAAATTTAAAAAGTACTATTTAAAAATGATACATTTATTCTACAAAAAAAAAAAACAAAAAAAAAAAAAAAAAAACAATACACATATTTGTATATTTTTCTTATTTTCGTTTAACACCCAGCGGTTCGCCGAATTAGCTCCGTAACGTCGAATTTGTCAGCTACTAAGAACTACAACTCTCGCAGTAGTTTTAACTGCTGAATTTAACATGAGGATGTCATTGCAGGTAACCAATTGGCAATCCTTTGCATTACTATTCACTAGTAGTTTAGATAAATAATCAATTAGAACAATCTGCATAACAAATCGAATTTAATATGATGCTACACATTAAACTGTTCGTAAGAAACTAGCACTACCGGAATAAAAAGTCACTAGTATTTTCAGTAGTACGAAAACTCCTAGTAATTGGGGCGAAAAATTTAAAAAGAAAAAATAAAAATAAATTATTTATACTATTTTTTATTTATTATTTAATATTTATTTTATTTATCAGTACGGCAATTCCGTAACTTTTTTCATTTACTACCGATATTGTTAACTAACTCTACGTCTACACGAAGATATTTTTATTTCTTAACATTAGAAATAATGTCGACAGAATAAGGGGAAAACAATTTTATTTCCAACTTTGTGTTAAGAGGTGGAGAAAACGTACATGAGAAATTTATATGTTAAATTGTTTTTTTTTTTCTATTGAAAATTTTAATTTATATCGAATTTTTATTCTTTATTTGTATTTTCAAAAAAAAAAAAAAAAAAAAATAAAAGGGCAAAATTTTAAAAGAGAATATTAAATTTAACGTTATTGCTCAGCTTTATGTTTAAACATTTATTGGGAAATAGCTGTCTCAAAAATTGCAAAATGAAGATTTTTCTTCTAAAATTGTCTATTTTTTTGCAATTTTAAAAATATGGTAATTATATATATATATATATATATATATATATATATATATATATATATATATATATATATATATATATATACATATTTTTTGACGATTTTTAATGAATTTGATCTGACAGCCCTAATTGCGCAATAGATTGGTTCACACGTAACATAGTATCTACATTAGAGATTTTTTTTATCAAGACAAACGTCTAACTTAACGCGAATTTGTGGAAGGTGGCAACAGTTGCACAAAAACAACAATATGGCGTATTTAGTATTGTTTTTTATATATGCAGTTTGACAACTGTAACAACCAAAATAATAATCAGCTGTTTAACTAAGGTTACCTTGTATATATTCACACTGATTTTTACGTTTGTTTTGATATAAATTTGCCTAATGTAGACACTAGGTAACATTTTAAAGAAAGAGGTAGAATTTGACAATTGTCAATATAAAAATGTCTAAATGTAGACCTGGGGTAACGAAAAATTTCGTTTGCTTTAACGATTTTGCTGTTCTCTACTGTAAATTAACGATTTTTATTTTCAGTATATTTTAACGACCAATATCGATAGAGATGATAGAACGTCATTATTTGAAAAATAAAAATTCTATCATCTCTATATATCATCTATATATATATATATATATATATATATATATATATAATAATTTTATTTTTTATGAAAAAAATTTGGGAGAAAAAAGTCATGTTCGATTCCTAATATTTATGAAAAAAGTTTCAAATATATGAATTTTTTTCTTTGTGTATTAGTTTGTGAGGCAATCATAGCAAAACTGCTGGAAAGATTTTAGTGAAACTTTCAATACAGTAAAAAACGTGTAAGCTTGAACCAAATTTTCAAAAGATTTGAATCAATTTAACAACTCAAGCTTAACAAAATATATTTAATCATTTAATTCAAATTGATAAAACATTTGCTTTAAAATATATTTCTTAATTTCTTTTGCAAAAGATTAAAAAATGAAAAAAAAATTAAAAATAAAATATAGCAATGAGAAATATTATTAAATTTCAATTTCGAACTGTATAAATAGTACTATTTTTATATTTTAATAAAAACTAGATGCTGTTTAATAAAAACTAGAGATCTGATTTTTTTATTTTTTATTTTTAATATTATTATTATTTTATTTTTCTTTTGACGATTTTTAATGAATTTGATCTGGCAGCCCTAATTGCGCAATAGATTTCTTATTGGTTCACACGTAACATTTTAAAGAGAGATGTAGAATTTGACACTTGCCAATATAAAAATGTCTACGTGTAGACATGGGGTAACGAAAAATTTCGTTTGCTTTCACGATTTTGCTGTTCTCTACTGTAAGTTAACGATTTTTATTTTCAGTATATTTTAACGACCAATATCGATAGAGATGATAGAATGTCATTATTTGAAAAATAAAAATTTTAAATTAAAATTGGATTTTTATTAAAACAAAAAAAAAAAAAAAAAAATATTTTCTATACAAAATGTGAATAAGGTTTAAATAATACATTGTCTTCCAACAACATACCAATATGTGTATAAGTATGTTTTGTTGGAAAATTTTGTTAAATAAATTTGATGTTAAATATTTATTATATTAGGCCCGTTCATGGAAAATTTGTGTTGAAATTATAAATAACATAATGATATAAAACTTATTTTTAAAACTTCCTAAAGAATATTTTTCTTAAAAAAAAGACGTTTTATGAAATATTCCTTTTATATGTACTAAAACTTCACTAAAAATATTTCTCTAAGAATATAAATTTTCCCAAAAAAAAAAGAAAAGAAAAAAATCCAATTTTGTCTAAAAATTAATATTTTTACTAAAAGTTCTATTTTTACAAAAAATTATAATTTTCTAAAAAATAAAAAAAATAAATAAATTTTTACTAAAAAAAAAAGAGAACAAAAATCTAATTTTGTCTAAAAATTAATATTTTTACTAAAGCCTTGTTCAGAACGGCGCGAAATTACGAAATTTTATGCCGAAATTACGAATGAAATCTAGAGTGTTCATACTGGCTAGATGACATTTGATGTAATTTCGTGAACTTATTGTTTACATTTTAAATTTTTATAGGGGTAAATAAAGTATTTTGAAATGGAAACAAATAAGAAACAATTACTTACTAAATTGGAAATTATTAATTTGCAACAATTAAAAATGTAAAAAGGATAGGTTTCATTTTGCAAAATCACTTTAATAATTAATTTTAAGATTTGTGTTTAAATTTAAGATCAGCTGTCAATTGTTTTTTTTTTCTTCTTACGGTTGAAACACGCAGTACATAGTTGAAAAAAAGTATTTTTTCCAACCATGTACAGAGTTGCACGGAAATGGTCATCGTAATTTCAATGTATGAGAAATTACGTAATTTCAACTTGGTTTCGGCCGAAATCACGAAAGTATGTAATTTCGCGTCGGTCTGAATGCCTTATAAAAGTTCTATTTTTACAAAAAATTATAATTTTTTGAAAAAAATAAATTTTTACTAAAAATCCAAATTTTTTAAAAATTCTAAACTTTTCAGTTTTTCTTAAAAAACTAATTATTAAAAAGTTAAACCGAAATTCAGTATTTTCACTATTTCATTATTTCACTATTCTGAAAATTTTACTTTTACAAAAAATTATAATTTTTTGAAAAAAAAAAATAAATTTTTACTAAAAATCCAAATTTTTTAAAAATTCTAAGCTTTTCAGTTTTTCCTAAAAAACTAATTATTAAAAAAATTAAACCAAAATTATGTATTTTCACTAAAATTATACTTTTTCACTAAAAAAACAAACTATTAACTAAGAATTTTATAAAAAAATGATATTGAATAATATTTTTTTTTTTTTTTCAAAATTCTAAATATTGAGTTGTAAACACTCATTTTGTTCTCTCAATTTTTGGCAAAATTCAGTAAACACTTTTAAGTAAACGAGCGCTCTTATTATTCATTATATTTTTATTATTTATAAAACATTGTCATCAAAATTAAAAAAATAGTATTTAAGATCCAAAATCTGCTATTTTATAATACATTTTCAAATACTTAACAGCATTATTATTAACGTTATGGTTTTACAACAACCTTTTTTTTAAAATTAGTTTACCGAAACTTATCGTTAACTACCGATATGTTTAATGACAAAAATCGGTAAAATTTTACTACAGAATACCCCACTTAACGACAAAATTTGTTAACTAACGAATTTTTGGGTACTTAACGACGGAATTGCGGTACACAAATATTTATTTAATAATCAGGAAATATTATTATTTCTAATGTTTTATTTTAATAAAAATTTTTTTTTCTCCATCGATGTCTTCACAGTTGGGTTTGAACTTTTAATCTTCTGGGCACATTCTGTTATATACTGTTTTCAATTTCAGGTGAATGTTTGTTGTAATTTATGCCCTACTTGTGCCAAAAACATGTAGTAAAACACAAGCGACGAATTTTTGCATTACATGTATATTAGCGAATTGGTAATTTAAATATTTATTACTTTATTATTTTTATATTATTTATTTAGACAAAATGTGATCATTCAACAACTAGTTGCATTATCAAAAGTAAATGCCCAGCAAAAACTTTTTGGTTCTCCGTAATGGCAACTAATTATTAAAGTAGTTTCCTGGTAATGAGGCTTCGTTATTATTTGCCTACTCTATATTACATAAATAAGTATTCAATAGTATAATATCACAGTAATATTGCAATCAAGTGGATGAGTTGGCTAGAGCGCTGGATTCAATACCAATTCTGATACTGTTAGCTTTTTTTTCACAAAATGTCTAAAAATATATTTTAAACTAAAAAGAGATTTTATTGATTAGGTAACTAAGTGTGAGATGGTGTACTGAGTAAGACGGTAGTCTTTAAAAACGAGTGGTTAATTTGTGTCTAAGTTCAAATCTCACTGACGGCAAATTTTTTTTTTTATATTTTTATTTTCGTTTAGGTACTCGTACATATTTTGGAGTATCCCTAGAGTCTAAAAATAAATACATGAATTTGTGGACAACTCGAACAAAAATAACTAGTTATTCAGACAAAAAATAAGTAGTTTATTTTTGTTTCCAATTATACCCGCTAGCTTACCAGGAAAGCAAAGTTTTTGCTGGGTGGTGTAACTCATTACATTATAATGTATTAAGTGTAAAGTTGTCCTAAATATTATAGATTTTTATGAAAGAAAATAAAACAAAATATATATATTTTTTTAACTAAAAAAAAAAAAAATGTATATTTTTAAGAAACAAAAAAGAAAAAAAAAATAATATTTATTCCTTATACAGTGGTCGACATATATTATGATTTTACTAAATTTGTAAAAATAAATTTTTAAAGCTAATCATTAGGTATGAAATAACACTAAAATACATAAATAAATAATCATAATATTAATTTATAAACATTTCTAACAAAAATATTCAATATTATTAAAAATCATTTTAGTAGTCTTTAGTAATGGGTGATTCAAGAAGAGATACTTTTTTCAATAGCCCTTTTTTGACAGATCACGTGTGAGTCGTGTCATGCTGTCATGTTATTTTTGTTTACTATTATTTGACATTTCATAATGGAAAGACTTACGCCTGAACAACGTTTACAAATCGTTCAACTTTATTACGAAAATTAACGTTCTGTGAGGAATGTGTTTCGTGCACTTCGCTCAACTTATGGTCAACATAAACGGCCTACTGAGCGTACTATACGCAACAGCATCACCCATTTTGAGACCCAGCATTCATTATTGGATAATATTCGACCGAATAGACCACGTCCAGCACGCAGTGAAGAAAATATAGCGGTCGTAGCTGAGAGTGTACACCAAGACCGTGGAGAGTCGATTCGGCGCCGTTCGCAGCAACTCGAACTGACGTATGGCGCATTTTACGTCGAGATCTTAAATTGAAAGCGTACAAAATACAGCTTGTGCAACAACTGAAGCCGCTCGACCTTCCCAAACGACATCGCTTTGCTCTATGGGCTCTTGAAAAGTTCCAAGAAGATCCGACGTTTTCAAGGCAAATTTTGTTCAGCGATGAGGCCCATTTCCGGCTCAATGGTTATGTAAACAAACAAAATTGCCGCATTTGGGACGAAGAGTAACCTGAAGAGTTTCAAGAACTGCCACTTCATCCAGAAAAACATCGGTTTGGTTTGTGTGCCGGTGGAAACATCGGTCCATATTTATTTAAAAATGATGCCGGTGTGAACATAACCGTCAATGGCGACCGTTATCGTGCCATGATAACCGACTATTTGATGTCTGAAATTGAAGCTCGTGATCTTGGCGACATTTGGTTTCAGCAAGACGGCGCCACTTCCCACACATCGTATCAATCAATGGATTTATTAAGAGAATACTTCGGTGAGCACATAATTTCACATTTTGGGCTGGTCGATTGGCCACCAAGATCGTGTGATATCACACCGTTAGACTTTTTCCTGTGGAGATAGTAAAGTCTAAAGTTTATGCGGACAAACCCGCTTCGATTCAGGCCTTGGAGGAAAACATCACGCGTGTCATTCGCCAGTTACCAGTCGAAATGCTCGAACGAGTCATCGAAAATTGGACTCAACGGATGGACGGATGGACGGCCAACATTTGATAGACATAATCTTCAAAAAATAAATGCCAAAGAATGTTCTTTCAAAATGATAATAAACATTCCCCATTAAATTTGAATTTTCTGTGTTTTTTTCTTTAAAAAAGTAGGGAACCTCGAAATGGATCACCCGTTATATGGGGATATTATGCGTTTGTGATGATGTTTGTAAAGCACAAAAATATCGTTTATAAATATTAATCGATTTAGAATCACTTTACGAGTCCATTTAACTATGTTAGTCTGGCTGGCTGGCTAGCTGTGAAAAAAGTACTAGTCTCAATTTTAAAGATAATTTCAAGAAATTGGACACATATAATTATTTTGGCATAACGACGAAGCCTATTAAAAATAGTTATGATCGGTTAATTATTTCACATAGCCTCCATACAAATATTTCAATAAAATTCGATATAAATAAGATTGATTACAAACTTCAATCAGTATACCAAATTTTATGAATATCAGTCCATAATTGACAACTGTACCCATACTAGGCTCATTTCTCTAGATTATTTAACGTACATAAATCACATAAATGTTTGTATCATGATAATATTTGAAACAAATGTGTTTTATGTATAAGAAAAGCACGATGTCAGATTTTATTAGGAATCGATCTATACATAATGGTGTAGGGTATGATCGGACTAGACCGACTATAGCTTTCTTATTTGTTTTTTACTTTATATTTATTGGAGTCCTAATCTAAGTATTAAGAACTACTTTTTTACCATTTTAGATTAAAAACTTATTTAACATATCACACAACTACTTTTTTATATTTTTTTTTTAATAATTAAATCAGAAATAGTTTCATTTAAAGTTCTAAATAAGTTCGTCAAATTAACTATTAATATTAAATATTTTTTTAATAAAGTATAAATAAGTTTTTTAATTAATTACCTATTTTAGTTCGATTTCACATTTTTTTTCAGTAAAATTGAAAATAAAAGCATTTAAATTATTTAATCCTAATGTTGTTATTTTAGAGAATATCACTATTATTATATTAGATTATTGCTAGATGTCATATCCTTTTTATACCCATTTTTATCATTATATCGTTTACATTATATGATATGACTTTATGCCTAAACTACTTAACCGATTAAAATGAAAATTGGCACATATGTACGAGCATATCCTTGAAAGTGTCGTACTAACTGGATTCCACAACCACTTTACTCAAAAAAAAAAAAAAGATTTATTTTGCTTTTAAGAAAACAAATTAAGAAGAATATAATCCCCAAACTCCCCTTTGGTACCATCAACAACAACAAAAAGGGCATTTACTGATTGCAATTTGTTCATAGGATAATTATGGACATGCTAACAAGGAAGAAGATTCCAGATATGCCATTCAGACTAGAAAACTTGAGTAGAATTTAATTAAAACCTTTTTAAAGCTAGGAGCTTGTCCTCTGATTTCATTATGCGACAAATTTAGGGTCGTTGAATATTGCCTCAATGATTTAAATGCGAAATGAAAGTAATTAAAATTTTGATGACAGTGTTAAAAAAAATATATCACAGTCGTGGTACGAATACAAACAAAATTTAATAATTGTCTTAGTAGCAACAAGAAAGTTGCAAAATAGACTTTTACTGAAATTAAGCTAAAACCTGGAATTACCATCCAACTTGTATTTACCCAATAAAAACTTTGCTTTCCTGGTAAGCTAGCAGGTATAATTGGAAACAAAAATAAACTACTTATTTTATTTTGTTCGAGTTGTCCACAAATTCATGTAGTTATTTTTTGACTCTAGGGGTATTCAAAAATATGTACCTAAACGAAAACAAAAATAAAAAAAAAAAAACAAAAAAATTTTGCCGTCAGTGAGACTCGAACTTGGACACACACTAACCATTCGTTTTTAATGACTAACGTCTTACTCAGAACACCATCTCGCACATAGCATCCTAATCGATAAAAACTCTATTTAGTTTAAAATATCCTTTTAGACATTTTGTTATAAAAAAACTAACAGCTTCAGAATGGGGTTGAACCAACAACCTTCTGGTTGTTAATCCGACACTCTAGCAAACTCATCCACGTGATTGCAGTATTACCATGCTATTATACTTTTGAGTACTTATTAATGTAATACAGAGTAGGTAAATAATAATGACGCCTCATTACCAAGAAACTACTTTAATAAGTAGTTGTTATTGCAAGCTCTTAGCTTTAAGAAGGTTTTAATAAAATTCAACTCAAGTCTTCTAGTCTGAATGGCATATCTGGACTCTTCTTCCTTGTTAGCATATCCAAAATTATCCTATGAACAAATAGCAATCAGTAAATGCCTTTGTTGTTGTTTTTCTTAATGACCTTCTACGTCAAACTTTCAATATTATCTACTCTTTTGTAGATAAAGGAAACATTTGAAATTCATTTTCATTTAGTTTATATTGATTGAGGGGATTGAAGCCATGATCTTATAAAAATATAAGAATGGAATCTCGGGAATATATTCGATCCAGTTTTCTATGTTAACATACAAATACGAGACACATCATGTTTTTTCATCTGTATTTTTGGGCGTTACAAATATAAAGAAATCAGAAAGAAGCTGCTGACATTGGACCAAACACATTTCGGATTTGATCTGATCTTCTTACTATTTATATCAACTAATCCGATAGAAAATTTAATATAATTCTCATTTATGGACCGGAGCTCCAGACTCTATTTTAGAGTTTCTCGAACGCATACAAAAGAGAGAGAGAAGTTGCCTATAATCAAAATACATGTCGACCACATTTGCTAGGAATACAGTTAATTCGGGAAATACAGTTTCTGAGTCATGAAAAAATACAAAGTCTTCACGAACACCGAAAGGATAACCCAAGAAAAAATTGATTTACAGAATGTAGAATCGCTGACAAAATAATACTGGAAACTCTTTACATCTCTGGATGGAATGCCACTCATTTATTAAATTGTTCAGTATTTTTGATCAGAAAAGTTTAAAAAAGATAGCCCGAAGGCCCAGAAAGTGAACAAGTTCCTAACAGGAATGCTGGAAGAAATGTGAAGGCAAAGGAGAGGACGATAATTATTGAGAATAATTTTTTTCAAAAATATGAATTCTGTCTAAAGGGCAATGCAAAGTATGTACTATCCAACTTTTTACAACATCTTGGTCAGAAATTCCATATCACAGATGTTATGGGATATGTAGGCAAGCCATTTATATGTGCGGGGGAAAAAGCACTTCAATCATAACAAATGGCAATTTTAACAGAGAAATGTATGCAAATGAGTGTTCTCGGATTCCTTTCTATCATTAGAAAGTAAAACGTATTCTAATTTTTCTGGCTTGATCTCACATCTCATCATTACAGAAAAAAAGTAGCTGAGTGGTATCAAAGAAGAGAGGCCAATCCACTAAACTGTCCAAAATCAGTCCATTTGAAATGTATTTGCTTATTTTAAATAAATATTCAAAGAACACTTAATTCATTAATGCCCCGTGGCAGCTAAAGTTGCCAACAGAGTTTTGGCTCTTTTTCGTTCTCTGATAACAATGCGAGAGTTAATAAAAATACAAAAATCATTTGATCCTTTAGTAAATAGTCCTTTGCGTCTTTTCTATTTTATTTGATATAATGAGTTAAAGCTGAATAAAAAATAAAATAGATTTTAAAAAAGTGGACCCATTCCAACAAAAAAGTTATCGGTTCTTTTTTGTTGGAATGGGTCCTCTTTTTTTAAACTCTATATTATTTTTTTACAAAACAAAATTTGAAAAAGATTGACTCATTTTTATAAACTGAATTGTATCTTGTATGCACCCATTTTTTTCGTGCGCACTCCTTATATCAACAATAATAATGGCCTTGTTAATACCTATAACATTTATTTCATATTTCATCTACATCTTCCAGTTTATGGTTAGGTATTTTCCTTTAGTATCTACGTATCTATCTTTTTAAACAACTCGAAAACCATAATACAATATCGACTCATCAAAATGTCCAAGATAATTACCCCTATCGTGAATAACAAGTGGAATTTTTGTTCGTATAAAATTTTTATTTCCCACGAAGGGAAAAATGCTATCGTGAATCTCTCGTGAAAAAATTTTCCTGCTATCAGTTCTCTGTGAATGTGAGAAAGAAGAAAATTAAAAAAAAATAATAAAATCAAAGAAATTTTTGTTCAAAAATATACACTTGATACTTTGATAGCAACGTTAGTTTATAGCGCTATTTAACTTTTATCTAGTAAAACAATTCTACTACTTTTTGGAAATCCAACAAAACAAAAGAATTACAATAAATTAAATTGTACAAAATGTTTAGAATTGAAGCAATAATTTTATTGCAAGAGGAGAAAAGCAAGCACTAGCGAATTGTTCGGCGAGGTTTACGGGACGCATCTGGCCCCGTGAAGTTACACGATACATTGTAAGTGACCTAATTCAATAAAACTAAAAAAAAAACTTTTAAATTAATTCTCTGTATTAGAATTAATTTAATTTTGTAAAACAGGCAATCGACTTATTGTTTTGCATTTCGTTGAGCAATATATCAGTTTGTGCAATATTAACGGATAGTGATCTTAAAATAAATTTTTTAAACTTTAATATTCGAATTATAAGAAGAACTATTTATATGTTCTGTTCTGTTCCCCCGCAAAAAAAATAAAGTGAATAAATTAAAGGGAAAAGTGAAGAAAAAAAAATCATTCACAATAAGGGGAATTTTATTTTAGCACGAAATTATTCATGGGGAATTTTTTCACGGTTGCAAATTAAGGGAAAGGGAAAACATTTCGAAGGAAAAACTATTCATTATAGGGGTGAATATATTAATTATAATGCCTACTAACTAACAATTGAAAATTTTAAATAATGAAGATTAATTATAAATATTAATTATAAATTATAAATGGAAATAAATGGGGATAAATTGAAACTATTAATAATTAATTTACTAATAATATTTTTTCCTGGGCTGTGAAATGACCCAAACTGTTAATTATTTATCCGCTTCAAACAAGTTTAAGAATTTTGGCGTCGATATGTTACAGCATATTTTTACATATTTTGGTCTTAACAGCATATTGTATCATATTTTAGCAAGTTTACAATTTTTGCATATTTTATACTTAAGAGCATAATTTTGCATATTTGTTTCCATTAGATTTTCTTTTTACTGTCACATACATTTTTAAAATTCGATTCCCTAATAATTTTCACCTTATAAATTGATAAAAATTTTTTAATTTCCTGATACAATGCTTTAGGTTCTGACTGTTTTTAAGTGCAAAAAGAAAATATTTTTTGAGCAATTGCTAATAAATATCAATTTATTTTTATCATTTAAAATGAAACCAGAAGAATAAAATGGCAATAAAATTTTCGGCGCTGGTTAAAGCGCCGAGTTTATTTATGATAAATACTTTTTATTATCAATTTTGGATGACCACATTTCTTTTCATATTATTGTAAAAATTTTATAGAAATCGAACTTCTAGTTTCTTCAAAATTTTAATAAAAGCCGAACTACCTTGAAAAAAAATATTTGTAATTTTTTGGATTATTTCTATATACACTCCATGCCACATGAATAGGACCCCCCTAACACAATTTTTTCAAAAGATTATAGCTTCTACAATAAAAAATTTTACAAACTTAATTTCTATTTCTATTTAAAGGTAATTTAGATGTTATTGAACATAACAAAAATTGGCCCAATATATACATAGGTTTTGTAAACCGTTTTATTTATAGTTTTCAATAAAAATTTTTAATTTTATTTACATTTTATTAAAATTTTCACATTTGAAAGCCTTTTCAATAATGCATAGAGCCTCCATTTTTACAGATTATTTCGTTAATTCAATTGGTAAAAGAATTATACAATGATTTCATGTAATCGAGAGAAATATTCGACTAAGCCACTTTTACGCCTTCAAATAAGTTCCTCTTTGGTAGTATACTGCTTTCCACAAGTATACACTTTACGAGCTAGCCATCCCTAAACATATTCATTGATGTTAAGTTCCGGTGAGCACATTAACATTTTGATCGCCTAGCCATGACTTTACCACCCGGGCAGTATGAATTGGTGCTGGAATGTAAGCTTAAAAAAATGTTCTGAAATTGAGGAAACGCTTCTTGTAGCACTCCAATATAGCAATTAGCGTTCATGGTGCTGGGCAAAAATTTCAACCTACAGGTACAATAATACAATAATAATAATACAATATGCAAACGATCCAAATGATGCTCCTCTTTTTAGAGATCGTGAAAATAATAATTGAAGCCATAAGGGCCTTCTAAATTAATTTGTTTAATCTGAAAAAACGACACGGTGCCACTCGTTATACCACGTCATGTGATTGCGACACAAAAACCGAGCACCGAGCACCGCTAAGTGGTGGTTTTTTTTCTTAAGTTTTAATCGTTTCAGATGTTCAGCCTTCGAAATTACACGCTGCACCGTTCTTACGCTTGCCGAAACACCAGTTTAATTTGTGCAGACGAGTCGTGAGTATTTGATTCTGCTCTGAGAATAGCACGTTTATCAGTTGCCGAAAGTATACTTTTAGGCCTCTCATATTTTTCTCGTAGTTTGACTCATTTCGTAAAAAATTAGATACCACCTTTCGGCTTCTTTTGATTCATTCCGCAATTTATGCATAGTTTTTCTAGATTCTTTATAAATTTTAATTTTTATTTTTATTTCTCGAACCATTTCAAAAAAAATTTTTTCATTAAAATAACTCACTTTGCATTAAAACTCAATCACAAAACAAAATATTGAATAAATTATAACGGGACTTTTCCAGAACACAAATTTGATCTCAGAGCAAGTAAACATAGACACCTTTAAAACACAAAACAAACCACCGATAATTGTTTGCAAATATCGAGAGAGTTGTACAAAGTACAAAGGGAGGGGGGGAGTGTATACACCACCACAAAATGATTTATAATTTTACTTGGATGGCAACAAGAATCAAAGAAAATTTGTTTTCCGTAGATATAAACCCAATGATAAAAAAAATTGAAAAGTAAGGCCAAAAGTATTTTAAGAAAAAAAATTTTTTTAGGTTAAAGTCAATTTGAGGTCAACATTTTTTTTTTTTTTTTTTTTTGAACAATTCTAAAATCTAATTTGACTTTCATTTTGGATGGCTACACACTTTCTCATTATAATGAGCAAATTTGCATGAAAATCGGAGTTCTAGTTTCTTCAAAATGTAAATACAAAAAGAACTACCTTGAACAAAAAAAAAAAAAAAAAAAAATTGTTAATTTAATTTTTTAAATCACCTCACATGACATGATTTATATTTCAACTCAGATGGCAATGAGTGCCAAGGAATTTTTTTTTTTTTTCGATGGGTATAAATCCATTCATAAATCCACTGGTCAAAAATTCATTTTTTTCTGGCATAAATTCAAAAAACATTGTTAGTGCCTTGTTGTGGTTGTATCGAAGTCATCTAAAATTAACAATAATATTTATTAAGGGCCTGATTTTGTAAAACGAAACGAAATTTCGTTTCCACAAATTGTATTGAAAACAACAAATAAATTTGAATTTATTTGTTGTTTATGAATTTTCGTTTCCTTTTACAAAATGAGACCCTAAAACCGATTTTAAGTATTTTTGCTTAAACCTCTATAATTGATAATTTTACTTCAGCAGATATATTTTTTAAATATAATAATTACTTGTTTGCTTTTGGTTTTATTTTAATTATTATGTAAGTTTTTAGAATTTTTATGGATTAGTGAAACTAACCAATAAGTTAGAATATAATATTTGCTCCAACTTTTTTTTTTTTTTTTTTGTGAAAACCAAGAAATTTTAACTGAAAGAAAATTGATGTTTTTAAGAGTTTGCCGAAAAATGCTCACACTATCCAAATTGTTACATAAAATAGACGCTTTGGCGAACATTTTCACGTTTTTACATTCGTGCAAGTTCATGCCCAAATATAACTTTCCGTCCTTCACAGCCCGTCTAGACGTAACATAATATGTAAGATTTTAGTGTCAGAGAGTGTCAAATTCGTTCTCTGAGAGAATTATTTCACTTGTAGATTCAAATATTAGTATTATAAGATGTATTATGAGACTGTTGTGATGAGATTTCTCTACACAACCATCTTATAAGATGAACTGTCAAAAAAATACACATACACGAAAGTTTGCTTGTATGTGTTCATGTGTATTTCGGAAATTATTGAAAAACAATGTTATTTTGTAAAATTGTTTTCTCTTAGTGTTTGTTTTACATGTTAAAAATCATTTTTATAAAATTTGTGTTAAAAAAGTGCAAATTGTTTAAATAAAAAGGACATGTTTACTCTATGAGTGATTGAAAATAATAATATCTTATAGGATTTATTAGAATACGTGTACCCCTTATTTAAGATTTAACATAATATAAACAAAATGTTTACTCTGCTCTGCCGGCGTTATCTCACATATTATATCAGCGTTAATCTCAGTTGTACACCTGGGGTCAAAGTTATAGCTTAACTTGATAAATAACTCACATGACCACAAAATTCTAAAATAATGCCAAAATTTAATATTGTTATATATTATTCGGGTTTACTACACAGTTTTTATAATTCTAGCTTAATTTTAATAAAAAATCTAAAAATAGTATTAAACTACCAACTTCAAGGCCTTGTCAGGCTGTCGACGTTGCCACATTTTATTTTTTTATATATATTCCTGATTACTTGATCTGTTACCATTTATAAAATACCTTCACTTTTTGCAATTTCTTAAATTATTATTTTGTAATTTCTGACAAAAAAACATGGAATTTTTGACCAGTGTGTATTGATAGAAAAAGTATAAAAATTAAGGCCAAAAGTTTTTCAAAGAAATTTTTTTTGATCAAAGTCAATTTATGGCGATTTTTTAACTTTTCAAAATTCTGGTCTGGCTGCATTTTTTGGTTAATATATTAAGTTGTGTAAAACAGTTATGACGGATTTCATAAAAGGAAATATCGGGGTATATCATCCAATAAAGATATATCTTCTAAATTACTTTAATATCCGGATATAACGACAAGACGATTTTGAGGAACAAGAAAAAATCTCTAAAATTTACAAATAATTTTAAATTAAAATCAATTAATAAGTTTTGAACCAATTTAAACAGAAGAGAGTTTGTAGAATTTTTTCGACAAAATTCCAAGGTAAACTAGGATATAATAATCGAATAACAGTTCGAAAAGTTCCAACATTGAGTTTTTAAACTCATGACAAAAAAGTCCTTCAGAACTGCTCCAAAAGTGCACAAAAGGGATTCAAATATCAGACATGTAAAAACAACATAAGTTTTTGAAAAAAATAATATAAGATTTACATTTAAATTTTTGGAAAAATTAGAACATTTTTAAATTTGCTACCATTTTATTTATTACATTATTTTTGAATTTTAAGGGAATATTTTACGATTTTAAGATCATTTTAGAGCATATTTTTGCTCGTCCTGCTTATAATAACCGCATTAAAGAATTCAAACTTAATATAAAAAAAGATTGACAACAAAGAATGATTTGCAATATTCATCAAAAATTCTATAAAGTAAAATAATGTAAATAAATCAAATTAAAAATTTTCAAAATAACACATCTCATGTGACAAAAAATCTTCCACTATTCTCATTTTAATAAGTAAATATTTAAATGCAGCATAATAATTTTTCAATTAACACAATTACTATACTTCTTCTCTTTTTCAATGTCAATTTAAAATATAGTTTATTTTATTTTATTTTTTTTTTTTTTTTCAACTTAGTTTGTGGTCATAATTATAATAAAAAAATAACATAATTGCATGTATTGCACGCTACAAATATTTAACAGAATAATAAAACCGACATTAGAAGGCATTGAGGCATTTCATCTTTTCATACATTAAATCTAATCATTAACCAACTGCCACCCATATATTCAATGAATGACTGGCTGATTAAATGAGTAAGTAGAATTGGCTGGCTGACTCAGTCTTCCAATAAAAACACACAAACAAAAATTGCAGAAAGCACAAAACAATTTCGAAAGAAGACAAAGATGAGAATAAAAAAGCATGTAACTGGAAATTGTATATACAACTGAAAACCAAACCGTTCGGCTCAAAATCGGAAGTTAGCCGGCTCAAGGTAAGCCGCCGATACAATCGGCTGCGTCGAAGATACAAATTCTATTTTATATTTTATTCAGAATCATTTTTGAGTTACATTTTATTTCTTCTCTCAAAATATATTCAAAGATATATACCTTTTGGTGTAAGGGCCGGCCTTGTAGCACACTTTACTTTTTTGTATTTTATAAATTAAAATACAACACTATCACCTCTACATATATTTAACGTACTAATCAAATGTTTTTTTTTTTATTTCTTTTTTAGCTCCCAGAATAACTTTTTTTTTCTAGGAAAAACAACACTGTGAAAGCCGCCGCCGCCGAGCAAAATATGCCGTATAGCCACCACCGACAATTTTGTCTCGGCTTGGTTCTCTGATTTGCAGTGGCCAAAATAAGTGTTAGACATATCATTTCATTTCTTATAATTTCTTTATAATTTATATACTTTTTGTATTATTTCGAATAAAATGTAAAATATTTACATTTATTTTTTTGTATTGAGAGCTACCATTTTTTCAAAAGCACACGAATTCAAACGCAAAAAAAAGTATTCAAGATGTTGTTTATTTGTCCATTTCCGATCTGTATTAATTTCCTTATATTTTTGTTGTTGATTTTAGAATTAGGATAACAATTATTTGTGTTTTAAATAATTTTACATCATTTTATTGTGAATTTGTGTGTGTAAATAAAGGATACAAAAAATAGAAACTTCAGTTGAAGTCAAAAAATTCATAATTAATAATTTTTTGCAATGGAACTCGGAAAATTAAACTACAGAAAAGGCGTAAAAGCTAAGGAAAAGTTCCAATATATTATAAAAAATAAAAACATAAAAACGAAAAGTCACTGGAAAATAAATCTGAATCAGCAGGCTATTAAGGTTTACAAAAGCCGGTTTTAAGTAAAGTAAAAAAAATCACGAACTAAATTCATCGAACATGGCTAAAGTTAGTGAAAAAATACGCGTGGGAATACGTGTTGCATTCTAGAAATTTAGAGATATTGAAAAAATACTTAATTTTACAATCACATCTCAAAAAGGATATAAAATTGGGATTATAATCTGTAAGAGGATATGCCAAAAGCTCGAAAAAGTTCTGGAAAGATGAAATGTTTGGCAATTATGATCAAGCTAATTCATTTTGTATGCAATATGAATATCCTGGTTTATCGAAAACCATATACCGTGCTAGAACAGAGAAACTAGTTAGCTACCGTAAAGTAGAGTGGTTGAAGTTTTATGGTTAGGCGGTATGTGGCAGGGTTTACAATTGGTTTTTTTTTTTTAATATTTGTAGATGGAATAATGGATCATCGGCAATATATATTCATTTTAAAATAAAATTTACATGAAAGTGCAGAGAAAATCGGAATTTGCGACCGATTATAAATATAAAGCTTAGTTTTGTATATAACTGCACACATATGATCAATTTAAATGAACATTTGTAGAGCTTTTATTAAAAAATATAAATGTCTAAATTTCACAAATAAAAATGGTATTAAATTGATACTGTAAGTGCAATGAAACAAAATTAATCCTAAATATAACAAAATCCTTTTCAAATCAATATCAAAACGCTAAAAAAGGTTATAAAGTGAAAATAAAAACCTACGTGATGTTAAAAAATTAAATTTTTATGACTTTTCTCTTTTTGCCTTTTTTGCCTTGAGTTTTAATGTCATTTAAATTAACTTTTATTTCTATTAACTTTAATATTTATGTAGAATTGGAGTCTATTCTAATAGACTTTGAACCTTTTTTTTTTTTTTTTTTTTTTTATTTAAAAATTCTGAGAAGTATATTAAAAAAAATTAAATTACATTAGCATCACTCAGGTCGAATAGTTTTTTTGGCCACTGTATATACATATATATTTATTTATAGCGAAGGGATGAGCTGGTAGAAATCAACCCATGTTTTAATTACATTTGGGTGCTTGTTTGGTTAAAATCGGATGTTCTCAAATTAAATTAAGGAATATGTGTGTAATAACTTAGATTTACCCATTTCCTTAAATCTCTTTAAATAACCACAATGTTTTAACAATTTTATTAAATCTATTCTATTTACATGATGTCACATATTAAATAGAATCCTTTTAAAGCACTACACAATGATGCAACAAAAAAGAAAACGTTTAGGTAACTCTGATTTATGTATCATGAAAGTAAATATTAAATAAATAAAAAAAAACAACAGCAACACCACACAAATTATTGAATTATTATTATTTTTTTCCGTAATTTGTTTTCCATCGTCATCGTAGTAGACTTCTTCTCATTGTTGTACATTTTTCTTTAAATATTTTTGTTTGTTTCCGGTTTTTTTTTTTTGCATACATATATGAGACAGACATTAAATACATATAAACAAAATAAAATACATACTATCCCTGCAAACATTATCTATCGAAATCGTAACTATATCGACACGCCAGGAAGTTGATATGCGTCGCTTTTACTATCGAATTCTGATCTACTTAGTAACACCGTTCGGGAAGAACTGTGCCACTAAGCGATAGTTCCTTTTGAGTAACGCTTTAGTCAGTATTGAATGTCACTAATTCGAATCTTCAAATCCCCACTAAAGCGTTACTCAAAAGGAACTATCTCTTAGTGGCACATTTCTTAACGAACGGTGTTACTAAATAGATCAGAATTCGTATCGCTTTAGTAAATTTTGTACGTCACGTATTAAGATCTACTATTCCGCAGTAAAAAGTGTCTAATAAAAAATCCTAATTCGAATCTTCCAATCCCCACTAAAGCGTTACACAAAATATGTTATTTCTAACTATATGAGAATTCTATAGTAAAGCGAAACATATCAACTTCCCGGTGTGCCGACGTAGTTACACTTTCGATAGAAAATATTTGCAGAATTTTAAAACCATTTTGCATAAAATTTTTAAAATAATAATGCCTGTAATACTTATATTTGAAAATGAAGGATTAGGAATGAACAAAATTATCAAAAGTAAAAATATTAAAATTTTTTAAATCACAAAATTAATTCTTTCTGATATTTATTATGGAAAGCAATAAAATTAATTACATAACAATATTTTCAATTCAAATTAACATTAAAAAAAAAAAAATTAAAAAAGAATACTAAGAAATATTTTAAGTATAAAATTAGAAAAGAATATTTGTTTAATAAAGTAGGCTTATATATTAAAATAGGAATAATTATTAATATTATAATTTATTTTTTAAATAACAAAAATAACACTTCCTTGTATTTATTATAGAAAACAATGAAATTAATTGCACAAAAAGATTTTGAATTGAATGAACATTTAATATCTATTAGAATATTTGCAAAATTTTCTGCAATTATTAGTATGTTCGGCGACAATGTATGATTTTTAGAAAGGTTATGATGTTCGTATTATAAAATGTGTTAGTCAATATTTCCAAAATGTTTAGTAATATAATATACGATTTCTAAATATTACAAGACTACATTATTATTTATTTTAATTTTGTATTGAATTTTCTATGTAATTAAAATAAATAAAAATTTTTTAGTTATTTTTTTTTCTAAAATCGCCAGTTTTTCTACAGAAAAATAATTAAAATAATTAAAGAATAAATCTATTACACTTTTTACAAGGCGAACACCATATACTTTCTTAAAATCATGCTTTCTCCCTGAACAAATAGCTCACTACTAAGAATTTTGGAAATATTTGAAAAAATATTTATAATAAATTTTCTATATTTTCTCTTTCAAATGTTTCCATTTTTATAAAGGGGATTCCCTTTATTAAAAAACTATATGATCTTTTAATCATTTACATACTTTAGTACCAATTTTAATGATGATGTACCATTTTAAATCATTATTTAAATTTTATCTTGTCCCTGAAAGTTTTTTCAATAATTTTTGTCAATATTTAAGATTTTTGAAACTTAGAAATAAATACCGCTACTTAACCAAAAATTACCATAATCTACTCTACACATTTCAAGCATTACAACAACAAAACAATTTCTTTAAAATATTTCATAACAAGAACAATGTTTGAATTCTTTTCAAACTTTTAAAAAAATTTAATTTAAAATTTTGAAAATTCAAATTTAAAGTGTAAAAATTCAGCTTCAAATTTTTATTGCTATATATACATATTTTAATCTTCCACAGAATAGACTTGTAAAATTGAATTTTTAATATATTCGCAATTTTTTGTTCTATAGAAAATTATTCTGAAAATTAGCAACTTTTGCTGCGGGCATGTCATACATAAGTCAAACTCCCACGCTTTTAAAAAATGTTGTTTTAGTTATTAAAAATTTAAATAAAACTAAATTTTCTGGCCCTCAAATTGTTAACAACATATTTTTTTATTTTTATTGAAAATGAAAATGTTTTCCTAAATTTATTCGCTTGCCCAGAACTAGTTGAAATATTAATAATATCTTTTAAATTATGATAAATGCTTACCTTATTTTCTTAATTTTCTTTTAAAACTTATGAATTTTTTGTTTCTCATCCGTTTACATAAATAATTTTATTTAATGTTAATATTTTTTCACTCTAATCACTTGAACATTTTTATTTTTACTAAGAAAAATATATTGTTTCTGCTTGTTCTTTTTCCCATTATGAAATGTAAACAATCGCCAAAATCATGATTTTATGATAAAATTTCGAACCTAATGTGTGTTGTTTTTGTAAAGTTTTGCACATTCTACTTTTAATCATCTTAGAGTGCCGAATTCGACAGATTATGTGGATTGGTAAACAACAATCTTCCAAATGCTAGAAAAGGTGTTGAAAAATAGTGTTTTCGTTTTTGGATAACTGTAACTGTTATTCAAACAACTTCTAATAGTGATTAAAGAAGTTACGTCTAGAAGATTGAATTCGTATATTAATATATTTTGTTGTTGGAAAATTGAGAGAAATCTTCTATTGCACTTCTAAGAGTGGCGAATTAGTGAGCTATTTCGAAAAAGAATTCACTAAATGCTTGCAGGGATATTATAAATAAAATAATTTATAATATACATATTTCTATACTTAAGTATAGAATATGTTATTAGAATAAGTATTTATGTACATATGTATGTATATATTTTTTTCTACTTTTAAAGAGAACGAAAAGCACTGTATTTGTGTGTGTGTGTTTTAATTAGAGAGAGAGAAAAAAAACAAGAAAAATGAATAACAAAAAAGCACATGCATTATTTTATTATACTTTCTTGTTTTATTTTTTTCCTTTTGTTTAAATTTAATTTTTATGATGAGTTAAAAATAATAATATGCACACGTAAATTTTTTTAGAAATTTCTTTCTTTTTTTTTAATTTTAACTTCCTCATACTGCATGTGTGCGAGTGCGATTGACAAAATAATGTACGGAAGTGTATGTATATCTATTTAACTATTGGTAATCTTTATCGGTTGGGTAATAGAAAATTAAAGTCGATTTTTATATATGTACATTAGGGTGGCCTTCATTATGAAAAGTGTTCAGATTCTTGTTCTCATCCCTAGAAATTTTCTAAAAGTCGAATAACTAGGACATGCAAAGGTTTAGACTGATTGAAAAAGATTTCGTGGTTGCTCAAAGTCATCAAAATCTTGAAAATTATTACCTTTTAAATTTTTTTTCTTTCCTCGATCATAAAATGTTTATTTTAATCGAAATTTCCTAGTTTTATATTTTCAATGTCGCAGTTTTTTAGCTTTCCGAAATGCCCAAAATCAAGAAAATTGAGCAACCAATAATATAATAGTTATTAAAATAAAATTACTGTAAAACTCGTATTCTTCAACCAAATATACCCCAGTCAAATAATACTTCAACCAAAATTTGAGGGAAAGAAACGAAACTTGTCATATATGGATTGAGATCGAAAAAATCTTAACATATATAAAATTAAATAATTGATCTTAGAGTTTTGATTTTTTTATTTTTTATTTAATTGATCACAGAAAAATATAACTTTTATAGTTCTAACCACTACTTATGAAATCGTGGGCCTTTTTTGGTAATCCTTCCATTAGTGATTTTATAGTTATTTCAGTCATTTTTTTTTTTTTGGAACGATATTCCTTTTAAAATCTTCGATATTTTGGAACACCTTTTTGGTGCTCTTCAATTCTCTCTTCACAAGAGCCCAATAGCTCCAAAAAATTTGGAAAATTGACCTTTCTTGGTACAAAAACTATATTATTGTTTTGGTACCTATCCAGAGCTTTCTTACCGTAGTGACATGATGCCAAATCGAACCAAAAATATGTGACACATTGTGCTCTCTTATGAAAGAAAGGAAGAAACTTTTTTTGAAAACATTATTTGATGTATATTTCGGTATTTATAGAGCCCACTGTAACAAATGACTTGCTTCTTTTGCATAAAGCTTGTCATACCAGAAATTTTTTAGAGCTTTTTGTCTGCTTTTGGGTCCTAAACTTATCTTCAGCATTTCCTCAAGCATTAGCAACACAAAAATTTTGACCCGGAAGCTGAGAAAAATCTATCACTACATACGTTTCGTCGTCCATTATACGACATAAGTATTTTTGTATGAAATTTGATTTCAATTTCCGTGCCCTATTTTTGGCCTCTAAATTTTTTGCAGCATTCCTGTCTGGAACTTTTTGGACTTTGTATGTTTTCAAATCTGCATTGGCTTTAACTTTTCGCTCCAAATAGTTAGAGCACTGAGCTAACCGGGCTGCTTTTCTAACAAATATGTTTGAAGCTCTTATCAATATGCTTTCAATTTTCTTGGCCTTCCGAATATCATGTGGACCTTTTTTTCTTCCCAAACCAGGTTTCCTATCAATGGTCAAATTCTCCTGATTGTGTTTAATAACATTGGAAACAATTTGACGGTATACCTTTATTTCTTAGGCCAATTTTTTGTAGAATCAATTTGTTTTTTTTTTTTTTTTAAATTTTTAATAATTTTAGGTGCTAAAATTCTTTTTCGCCACTCATTTTGATTAAACTCACAACAAGTCAACATGGTTGTCATTAAAAATAATAACTGACTTATTTTTTTCAAAAATAACTTGATCAAAAAAAAAAAAAACTACAAAAAAAATTTAAATATTGATTCCGAAAAAGTTAAGGGCAAAACGATTTCACTCCTTAGTCTAGTCTTAACGTTTTATAGATCCTATAAATAATTTTATGGCCCCATTAATTTTGTAATAGTATCAAAATACGAAATAGATTAAAATATACAAAACAACCGATTTTTGTGACCTTTGAATGGGAATATCTCGCATAGATCACACATGATCTATTGATATCAGATGATCAGACATCAAAACAAAATTATATGCTGAGTTTTCTTTTTCTGCCCCAAATTTTGGTTGAAATCTTATTTTGCTGGGGTATATTTGGTTAAGAAATACATGTGAAATCAAAAGATTAAAACCATAAATTATAATAAAATATTTATGGTGGCACAAAGCAAAAAAAAATTTTAAAAATTATAATTTTTAAAATTTCAATCGCTTTGAACCACATCTACACTTATCTTAATCAGTTTTAAACCTTTTATTTCTTAATTTTTAAGCTATTCAAAACAAAAAAAAAAAAAAAAAAACAAAAAAAATGAGACCCTGAATTTGAAAATCTTTTCTTACCTCCATACTAATGAGGGCCACCCTAATGTACATACTTACTTATATAGTTATGTAAATGTAAAAAAAAATTTATTAATTAAAAAACTATAAAAAGAACTATTTTTGTAACAAATTTTGTAGTCGGTGAGAAAAAACTATTACGATTAATTCCTGATATAAAGAGTTTGCCAAATAATAAAAAGGTGCTACTGTGAAAAAAAACACTTTGCCGTAGTATTTTTTAGAATTTTTAGAATTTTCGATATACCCCCAAAATCGGGAGTTATATCCAAAGAAATAGTTTTTTTTTTTGGACTTCGCAGATTTACAAATTTATATCTGGAATACCTGTTAACCAATTTATGTTTTTTATACGGCATTAGAGATTGTTACATTTAAATAACATACAAGTCATTTTGAGATCACTCAAAGCGATTTTTAAAAACATAAATTGTAAGTAAGTATTGGAGCAAATGTCTGGGGTAATATTCTCTTTGATACTGACAGAGTGCCCGTACTATGAGGACATTAGGAATTTGGATAGTATGGGAATAGCTCATACTGACATGGGTTGGGACTTTAGTAGGGCCTTAATGGACGATCGGACTTTTGAGGGGTTGGGTGTTTTTGCGCGTGGAGTTTTTAATAGGAGAAGGTTAGGACATGTTAGCGGAGGTAACCCTCCGTTACAACTATCTGCGTAGTATAGTCGTCCTACTGCCGTTGACTGTTTTCAATGCTTGCGGATCGCTGTAACGGTTGTCCACGATGGTTGACAACACATCATGGTGCGTTCCTGGTAGCTGTTACTGGTTGCTGCTGTCGCGGTTGTTTTCCTCTTTCGTTGCCTTCGTTGTTTTATTTTTGGTGCCTTTCCCTTTTGCTGACTTCGTTGTTTTTGTTGTATTTTGTTTGGTTGTACGTGACGTCCTTGCTGGTGTCACTATGTGGGCAATGAGTACTCCGTGAGGAGTGCTGCGTTGATTGTTGTCCTTGTTATTTTAGTTCGTGTTGTCTTTTGCCACACCATGTGGCCAACGATTGTTGAATGTTTGTGTGTGAACTGTTGTCCCTTTGTGTTTTTATGTTGATGTATGTTTTGTGTGTGGGGTGGTGGGTCACCAGTCCCGAACTATTTGGAGTTCAACTGGTAGTAGTCATTTTTGGCTACGAAGTCCGACCGGTGACTTAATACTGGTACCACGGATGTCAGGAGCCCCTGGAACTTTGGTTCCAGCCTGACATTGAGGTGACCCCTTGGGGAGCTTTCGTGGTGGTTGTGGTTTAGACCCAAATCGCGGGTAGAGCGTGAGCTCGGTGTGGAGTTGCATTGCAACCGGGTGCCGTGACCCATAGATCGGAAGGAGTTTTAGATGGGCTCCGCTCCTGACCAAGAAGGAAGGCATGTCCAAATACATGTCTTCAAATTGGTACTCAGGTGTAGCAGTTTACTGCATCTGGGGCGTTGGTGGGCGCATTGTACTCACCCGGTGTTGAGAGCACCGTGGGGTAAGGCCGTCGTGGCAGGTACCCATGTTAATCTGCAACACATCCGTACACCATTCTACATTCAGGTTCACCAACACCATCAGTTATTGACTTAGTAATTTCTAATATTCCACATTGCATAACCCACCCTAAAACAATAAATGAATTCAACTCAGATCACCTACCGGTATCTTTTAAACTTAACATTAATATATCACGAACGTCTCAATTTTTATTTAACTACAAAAATGCCAACTGGAGTCTTTTTAGATCGTTAGTTAATAACTCAATTTCCCATTTACCCTGTGATCTGAGTAATGTAACGAGAAAAGAAACTGTTGATGTAAATATAGATTATTTAACAAAATGTATTATAGATGCTTCGACCACTGTCTCGCCGATTATTATAAACATTGATTTTAATAGAAATAAACTACCGCAATTTATTAGGCAATTATTAAACTATAGAAATTATTTTCATAGGCAGTGGATTAGATATCGAAATAAAACTGATCTCAAAATTATGGAAAGTTTTAATAGGACAATACTTAGTGAAATTTCTAAGCTTCGAAATAGAATGTGGAAAAGATAAAAAAATTTAGATAAGGCTTCTAAACCATTTTGGAATATAGCAAAATGCTTAAGGAAAAGGAAAATGTTTATACCACCACTTAGGGAAAACTCGACAACATTTTATACCGATGAAGAAAAAGCCAACCAACTGGCTACAACCTTTTTCCAAAATCATTTAGTTTCAAGCAACTTAAGTAATCATTCACATATCTCATTGGTAGATACAATAAACCAACGTTTCTCTTCACTTCATATAAGCCATAATCCAAACGACTATGCGAACGTTAGTGAAATTTCAACAATTATAAAAGAATTAATACCTAGAAAAGCCTCCGGGCTAGATGGGATCAAAAATATAATGCTAAAGCAATTACCAGGTTCAGCTATTGTTTATATCTGTTTTATTATAAACTGTTGTTTAAAACTACAATATTTCCCAAAAGCCTGGAAAATGGCTAAAATAGTGCCAATTTTAAAACCAAACAAACTGCCGAATTCACTAAAAAGCTATCGTCCAATTAGTCTACTAAGTAGTCTAAGCAAAATCTTGTAAAGTCCTTAAAGCAAGACTTTCTAAGTTTATTGAGCAAAATAATATTTTACCACTTACACAGTCTGGATTCAGACCATTTCACAGTACTGTTCACCAGATTAAACGTATATACAAACATATAAATACAGGTTTTGAGAATGGACTATCTACAGTTGTAGTCGCACTTGATATCGAAAAAGCTTTCGATACCGTTTGGCATAATGGTCTATTATCTAAAATGATCCAATACAATATTCCATTTTATCTTATTAGAACTATTGAATCGTTTTTAAAAAATAGATCTTTCTATGTAAATCTAAATGATGAACATTCCAATATTAATGAAATATCTGCAGCAGTCCCTCAAGGCTCAGTTTTGGGACCAATACTCTATAACTTATACTGCTCTGATATGCCACAATTCAATACTGTAGAATGTGCAGCGTTAAAGTCATATTTAGTCCTTCGAGCCGGATAGTGACTATTGGAGATGGTACTATTTACCAAGGAAAATAATAAAAAATTGCATGATCAAAAGATCTACGATTTTTAAAAGCGTCAATCTTGGATTGAACAGAGATGGTGGTAAAGAATAATTAATAAACTTATTCCTTTACTTATGTAATATTGTGTGAATCGTCAATATTAGCATAATAGAAAACATAAGTTTTAAAATTGTTGGGGATGACATTGAACTCAATTTGTTTCTACAAAGAATGAACAATTTTGAAGATTTGATTGATGAAAAATTCAAAAGTAAGTTTCCAAATACTTCCAAACAAACTGACCTATTGTTTGGACAGCTAGAAGAACACTGCAAAATACCAACAGTGAGAAGTAACCGAGTACTTCGAGAGGACTATAAATAATATAATAGTCAAAATTTATCTTAGCTTAGGTCAGCACAATTGAGGATATTGATTTCTCAGTTTCTAACAAAAAACAAATTGATTTTTCCTAGGATATAGAATTCCCCGTACCCACTGCGAAAGTTAATAACATTGAAATTAAGTTTTTCATACAAAAAAATTAACGTCTTTGAAGATTTGATTGATAAAAAATCATATGATATAAGTAGCTGGAAGTGTCCACATGCCTTTAAACAAACTGAGCTTTAAACAAATTGAACTGTTGGAAGAAACCGAGTAGTTCGAGAAGATTTTAATATATTATTTTAAAATAATGGGTGATCCATTTCGAGGTTCCCTACTTTTTTTAAAGAAAAAACTCAGAAAATTCTAATTTAATGAGGATTGTTTATTATCATTTGAAAGAACATTCTTTGGCATTTATTTTTTGAAGATTATGTCTGTCAAATCTTGGCCGTTGCTACGTTGCAGTTGGTCCATCCGTTGAGTCCAATTTTCGATGACTCGTTCGAGCATTTCGATTGGTAACTTCCGAATGACACGCGTGATGTTTTCCTCCAAGGCCTGAATCGAAGCGAGTTTGTCCGCATAAACTTTAGGCTTTACATATCCCCACAGGAAAAAGTCTAACGGTATGATATCACACGATCTTGGTGGCCAATCGACCGGCCCAAAACGTGAAATTATGTGCTCACCGAAGTTTTCTCTCAATAAGTCCATTGATTGATGCGATGTGTGGAAAGTGGCGTCGTCTTGCTGAAACCAAATGTCACCGATATCACGAGCTTCAATTTCAGGCATCAAATAGTCGACTATCATGGCACGATAACGGTCGCTATTGACGGTTATGTTCGCACCGTCATCATTTTTAAAGAAATATGGACCGATGATTCCACCGGCACACAAACTACACCAAACCGTTGTTTTTTTCTGAATGAAGTGGCAGTTCTTGAATCTCTTCAGGTTGCTCTTCGTCCAAAATGCGGCAATTTTTTTTGTTTACATACATATGTTGAGCCAGAAATGGGCCTCATCGCTGAACAAAATTTGCCTTGAAAACGTCGAATCTTCTTGGAACTTTTCAAGAGCCCATAGAGCGAAGCGATGTCGCTTGGGAAGGTCGAGCGGCTTCAGCTGTTGCACAAGCTGTATTTTGTACGCTTTCAATTTAAGATCTCGATGTAAAATGCGCCAAGTCGTTCCATACGTCAGTCCGAGTTGCTGCGAACGGCGTCGAATCGACTCTCCACGGTCTTCGGTACACTCTCAGCTACGGCCGCTATATTTTCTTCACTCAACACTGCTATAAGAATACAGATAGAAAATCTAAGGCTTAGTGAAAGGCCCAAGCGTGATCCTGATTATCGTCTGGTGTCGAGAATACATTTGATGCCCTAGCAAAATGTCCAAACTTAGTTGAACATTTTATTTTATTATATTTCTAAAAATGTATGTAATGTACACTTTTTATATTTAAAGTATTTTTTCGTTAATTTGACTAAAGGCATGTAAAATTGAGGATTTTTTTAATTAATTATTTTATTTTAGTAAAATTGAATAAAATTCTTCAATTTGACTAAATATCGTCAAATTGACAAAATTTTGTCAAATGGAATAAAATTAAATATGTAGTTAAAATGAATAAAAATTCATCAATTTGAAGGAAAAAAAAACGTTTGTTCAATTTAGCTAAAATTAAGTAGAATAAAATTAAATATTGTAGTTAAATTGAATAAAACTTATTTAGTATGAAGAAAAGATTTAGTTAATTTTGAATAATATTTTATTCAATTTGACTAAAAGTTTGCTTGTTTAATTAACTAATTCAATTAGTCATATTAACGACGTTTCATCAATTTAAATAATTTACGAAAAATTAACTAAAATTTCAGTTGAATTGGCTAATGATTTTGTTGCTTGATATTTAACCAACATTTTTCAATTCTACACCACTTTTTACCTTATTTTCTTCTCTTTTTTGATTGAGTGTATCAACACCAGTTGCGCTAGGATTAGTTTTACTTTCCAAGTAATTTTCTATGTATTGCCTACTATATGCAGTCTCTATGTGCAACAACATGCAATAGAGGTAAAGCAGTTACAGAGCACATCCTGCATATATGCTCTCCTTGGTCTTTCCTGATATACCTCATAGGAGTTTCCAATTATGTGATGCGGAAATTTAGATAAATTCTCCGATAATATGTAGCCAACAAAGTTTATCTTTGGGAACCTCGTTTTTACTACACAGTTTGTGTTTAATTAAGGCGCTCTGAGCTGGGGAGGTAATAAGGCTGTCAAATTTCTCTTTGCCGGCTTCATATTCAGAATTTGTACTGCATCGATTATGATAGTTTTACCTAACATCGCTAGTGATAACTGAAATTTATGCATAGTGAAGAGCAACATTATTGCCCTCATAATCATCGACATATCACTCCTTGTGGAGGCGTAGAAGTTAAACAGTGACCTTTGACTTACGCAACTTCCCTGTTTAATTCAACTGGGTTTTGGCAATTTGTCTTAATATAACTCGAATTATTGATGGTCTCAAAAATTTATGATCCATTTCATTAGGTTATTGCGCCTTGTGGACTACAGGATACACTAGAATAATATTGAGTGGACGGGTCATCTAGGAGAGAATAAGGGTCTCAATGATATCGTCCTGTAAGATTGACTCTCACTAGCTACTTTCCTTTGATTTTTCATTGCGAAGACTCTATCAATTTTTCAGACTTTGGGTGTAATCAGGCTCTTCACTAACATGTTAATAAACGTTGGCAGAACTTGCCGGTCGCAAAGTTTTTCAGCATTAGCACTAAGTAAATTCAGAAATCCTTTAAAACTATTGAAAAAACAATGTTGCCTATGCGCTAGAACAAAACGCACACGCTTAAGAAAAAATAAACACAACATTTCTACACACACGTTAAACAGCATTTGTTGTATGTACATTAGGGTGGCCCAAAATAAAAAATATCGATGTTTCCAGCTCAAATGAAAATTTACATCATTCTAAGATACCGTTTCTCAAAATGTTCGTCCTTACATTATCTTTTCGTGATCTTTTCTTGGGTACTTCACTTAAACATAATTTATTTCGTTGTTTGTTAATAGAAGTATTAAGTGTTATATATCATTAGAAAGCTTATAAAAATAATAGAAAGCTTATAAAAATAAATTAATTTAATTTATTCTTATATAGAAACATTTATATATGAAGAAAAATATGTTTCGAAAAAATGTAATAAAATTCAAACAAGGTCGAATTTAACAAAAAAAAAAAAAAAAAAACGGCAAAAACCGTTTCGATATAATTGTTAGAGGATTATATTGTGTTGTTTTGATCTTATTTTTTGTTTAAATATTTATGTGCCAAAAATTTAAATACCCAATTTTTTTTCTGAAAAATTGCAAAATTTCCGACTCATTTAGAACTGGTCCAAAACTTTTGTTATGTCATTAAATGCGCGTCTTAAAGGCCTTTCTTATGATACCAAATTTTAATATTTTTCCTTTGGCAGAAATATGAAAAAGACCCTTTTTGAATTTTGATTTAGCTCACGAAAGGATAACGTCAAGATGACGTCTTGGAATGAAGTAAATTTTCATTTGAGCGTAGAACAACAATATCATATTTTCTCTCCATACAAACGGGGCCACCCTAATGTACACGTATGTATAAAGTACATAAAACATTGCAAAAAGTACAATTTTTAGTCTTAGTTATTTATTCTATTAATTACAAATCTAAAACCTTATTATAAAAATAAAACACTTGAAAGAAAAAAAAAAAGAGGTTACTAAAAGTAACACGAAAACTCAAAAAATAATAAAACAAGGGTTTTTTTTTTAATTGCATATTTAACAAATTTTTTTCTCCATTTAATTGTTTATTGTTGATTTTAAACATACTTTTGTACTTGAAATGGAAAGATCCATTCAATGACTTTTGAAGCATTTTTTTTATTTTTTTTTTTTATTTTTATTTGAAATTGCATAAAATATACAAATTAATAAATAGACTAGACGCCAAATGGCTGCTACTGCTAATAGCAACAACAATAGAAAATATTGGCAAAATAGTTAAAACAAAGAAAATAGAAGGAGAAGAAGATAAATAAAAACAAACAAATAAACTCAACAGATACAAAAAGTATTTTTTCTTTTTTTTTCTATTTTAATAATGACGTCAAATATATGAGAGAGAGAATTATTATTTGTATATTAAAGAAATGGCACACAAACAAAAATAACTGCAAAAACAATTTGAAGAGACGCAAAAAAAAAACATGTGTTGTTTGTTTGAAAAAATGCAGGGTTGCCAATATGTTTCCTTAATATATAAACAATAACAATTATAGTTAGAGATTCATATTATCGGTTTATAATTATTACAATAACTAATAAATTAGTAAAAATACTATTGTAATGTTTTTTTCTAAATAAGTTTAATAACTTTTTAGTTAAATAACTTTAAATAATTTGTAAATATGTAATTAAATAGTTTTTTTTAATAATGATGTTGGTAACATTGTTAAAAATTTTGCATAACTAAAAAATTTATATGTACTTTCAAAGGTGTTTGTTAAAAAACAATTTAGATTTATGTGTGTGTTATTTTTTAACCTACAACCCTACAAACAAAATAATACGAAAGTGATTCGAATTCGTATTGCTTAGAAGAAAAATCTTATTGCCGCAATAATCATATTCGTATTGCGGAAGTTCCCCCCGTTGGGAAAGATTGTGCGTCACAGGCGATATATTTTATCAATAAGAAATCAATATGCCTGGTAGTAAAATAAACAATATTGCTAAATAATAATCTAGAAAAAAAGAGATATCGCCAGATAATCTTCTGGAAGATATGTATATTAAATATATAGAAAAATTATCACTAATTATATCTTGAAATAATATAATAAAGAATCTTTTAAATCTTGTAAAACATGCATGCACATAAATCTTAACATCATAAAGCACGAAAACTGAAACGCTCACATAAAATATCCATTTTGCTGCTAAAAGACAAACAAATTTCTTTAATATTTTTTTCATTTTTGAAACATTTTTCAACAATAAACAATTGTGATGGCATTAATTTCTTCCAGATGATCTCAATGGGATATCATCAATTTATTGTGGAGGTGATAATCACATTACACAGAGAAAAAAAATTCATATATTTGAAAATTATTTTCTTAAATATTATGAATTATTATTATGAACATGACTTTTTTTCCAAAACTTTTTTCATAAAAAATAAAATTTTGTTCATAGATATTATTAAATTGTACTTAATGATAATTTTGCGAATTTTGCAAAAATGCTGCTAAAATTTGAATTTAGTTTTATTAGATTTGTTTCAAATTCTAAATACAAATACTTATGCATGAAAATATTAACAATAAATCCCTTTAAATGGTAATTTTCCAATAAAAAGCTGTTAAAAAGTAAGAATTAGAAATTTGCTTAAATTTGCTGCCATACTATAGCACATGGATCATTATAATAAAAAACGAATCTAATGTGTTCTTCTGGCCGCAATATGTGCCTAACATAGTGTCTACATTAGACAATTTTTTTTAACAAAACAAACGTTAAACTTAACGCGAATTTGTGTAAGGTGGCAACAGTTGCACAGAAACAACAATATGGCGTATACATTATTATTTTTTATATATGCGGTTTGGCAACTATAACAACCAAAATAATAATCAGCTGTTTAACTAAGGTTACATTGTTTATATTCGCACTGATTTTGACGTTTGTTTTGATAAAAATTTGCCTAAAGTAGACACTAGGTAAAAATCATTAAAAACCAAAAATTATGTAAAGAAAATTTCAAACATACATTTACAAATTGAAAATATAAATGAAAATTTAAACAATTTGTTTAAGTCTTCTTGACTTTTGATTCATTTCAATAAATGTAAAGAAGTGTTAATATTTAAGATATTATTCTTAAATAATATGAACTAAAATCAATGAAAGTAAATTCTTATATTTATGCACAAACTTTTTTCTGTGTACGATATTTTGAAGATAAAAATAATAAAAAAAAAATTAATTTAATATATTTTTTGTTGTTTATTGCCAAATTTTCTTTAAACTGATAAAAATTCAATATTAGAAAAATATTGCTTTGATGATTTTCGTCCAAATAATAAAAAGAAGATATTACGTAAATTTCTTCTAGGAATATATCTTTCAAATGTTTGTAGGGAACGATGTTTAAGTTTCCATTTGTTCCATTTAAAGTTTGAAATAATAACAAAATCATTTATGATTTATTTAATTTTTGTTCCTATTGGAGCAAAATTCACATGATTTAATTATGTAGATATTTGTTAGATTATTATCATTTTATTTATTTTTTTCTTCCTATTTTCTTTTTGTTTTTAATATTTGTATTTTTGTAAAATACAGTTGACACATTCATACATTTCTTAATTATTTATTTTATTCCAAACATAGAATAAATTATAAATATATAAATTGAGAGAGTAAATTTCAGGGGTTTTTGCTAAAACGTATTAATAATAAGTAAACTGCAAAATTGCCACAGAGTAATGCAATTCATACGAGATAATAGCAATAATTTATATTTATAAGAAGGTAACTATTGATCTTGAGAGCTCTAATAATCTAGGTTTAAAAATTTCACACGTAACCTTTTTATTATTGGAATATTAATTTTTTAATTCGTATTGTTTTAGAGAGAAGGACACTTTTGAAAACCCACTGATCAAATTTAAACTAGAATACTTCTAAGGTTTCATGTTTATGGGACGAAAAAATGGATTATATATTTTGATTCTGCCCCATTATGTCAACACTATGTTGAACTTTTCTCCAAATATATATCAATACTTTTTGCATCGTTGTGACATAAATACTTAGAAGTGCTAATAAGCAGTGCATGCGAAAAAATTGATGGAAACTTTAAGATTACTCTATACTCACTTATGGATGTTCGGTATGGTGGGAGGCATTGAGAAAGGGAACGTATAGGAACCTTCTTTCTAAAGTTCAGAGGTGTGCTTCAATTGGCATTACGAGTGCCGTGAGAAGTACACCTCAGGCGGCACAGGACATCATTCTCCACCTTCTTCCAATTCAGGAGTTTGTGAGACTGTAGAAATTCGGATTGATAGGGAGCTTCACAGCGGGGCATGTTAGCATACTCAGTGAAGTCATGCTTGATAGTCGATAATTGACTTCGGGGCTACTCCCATTATAGAAATCCCTAGTAGGGACCTATGGACTGGAGTGGAGAAACTCCATGGAGGTTGTGCTATCTCCACAGAAGGCTCGAAGATGGAAGTAGGCACAGGGGCGGGTGTCTACTTCTGGGGAACAGATATCAAACGGTCTTTTAGATTTTCTGATAGTTGCAGCGTTTTCTATGCAGAAATTCTAGGCACTTACAAGGTCCTAGGATTACTGAAGGAGAATGTTGAGAGGGACACTAAGGTGACTATCTATGTGGTTAGTCAGGCGGCACTACTGGAAATGACAAGTTATTGTGTCAGGTCCAGATAAGTGCTTGAGTGTAGGAGGAATTTAGAAGGCTAATGAATGCCTACAGAATAAGACTTTGTTGGGTTCCTGATCACTGCAACATTCCCGACAATGAAATAGTCGATGAGCTAGCTCGTAAGGGCTCACAACTGGACAGGTGTTTTGTGGAGGTATCGGTTAGGATTCGGATTGGGTCATATTTCATGGCCATATGAGAATGGACTTTAGGAAGAACGAATCATGCTTGGAGGAGCAGAATGGACTGTCTTAAACCAGCAGATTCGAAGCATCTTCTGGGCAAGAATCGTGGGAATGTAAGGGTCATCTCGCAATAGGAAATATGACCAATAATTGGGACACTGGCACGTCAGACTATTGTAGGACGTGCGACGATTCTACACGAAATGGAGGAGATTACGGTCGAAGGACTCGGTAACCTTATAGGGTTCGTAATGGGGATAAAGTGGCTTGGAGGTAGTCAGAGTTGATTGGTGGGTCTTGGGTTCAACACTATTCTTTTATTTCGTTATCCTTCTATTTCAATTCTTTCTATTATAGTGCCTTCTTCTGATTAGGTATTTCTTTTTCTTCCCTTTCCTATTCTATTAGTTTTCTTTTGTTTTTTATAAAGGAATCACAATGGACCGGATGGCCCTTTTTAACCTAACCTAACCTAACCTAAGATTGCTCTAAGGAACTTCATTCTGAACTAATGGCTCTATTAATATAGAAATATATGTGAATGAGTATCTTCGGAAAATAAAAGATTCGGAAATTAGGATACTGATTACAAAACACTGAATATCCCAATTTGTCTGTCATGATTTCGTTTCAAAAAGATTCACCCGTTATTTTAATTTTTATAATATCACTCTTAGTATCTTCTCACTACTTAGTATGTTTCAAATATTTTTGACCCCACAGCTGAGCAAAGATGATTCTGGAATAAAGGGTTCTAATATTACAATTTTTGCATAGAAACGACCAAAATTGTGTCATCAGTTCTAGAAAATATCTGGTAATGCTTATTTAATAACGGTTAAGTTAAAGAATTTGAAGTGATAGGAACACAACTCGATAAATTTTCCAAATTTGACGATTGTTCTAAGTAAATTATTTGCTTTAAATTACCTGCCAGATTGAAGTGTCGGAAACGGCCCTCTGCCCTAGCTGGAATGCGCTTTACTTCCGAACGTGATACCTTGTTTTGGCTTGATTGGTTTCTGGTTTGGAAAGGAATCCATAAATTACCAGAAAGGTGGGAAAAAATCGTAGCTTTTGATGAATAAAATACCATTTTACATTTATTTTGAAATAAACATAAATTTTTTATTAAAAAAATTAAAAAAAACGACGGTAATTAACGCATATACCTAATAACTGTATTATAATTTTGTAAGAAGTTTTATATAGATCCTAGAATGACTAACAATAGCCTTAAATCTTTACACGCAGAGAAAAAACATGGTCACGACAACAATATTATATTATCAACAGTCGAAACATATTTTAATTAGTACAATAATAATACGTTTAAGATATTAGCTGTGTTTTGTTGCTAATGTTCACAGGCAATTTCATACAAAATTTAAATTTATATACCTTAGAAGTTAACATGTAGAATTATACATGTTAACTTTGACGTCGATAAAAGTGCTACCAATTTATGAACAAAAATACAATTATGAATTTCTAAATGTCAGAAAACGAAAAAAAAAAAAAAATAAATAAATAAATAAGAGTTAAATGCAAATAAAAAAGTCTAAATTTATTATTTTATCAAGAAATGTTTAAAGATTTTTTTTGTTTTTTGCTAACTATCAACCATGATATAAATATAAGAAGGTAGTTCCACTTCGCTCTCATAAAAAATTATTTGACTTTCAAGCCAATTATTTGATATTTGTTCTTTTAGAAAGTACCTGTGTATAATACTAGACTCCAAACTGTCCTGGCTCCAGAACAACCAAGCTAGAGCGTCAAAAGCAAACATTTCCCTTTATATGTGTAGGAAAGCGATAGGGAAATCTTGGGGATTAAATCCTAAGAGTACAAAATGGCACTTCGACATGGTGATCAAACCTATACTTATGTATGAAGCAATAGTATGGGGGAAAGCGCTGGAAAAATCCACCTTTTGCGGAATCTTTGAAAAGGTTCTCTATAGTTCAGCACTACTAATTACATGTGCGATTCGTACAACACCATCCAAGGTATTATTCGTTCTGATGAACTGGATGCCAGTGGATCTAATGGCCAAACAAATCGCCACCATGTCAGCGACTAGGATCAGTACTATAGATGCAAGGAACGGTTTCTGGACAGAGCGTTCTCAGTTTCAATCTTATCTAATTCCACTATAAAAGCTGGATCGATTGAGGTTTACACTGATGGATCCAAGTCATCTGAAGGGGTTGGTGTAGGTGTCTTCATTCCCGTATATAGGAGGAACATCTCATTTAAATTGCTGGATCGCTCCACTGCTCTTCAGGCGAAGATCTCAGCCATTAGGAGAGCGGTAAATTGGCTAATGTATTACAGGGTATTCGGAGTGGATATTCAAATTTGTACCGAAATTTGCTCTTTCGGGTGTCTATTCGATATCCAAGCTGGTATATGAATGCCGGACATTTTTAAATGAGATGGCGAAACATTCAAACCTAGAGTTGATCTGGGTAAGGAGTCACTCAAGTACCCCAGGGAATTGGGGAACAGAACTGGCTCTCTTCTTCAAAGTGAAGAAAAGGGATCGACTAGTTAGCATACCGCTGTCATCTTGCAAATCTATGGTACTGCAATACTTGCTGGTACACACGTTAGGAGACTAGGGCTCCTTTTAACGACAATTGTAGAAGTTGCTGTAACGAGGACGACTAAGAAACAATAGAAAATTTTCTTTGTCACTGTCCTGCTCTTGCGAATATAAGGACTGCTGAATTTGGGAGTTCATATATGCATGGATTATCTAATCTCTCTTCAATTAATGTCACCTCGCAATAGGGAATGGGACCAGTAAGTGGAACACTAGCGCGTAAGATTTTTGCAGGACGTGCGATGATGTGGAGGAGTTAGAGACAGTGGAGCATATACTCTGTCACTGTGTAGGGCTTCAGCGAAGTAGACTGAGGTGGTTTGGAAGCCATATTCTGCACGAACTAGAGGAGATTGCGGGTGAAGAAATCGGCTACCTAATAGGGTTCGTAATGGGAACAAAGTGGCTTAGAGGTAGTCAGGGTTGATTTGATGGATCTTAGGTTCCACACTTTTCTTATTTTTCTTATATTTAGCTAACTTTCTTTTCAATCTTTTGCTATATTCTACTAGGATTTTTCTCTTTTTTCATCTATCAGCTTTCTCTGTTATTTGTAAAGGGATCACAATGGACCGAATGGTCTCTGGTGGAGGCGTGAAGACGCCGCCCTTTTTAACCTAACCTAAAATCATTACTTTCTTAAATCCCTTTCAGTTATATTTTTGCTTTATTCATCATTATTATTCAGAATAGAAAAAAAATACTATTAGAAGTTCCTAAAATAGTGCTAGACCATTATAAAAATATTTTTCAAAGTTTTGGTACTTCATCTCATTTTTTTGAGCATAAATATTTAAATAAAAATAGTTTCTCGAAAGTGTTGAAAACTGAAATTATCTATTTTAACTTTTCAAAAAGGTATTTTCGAAGTGATAAAAAATTTAATTTTATGAAAAGTAAATACTTTTCTATTATTTTTTTTTTATTAATTTTCAAATATATCTTTTTCCAAAAAAAAAGTTTATTTTAAATGTTGGTCATTTTGGTAGTTTTTTGATTTTGGCAGGAAAATATTTTCTTTGTGGCAACGCTGCTTCTAGTTGTTTTCTATGATTATCATGTTCATAGATTAATAACTAGATATTTATGTGAGAGAAAAAAAAAACTGATTCAATTGTCAAAACCCAAAAACAACAAAATACATGTGGTCACATATATTTTGTTTTTGTGTTTTGAAAAAATGCGTTTGTGCTAATGTTTGTAACGCATAGAAAAAGTTATCCAGCACTCACCTTAAAGTATCTATTCAGAATCACTTTTTAAATCGATCTAACGATATCCGTCAATCTGGCTGGCTGTCCATGTAAAACTTATGAACCTACACTTTCCGAATTTTTATGCTCGTACACAATAATGTAGAGCACCACATAATTGGTCTTTCTTTCTCGTTTTTTCTGGCTAAATTCTAAATTATGTATTACATTAATAAGTACTTCAATAGTATAATAGCACAGTAATACTACAATCATGTGATTGTTGTAGAGCGCCGGATTAACAAGCAGAAGGTTGTTGGTTCAACCCCATTCTGAAGCTGTTAGTTTTTTATAACAAAATGTCTAAAAAGATATTTTAAACTAAATAGAGTTTTTGTCGCTTAGGCTGCTATGTGCGAGATGGTGTACTGAGTAAGACGTCAGTAAAAACGAATGGTTAGTTTGTGTCCAAGTTCGACTCCTCTCACTGACGGCAAAATTTTTTTGTTTTTTTTTTATTTTTGTTTTCGTTTAGGTACATATTTTTGAGTACCCCTAGAGTCAAAAAATAACTACATGAATTTGTGGACAAGTCGAACAAAAATAACTAGTTATTCAGGCAAAAAATAAGTAGTTTATTTTTGTTTCCAATTATACCTGCTAGCTTACCAGGAAAGCAAAGTTTTTGCTGGGATATTTAAGAACTGATGTAGCGGTCTACATATATGTTTATATATGGACTAATCCATAACGGAAAGTTGCTTAAAGTCTGGTTAATTCTCTAAAATCAAGACACTTAGGTCTCTGACGTTAAAAATAAAATTTAAAATAAGATGTATTAAAAAAAGTAAATATAATTTTACCTAAAAGTACATATAATTATTACAAAAATTTTGAAAATTATTTTTAATCGATTTGTGGTCATATTTGGGTACCGAAAACCCTTTATATAATGTCATATCACCTTCTTAACATTTGACCATTCAGGAAGAATAATGAAAACTTTTGTTATAATTGAAATGTGATCGATTAAAGCAAAAAAAAAAAAAATCCAAAATACGAAGAGAAAATGAGTAAGACGTGTTTCATAAATGAGAACAACTTACGCTGAAACAAAAAAAAACCGAACAAAATTTTTAATTTAATTAATTATTAGAAAAAAAATTAATTAAAAAGAAAATAATAATCACAAAATTAAATAGAACACAATTATAAATCATAAATACATACATACATATGTATAACAAATAATTTACACAAATATGAATTAATTTATTGAACCACAAGAATACATGTGCATTTATTTATTATATAAAATTGTATTTGTGCATGTTGTATGTACTTACATTATAAAAATAATTGCAGAATGTCCTCTTTTTTCGTCTTTTTATATAAATTTTTTCTCTTTATGTGTTTGTTTTTGTTGTTCCTACAGATAATTTCACAAAACTATAAGTTTTTGTTTTGTGTGTGTGTGTGTATTTTGAAAAAGAAATGTTTTAATTATAATCCAAGCTAGATTTTTTTAAATATGATTATTTGTTTTCTTTTTGGTTTTTTTATATTTAATACTATATACTAATTTGTGTTTGTGTATACGTATCTATGAATTGCACTTGTTCATTTTTTAAGTACGAGTTTTTTTTTTTGCAGTTCTTATTAATTTTTTTTTCAAATTTGTTTATTACATATGTATTAATTTTGTTTCACATTTTATAATGTTTTCATTAAGTTCAAAATACTCTGGTTATACCAGAAATAATTTAATTTATATAATATTTTTTTAATTATTTTTCTGGCCTTTTTTTCTTCTAAAATATTTTACAAAAAAAAAATGTAATTTTTTTATATCTTTTTGAAGAAATTTAAAATAACGCAACCGTATGCTTGTAAGGCACAAAACAAATTACGCCGTCAGCCGCAAATCAAAAACAATAATAATAACAATAACAACAAGAATGAAAACAAAAACAGCAAGAAAATCGCATCACATCATCACAATTCCATTTCATTGTAGTGTACGAGTGAATACTCAGTACAATAGCAAAAACAACATATTTTAATATTAGAGCACAATATAGAGTAGAATATTTAGTATTCGTGTTATACCAATGCGAGTACCCACCCATTGTACTCTACAGTGTTTTGAAACAAGAAATGGGGGGGTACGTTGAAAACAAATAGTTTGTTTGAGTGTCCAACACAAAAAAAAAATCAACAACAAACCCAAACAACAAACCAGCCAGCCAACCTTTATTTTGTTGGTGTTTTCTTTGTATACATATTTATTGCTAAGTTTTCTGTTATATCTCAACTTCATAAAAAATAAAATTAGGAGTGTACGAAAGGCACATTAAACCAGGTAGTAGCAGTTTGCAGAGAATTTTTTGCACATATTTTTATATATAGAGTTAGACGTTATTAGTGGCGGTTAACAGAGAGAGCGACTTCTTTTTTTACACAGAGCTTGACAGTCTTAACCAGCAAAATAAAATTCAGCTGTTCTGCTAACATCACCTTATAAATAATTATGCCATTAGTGTACCCAACACAATTTTTACTCTCTATATTCTTAAAAATAACAACAACTAACTAGGTGTTGCCGGAGTAGAATAATAAGAATTTAATGTAACTACAATTTTAAAATGATCCAAAAATTACACCACTTAGTTATGCCATAGTTTGCTAGCTTATGAACTTATTACTTTTGTTAAAGACCATTCTACAAAACATGAGCTCGCATAATTGTACACAAAACATTGACTAATATCTCGAAAATTGCATACCAGCTAGGCACGCTTGGAAGGAAAAATCTTAAATTTATAATAATGCAATATTGCTTTTTATTTACTTATGTAATATGCCTCTTTGAAGATTTATCGAATTTGGTTGGAAATCCTTTAATGTAGACATTTATGTAGATAGTCTTATTGCTGCTAGATTTTGAGCTGTTTGGTAAAATGTATTTAATATCTAGTTCAGCTAAGTCGACATTGTGCTAAACTGTTAAGAGTATGGGGACACATGCAACAATTGCACGAATGTTCTAAATTAACTCCTTTCAGAAGCAGTAATTTTCCGGCTCAACAGACTTAGATATCTTGATAAGCATTCCATTCAAAATATAGACTGCATTACTGATTTGGATTCCTGGAAGTGGGTTTATATTTGAGCTATTATAAATTATTGACCTATTATAAAATTGGTCAATGTTATTTCTACTTACATAAAATTTATTTGTATTGAATAAAAACTTGATACTAACATTCGTATGGGATTTATGCACATTAAAGTGTGACTCAATCACAGAACCAATTCTCAATCACAGAACCAATTCTCAAAACATAATTCCAAGTACTATAATGATGGCATATTCTGGATGTTTTTGCTTTTTATAATAAATCCATTTTTCATCGCGCTTAACAGTTGTATACAGAAAAGACATCGTTTTATGGCGATGTAGCAGGATTTCTGACATGCAATATAGCCTTTCGACGTTTCTTGGTTTGAACTGGTGCGGAACCCAATTTACTTGCTATTGGATGAATGCAAATGCTTTTAAACGACAACGAATTTTTGCTTGACCTACTTTCAATGATTCTGCAGGCACTTCTTGCGTTTCACAGTTGCTCAGAATCGTTTTTCATCGGCCAAAACTCTGTAACTTTTGAATCCATAGAGATATTTTACTATTTTTTTTTTTTTTTTTTTTTTTGATGGAGATATTTTTTTTGATTTTTTCCCCAGTTGTAATTTTATTAAAATCGGTTGAGCCGTTGTTGAGAAATTTAATTCTAAAGTTGAACTTTTAATATTTTTACTTATAAAAAAAGTTATAAGCAGATAAAAAAAGCATAATTTTATTTTTTGTGTTGACGTATATATTTTTTATATATATATATATGTATTTAAATCGAATTTTGTTTACTTTTGATATTAAACATGTTTTTAATAATATTTTAAAAATAATTCATACACAAATTTTATCAAACAGATAAAATAATTGAAGAAATTTGACAATTTAATTTTGTTTATTACATATGAAAGCTTACTGCTCTGAAATCAACTGAACAGGCTGTATGATATAAAATTATTTTAGTAGTTTTTATATGGTTTTCAATAAAAGCTAGTTCAAAATGGTTTTTGATTTGTATGGAAAAACTAAAGAAATTTAAGAAATTTATGTAGTTTTGCAACCAAAAACCAATTGAGGCCAAAAACTACTAGTTTTTGCTCGGTGTAAACGGCATAATATTTCTTTCCTCTAGCAACTCTTTTGCTTCTTCATCTAAGTTCTGATGTTGATGCCAGTAATATATTTAACAGATCTTCATTTGTCTAATTTCGTGATATTTTTCTGGTACTGTGCTGTGTATAAAACCTGTAATCATTATTCCTTTTTTCCTGGGCTTCCTCTGATAGATCTCCAAGTGGTACTAAATAATGCTTAATGATAACTTCTCCATAATAAAGAATTTTGTGAACTATTGTAGACATATTTCTTCAGGGATATTTGGTTGTATATATTCGTGCAGTTTCCTTCGCATAATCACCAAATTTTCTAGCATCAATTTGTTCATTGCGCACAAGTATATCGATAATTGTTTTAAATCTTGAAATAAGATTTATATAAACACCTGTTATTTCAGATGCTCTTTCGGAATGTGAAAAGAAACTTTTTGTTGCGTTCCCATTATTCGTATTGCCTGATCCTTGTTTTGGTTGATCTATAACCAACCCATATTTGAGAAATTCGTCCTGAACTTGCTTCCTTTTTAAACTTCTTTGTTTCTTATTGATCCTGTAACTTTAAAATCCAAATCATAACTGATTTTTAGCATGCGTTCCATGAAGAAATTTTGGGAGTAATTTCATTCAAATGGAAAAAGTGTTATACAAATTGGTCCAGATAAGTACAAAAGTATATGTGGGTTTAAAGAGAACACTTTCGCCTTTCTTCTGGTAGTAAAATTTGTTTAATCCCTTTTGACCCTCAAAAGTTCTATTCTACTAAAATTCAAATTCAACTAAAATATGGTACCTGAGAAAGCATTTAATAACACAAGAGCTATAAACGGTACAGTGGCACATCATACAATTTCTTAAAGACTTTTATCCTACCAACATAACAAAAAAAAAATGCAGCCAATTATCGATAATAGTTTGTGAGTAATGATAATTTACTTCTGATCAAATTTACAAAATCAAAATTTTTTTTCATAAAATAACATAAAATATTTGTATTTAACAGCATGCCACGCCCACAATTACCAATATTTTGAACTAATTTTTTGACCACTTTAGTTTTCATGTATTTACTATTGATTGGCATTAAAATTTTGGAAATCGCCAATGAAATTAATTTTTGAGCCACCGTGCATTTTGCAAAAGTCTTGATCGAGTAAATCCTCCAATTCTTTTGAATGGCCGGGATCGTGTCATCGAAATTTCCAGTTGTAATAATAATTTTTTAAATTTTTCTGGAAAATAAATTTCATCTTATTTCTAGTTTTAATTTATGGTCAAAATGTAACATAAAATTAGAAAAAATATCCACGACGACAATTCCATGGAAAAAAAACTCCCTAATGTCTTTAAATTTTCATAAAAATTAAAAATTATGGAATTCAATTTTCAGTTTCACGAAATTGCCAAAACTATCGATTTTATTTTGCTTTATTTGCTTTAAAAAAAATCTCAAAAGTATGTAATTTTGGATAGAAATGTTTTTAGGAAGGCCTTGTGTATTTGAAATTAAACATTTGAGATAGCATATACTATAAAGAAAAGTGTATTTAAAAATATAAATGTATTTTTAGAAATATGTATATAGGATCAAGTATATTTATTTTAAACTTTTTGAGTTTTCATTGCGAATTGATTGGGTTATAAAAACCTATATAAAAATAATACCCTTTTCCATTATACCAAAAACGATACTTCATCTCAACCGCAAATTGGCCTTTTTAAGGAGAAAAAATAGAGTCATCAGAAAATTCGTGAAAATTGTGATATTTTTGCAAAATTTTTTTCAAACTTTTACTGAAAAAAGATAAGAATCGTTAATAATCTTTAATTCTGAAAACAATTTTTATCAAAAAGGATCTATAGAATAACATCGTGAAGAATATGGGGAAAATCTAATTTAATTAGAAAGCAATACTTAAGAGCAATTTAGAAAGGTTTAATGTAAATAAAGTTTCTCCGGAACAGAAAATCTTCAAAAAAAAATTTATTATGTCAGGAATTTTTAATTCCATTAATTGTTTTAATGCTTTCCAACCAGGTGGCTATATTAGGTGGGTATAGGAAACAAGTTCCTTAAGTATATCACAACATAATCCATTGTAATAACGTTAGAACTATGAAAAACGACCCTCAATGCGACGATACTCCAATGAATTAATAAAGTCGCACTGTCGCTCATAAGCACCCACTCCTGTACACGGTCAAAAAGCCTCAGCAGCATTGCATTCCACTTACGATCGGATATAGGAGGTGTGGCGATCAGATGGAGTAAAGTATCTCTTACATCGTTACAAAAAAAATTTATGCATTTGAATGCTTTTTTTGACAACTGATAAATGTGTTTAGTCCAATGAATACTGTATAATAATGCACAGAACGTCAAGAGTTTCTGATTCTCTAACTTTTATAAGCAATAGGCATGCGTGACCTATTTCTGCGTTAACATACAACACTGAGTATAAAGAGCGTTAAAATCTACTCTATTCGCACAACCCCATTCAGAGAATTTAACGAGATACCCATTCAGAGATTGTTAGAAGTTTTCTGTTAAACCTGTCTGTCGGGGATATTTTGCATTTTATATTTCCCACATTCCAGGCAATTTTATGTGGGGTTCCCGGGAATTTAAGAAGCACTAAAATTGATGGAAAGAATTTGAATTTTAACAAAAACTAATATTGATGTTAAGAACATAACTGGAAACTGTTGTGTTTCATAAGTGAGTCTTTAGATACAAGTCATTAGATGATGATAATTTGTATGAGATGACTCCATGACAATTAAACACTTTATCTTAATAACTTTCAGAACACTGTCATCACTAGACTACTAAGTGGAAAAGTATAATCCGTTAAATGGATTTTTATATGTCACACATTTCTCATTAGTATTAGCAGCATGCTGAATTTGTCTTGTCGAAATTTGAGAAAATACATATATAAAAAATTGAAGAGACAAGGTCAACAGTGAGTGAGAGTCAAGTCATAAAGTATTCATGTAAGATGTTTTATTTAAATAAAACTTCAAAATGGGATCGTCTTATCAGATCTATAACATGAAAAAGAGTATTTTATAGGAAGTTTAATACACAACAGGCTGAAGCAAAATATTCTTTTATACTGCTTAAACTCACTTTTAGATTTCTTCGGAGGTTTTTGGAAAATGCTTATTAATTTCGACTTTTATAATAATTATCAAAAGAGCACAATAATTTTTTTTAATACTGAGATCTCTACTGCAAAAATGTTCATCACATATGCGTCTCAGATGTCCAACTAAGACCTGTGAAATAGTAACTAAAAATTTTATGCGGCATTCCGAGAATCTCAGGATACCAGACATTTTTCCCGCTTTCACGGGAAATTGAAAAGGACGAGAAATTGCATTCCATATTTGTATGCTCATTAAACCTTTGCCGACCACAGGCTTAAAGACTTTTTGCCTAGGTGGAGCGCTTGGAGTTGGAAATTAAAAATTTCTCCTTAAACCCACAGGTAACTATATTCGCCATAGTAATATATTCAATATTGTATTTATAAAATGAGGTTTAATTAACAGGTTTTTGGAAAGAATATCAAATGGTATTCATATAAAGTATTGCTTCGGTAGAAAATACATGATCGTCGAAGGTTTTAATACGGTTTAATGTTATGGGGAGTTACGCTTGTCAATTTTAAGTTATATATTTTAGATATGTGTAAACAAATTTCTTACCAAATGAATAGATATACACTTTAAAACACTTAAATGTTAATTAAATTTAAAATTATAGGAAATGCCACAGACCTTAATTAATGATAACAAATGGCAACTCTGATATTATTGAAATGACATACATACATATGTACATACATACATACATACATATGTGTGTAAAAGTATGTATTAATAGAATAACAGTATTCGTATTAGTATTCGTAGTATAATAATCTCTATCACCAATTCAATAAAATTATGCTTAAATAGAAAAGAAACAAATATATAAATATAAATAATCGTTGAGTTTGTATAAAATGACAAAATGTCTGGTTATTCTTCCTCTTCTTAAGTCTTTCTGTTCAATGTAGACAACAATGACGAATAAAAAAAACTTGTAAAATACGAGAACAGTTAAATGTGATATTCATTATTACCAAGGACCGGCAGTTCAGATTATAGATTAATAAGTAGATTTTTATGTGAGAGAAAAAAACTTGATTCAATTGTTTCCAAACCTAATTCATGCAACAACAAAATACATGTACACACATATATTTTGTTTTTGTGCTTTGAAAAAAATGAGTAATTTTTCTGAAAATTTAGTTCGAAGTGCCTCTCACACAAACTTCTAGTTGTGTTTTATGGTTTACAGTAAACTAAATATCTTTGCGAATTAGAGAACTTGCTTTAAAATGGAATCGCTTTGTTAGTGCATATTTATGCATATTTTGCCATAAATGCATATTTTTGTATCATATTTAAAGCAATATTCAAATTTAAAAATATTTTTTGTGTAAAAAAAAAAAAAATAATTCTGTGGACTTTTGATAAAACGACTTAAGTCTACATTTCAAAATTTTCAGAAGAGCTAAAAAAAATGTTTTAAAATATTAAAAATACCATGGACAAATAAATATGGGTAAGCTATTTCTCCAAAACTAAAAATCACGGACGTTGATTATTGTAAAAGTTGTGTCATCAGAAGGTTCCTTATTTATATCAAATTAAGAATAAATAATTTCGTTTCGGAAAAGTATTGTACCAAAATGTTCGACAAAACAATATCACCTAAAGAAGATAAATACAAACTTTCAGGGTCAAATTTAATTTGATATTTATTTTGGTTATCATACGTTTTTGTAAAACATCGAAAATTAATTCTTTTTAAAGAAGCTACAAATGAAATTATGTCTGAGAGCACAATAAGCTTTATACAGCTACCCTCAATATCATTTTAGAAAAATCGATCTATCATTAAGACCACAGTCATCGAAAGAAGTGTTGCCAATACAGTTGTTACAATTTTAGATTCAAAGAAAGAAGAAATAATAAAATCTTTCCACATCATTTACAAATGCATCCAACACATCTTTTGATGTCGAACGGTAATTTTCTATATACAAAACCTGTCTAAGGTCTTTGCTGTATATTAACTTTTAATTCAATATGATACTAAATTTAAATTTTATGTTTTTTTCATTTATTTTTTTTTTAATCAAAGCTAAGAAATAAATGCATATTTTATTTGTTTTTAGGGCATATTTTAAAATTTTTAGTTAATTTTTTTAAACGCCTAAAACTCACTTTTTAAATGCATGAACTTCCTGTCCCTGATTATTACAAATGTTTTAACAGTTAAATAGTATTTAGGCAGAGCATGTTTCACGCCCTGCATGAACTATAGTAATTACGCGTTACCAGACTGTTGCAAACAACTTCTTTTCTACGTTTGGTACAAACACTTTCAAATTGAAATGTTATCAAAAATTAATAAGCCAAAATATTAAATTATAATTACCAATAAACTATTTTTTTTTATTAAAAAATAATAATATAAATGCTGAAAATAAAAATTTTAATTAATTTCGAATCTTCACGAAAATTAAGTAATTTATACATAATAAAATATTATATATAGAACAAATTATTAAAAACTAATAATAATAACTGATGTATCTAATAACATCCATAGATCCAATAACATACATATATTCTTGTGTGCATTTTTGGTTTAAATACTCTTCAGGATCGAAATGAATATGTTAGTATATATAAGATAATAAGTGTATATATAAAATAACAAAATTGATAATAGTAAAATAAGATTTAAGAACAAGAAATTGAACTCATAAATTAAATTTTTGAAGTCAGATCTTACTTTATGATTGGCTATGAAAGTCTGAATTGGATATAATACTTATCAAATCATTGTACTCACCGATGCCGGAAACTTTTGACAAAAACTTTTAATGAAGAAAAAAAACAACATAATTTTTTATATCTATTTGATTTATCTAATTAGTTATTATGATAAGATCTGACACATGATTAAATCCTCACTACTAATACTAAAAGAAAATAATTGAACATTGCTTACATCAGGAGAATTAATATTTACATAGATTCTAAAGAAAACATTTTAATGTATAAATCAAACTTGGAACTCGTTTGATCGAATCACACCCCGTTTAGGAACGAAACCAGTTTTACATTAAAACATAATGACAGTTTTCCTAGAGTTCAAAAAATTAAATACTATTTCCTTTAAAAAATCATAAAAAATATGATAAAATCATCATTGTGGCAACGCTGATTTTACTTTTTAAGCTTCAATTGTTTCAAAACGATGCAATTGTATCCTCCCTGAATTTTAAACATGCGAAAATATATGCGTATTAGGTTAGTCGCTTTTTTATGGAGAAAAAGTTAAGTCTCGATGTTTCTAACTAAAGTGAAAGTATGTAATTTCCAGAAAAATTCTGGGATCATGCTTATGGGAAAAAAGGTCCTTTTCGGTTTTTTCCTTATATGTCTTCCAAAGAAAATATATATATATATATATATATATATATAATATTATAAAATGAGGTGCAAGTTTGTTTGTGTATCAATCACTTCTAAACGGCTAAAGCGATTTTCAAGAAAATTTGATACACAGATATTACCAGTGCCTAAGGTGGTTATAGGCTATGTTAGATCTCGATTCGACGTCACACTCACATTGAAAAAAAAAAATAAATTTTATATTTTGTTTATTTTTTATTTTATACTTATAAATATATTAATTTTTTTTTAATATTGTACGTTATTAATGAATCTATTTACATGAAATTTGACGCACCGTAGAATGTGGGATGTTGATCGGATGCCTCGCCCATATTCTACGTCTAATTTTTTAAAACTGCAAATCGGATGAACTGATTTGCTTAAAGTTTTCATAGCATCATCCTGTGATCCTAAATTCAGATATGATATTTTATTTTTCGATCGGAACAGGGGAGTGGTACCTCCCATATAAAGCAAATATTCATTATGACATATCTAAGGAACTATTAATGTGAAAACCCTTAAATAGGACGGATAGGTCCAGGGGGAGAGGTAGCCTCCATGCAAAAAAAAATATAAATTTCGTCATCTAAAGGAGCATTACAGTGAAAGTCTAAAAAAGCTTTAAATTTCGAATAGGTCAAGGGGGATGTGATCAAGATTATCGTGAGTACCTGCCATGACGGCCTAACCTCACGGTGGTCTTAGCACTGGGTGAGAATAAAGCGCCGACCAACGCCCCCGTATGCTGCAACACAATTCGCTTTTCTTGGTCGCATCGTTCCACTTTGCTTAAGTGTGGAGCTATCTAGTACCCCTGTCACAATTGTGACCGTGTTACTGTTACAAGTAACAGACAACACGACTGAAACCGTAAGCTACTACGTGCTCCCTTGCGGGTCCTCACCAACAACCGGCCAAGAACCAAAAACCACTGCAAATGGTTGTTGATCCTTGGGGCAGCCGGTTCCCGTAGCACCTACTTTTCAGTCCTAGGTAAGACCTTCAAGCTTGCGCTCTACAGTTTCTAAACCCAAGAAATTCAAGGTACTGCTAGACCTTTTGTATCCTGTCTAACATAACTAACTCTAAAAAAGCAATGTCAATTTAGAGAAGCAGAAAGACAGGATTTTCTCTACCACGGATAAGCTATACATCAAGGAGGGAGGAATCTCCGAGAAGACAAGCCGCCGTGGCGGAGGTCAAGGGGGAGTAGTAGCTTCCATGTAAAATAAATATTAGTTATATAGAAATAATCCTAAAGTTGCACATCGTAACCGAAAATATAAACTTTTACGCCCTTAGAAATCCTTACTTTTGGAGGCAAAAGTCTAAAAATTTGTACGTTGTATTGTATTTTCGGTGACAACATAATGATTAAGCAATTGTAGTGAAATTTTTGATATCCTCAGACCTGCTCCTATATTTCTATTATGTCATTGCCTCTCAAAGACCTTGCATATGATACCAAAATTTCATATCGTTTCTTTGAAAGAAATATGAAAAAAGGACGAAAAAATCTTAAAATGAAGATTTTAAGGAACATCGACTTTTTTTTATTTGGGGGAAGGTAGGGTCACCTTAATGTACATACATATGTATGATATGTATTGTATGTAGAGATTTCTTTACCAACTAAGTATGTGTGAGCGACTATGAGCGTACAAGCGTTTTGTCATGTACATGTTTTAAATTTAGCCATTATTCTTATTTTACTTTTTTAATGTTTCAAAAGTACACAAATTACGTGTATTTGCCTAAAAATGACCACATGGAGAGCTTATAGATACAAAAATTTATAGTGTGTATTTGAGAAGAATGAGCATTTCAATTTTAATTTTGTTTTCCTATACATAGATATACAATGTGCGTGTAAATACTTATGCATTTGAATACACATTCAAATATTAAAATCAAAAATACTCTGTCTATTTTTAAGCACTTATTTTAAATTTATTATACTATACGTTAGTGTCTGTATGCATACAAAATAAAATTGTAAAGGCAAAAGTACTTGATATGTCCATGTACCTTGTGTAAACGAATTAAATTGTACTTGTAATTGGTTGTAAAAAAAATGCATATTCGTACATTTAGTTGTTTGTCGATTTTTAAAATCTGCTAGAAAAAAATTACGATTGATCATATATTTTCTTTCACTGTCGTCATTTGTTGTTATTGGCTAATTTTTGTTTTGTTTCTTCTATTCTGTTCTGTTTCGAGTATTTGTGTAGTATTTTGTTTGATTGTCTGTTTGTTATTATGTACACTACACAATTTGCCTTGTCCAACCATCCGTGCGTACGTAAGCAATGGTGGCGGTGTGGTTGGTTGGTAGTGTTAGTGTTTTGTTAGTGGCATAGTTTTATTTGTTGACATGCGCGTGCTCAATAAATGCGCAAAATGAATAGTAAACAACTTTTTTGTTTATTAAATAAAAAAAAGTAAGAAAAACGAAAAGAGAAAACTTAAAAGTATATCAAATAATAACAATAATAGTATGAAGAAAAATATGTAGAAGAGGTAGGAAAAAAATGTCATGTTAGTATTAGTTTCATACTTGTTATGTATGAATTAAATTTAGCCAGAGTTATCATGCTAAATAATTACGATCATATACAAAGGATCTTTGCTGCAGTTCCTATATTCAGTACACCAGGTCCAGGCTTTGAATAAAGCTAACTTTAATGAGAGAACAATATCGTTATTTGGAGTCTTTAAAACAGCTTGAAAATCTAAATATATTTGCACATTTCCCTATGTACTGTAAGACCCATTAGTACTGTAAGATCGTTGTTATTTTCCGATAGTAACTGTTAGGATTTAGCCCGGAAAAGCATCCATTAGTATATGTGAATCGGGATGTGTTTTCCCACGATCCAATTGCTTTCTTAGCATATCCACTAAAAATGTTTAGCTCCTACATTGGCAAGACAATCAACCCTTTCGAAATGGCCTTCTTGACCAGGCACCAAACATAGTGTCAACGTGGTTTGCACACCAAGTGGTTAATAATTTTCGACCTAACTTCATTGGAGGATATGGATATTACAGTGATATCATAATAAAAAGGAGTAAAATTCTGTTTGGATGATCGATTGGTATTTAACCATTGGTTGACTCCTTTGAATATCAGTCCAAAAACTTCCCGCTCCAATTACCTGTTTCAAACCAAAATTGATCTATATTTGCATTTCATCGATTCTGATGAGTGGTCACAACAGTGTTCCTTTCTGATATAATTATATGAAAAGATCTGTGCAACAGCAGAGAATGTAATAGAAGGGTAAGGGCATTTAAAGGGTAAAAAAGTCTCCGAAGATTTCTGTTTGGTAGTTGTGAAGTTCTAGGCACTGATATGTGAGAGCTACATTTTAATTTTTATCAGGAACGAACACCTTGTTACGACGATTATACCATTCTAATTATCTGGAAGAATAGTTTACTATTTAGAAGATAGGGTATAAGTTACACAACCGAGTATAATTTGTGAAATATTCCAGGGACCTTAGGGTTTAAATTTCTACACTGATGACTTTGAGTCACTCGTTCGATTGTGCTATGGATAATACTCTAGAATCACTATATCGTCTTTCAGACAGTTCTTATCATTAAGAATATTATAGATAGAGAGAGCCTGAATTTTGACACTTTTATATTGGATTCTTCGTTACTGTGAAGCAAATCAGTAAGCATAATGAATAATATTAAGCAAAATAGGCTTGCTAGTGTTGGTATCGCCTTACAGGTTCCACCACAACTGAAATGTATTAACAAAGACATGTGACATTTAATTTTATGATAAGCTTTCAACAATTTATCATATTGCGGAGATTTATGGTTTGCTTAAGTTTTCTGTGACTGCGATAAATGTTATCCAAACTTATTTTCTACATCATTTAATGTTGAAACTAATGATAGGTTATTTCTTAACTGATATTTAGTTCTATGAATATTCTGTCCATAAAATTTTCTCTGAGGGAACGAAATATTTCGGTCTGAAATCTACAGTCTGAACCATCTTTGATTAGAGCTTTAGCAATGATTTTGACGATCATACATTTGTTGCCTTTGCCTCAGCGATTTCAAATGTTTATTATCTTTTGAATTTGCTACCGTATGATAGTTATTTGCAGAAAATTTGGCGCACTAAGGCTCAGCCTTAAATCTCCTTTATAAATGTTTATTTTTTAAGAACTGAAACTTTTGTGTCCACACATAAATATGATTGTTTTGTAGTTTTCGTGATCTCCCATCATGCATTTGCCATGATTATAGCGGGTTAAAAAGAAATATTTAATCTTTTCAAATTTAAAAACTCCTAGGGGTAAATGGGTCAATTTAGAAATGTAGATGGTACTACATTTTTGTGTCACTATTTCTTCTCTAGAATATTCCCTCTAGCCCTTACATAAACAATTATATAACCTAAAAACTCCTTGCCCATCAATGGGTTAAATTTGAGACACCATTTTCCACAATATTTTTTTAGTGTTGGCCTATGTAATTATTATTTGAAAAACAACATAAAATTAGATATCTGTCTTTGTACTGGGGTTTCATGGTATTACAACCCATCTTAAAAATAAGAACGATACGTTCTTATTATACGACCAGCACTTTGTAGAAATGATAACGTTGTGTTTACAAAATATATATAAAAAAAAACTATGTAAAAATGAAAGCATTCGTTATATCTGACAATTATATCTATATTTTTATCAAATAGACACCATTCGTTGATAAAAATCTAATGAATTCACTATTCTCAACGGATTGTGTCAATTTCGACCGTTTCTCCCTTATATTCCGTTTTCGATCGAAGTAAATAGTGACGAATCGAAATTAATTAATTATTTTCCTAATGATGTTACTCGATACCAAACAAATCAAGATTTCTCTTCGATGATGTGAAAAAATTGAATAAAATTGTTTTACAACACTAAAAAATATAAGAAAATGTAAACAAAAAGCACATATTTTTACAAAAAAGTTAAAAATGTTTTTAATCAAATATCAAATCAAATGATGAATATTAGTTCAAAATCCTTTTTATTGTTTATTTTCCGATTCTGAACAGAAAGAGAACCTCAAAATCATTCAGAAAATAAGGACTGTATTTTAAAATTATTATATTACCTTGCTACATATCTCAGACGTAAGCCGTTAGTTTTGCGGTAAGCTGTTTACAAATTTGATTGGCCCTTGCTTTCCTTTGGTAACTATTCAGTATTAAGCCCTTGGCCAAGTCTGTATGATTTAACATAAAGTTCCTAAAGAATCTTACTTCTTATTGATTTTTTAATACTTTGAGTAAAATATAATCAAATTGTTTTTCTTCTTTCTTTAATTTACATACGTTTTTAACCCTCTAATGGTCGAAGCAAAAATGTATAAAATCAATTTATAGATTAAAAATATAGTTAGTGTAAAATTTGTAGAAGATTTAAGGTCTAGATATTTTGTTTATTAAAATGCCCTGTGGCAGTCTTGATCGTTAGAGGGTTACTTTTCTTATTTGTACATTTTTTCTCAAAGAAAAAAGTAAATTCGTATGCTTCTTTGCTTATGAATGAAAACTCACAAGATTGCATTTGAAAGATCTCTCGTTATCGAATAAGAGAATCCCAAAAATATATCCTATACTATTTTAAATAACTAATGATTCTTATAAAACATTTATATGTAGTTTTGGTTATTCAATATTTATATCACTGTTATATATAGACCTTGAGATTTTAAGAAATCCGAGATCCAAACTCAAAACTACTTAATTTGTCACTAATTGAAATTTAATTAGTTATTTGTATTTATTATGAACTTGACATACATAGCTTGTATATAATAAAGTGAGAACTAAGATATTTTCCTTACCTCAATGTACATAATACTAGGTCATAGCATCTAATAGTTTAATGTACGTCTTAAGTTTTTTTAAGTAAAATCTCTAACAATAAACATTTATGTAATAAAATTTTGGATATGATTTGTCAGTTTCAAAAAGTCTATCCATATGGCAACCAAATTTAAAATGTCATATGACTGGTAACCCTAGCGATGATTTTTATTGAGTTAAAAAAAAACACAAACAACAACAATGAGAATGTGTAAAATTTTGATAGTTTTTTTTAATAAGAACAACAACAACAATATTAAATAAATAAGAGATTAAAAAGCTGAAAGAACAACAATAACAAAGTAGCTTACAATTGGGTATGGCTAAAATAATATTTGTTGTACTTATAAATATAATGAGAGTATATGCAGCAAAGGCAAATATTGAGCCAAATCTTGCATACATATGTATGTACTATGTGATATATGTATTTCATGATAGCTACACTTGCATACAAACATATAATTTAAATGGCTGTTGTGATAAATACAAACAATTACTAGATGTATATACATATATAAATGATTTATAAAATTAAATTCGTAACTATAGTGTGTCCTGGTTCACACTAGGCGATGTGCCGTAGCGACAGTCATTGTTTTGTTGTAACAACAACAAAAACAATCGCTGCGGCATGTCGCCTAGTGTGAACCTGGATTATGAATTCTACGATATCTCTTAGTAAATAGTAAGTAACATTTATGTTTTTATACTCGACACCACCAAAGGTCGTTGGTGTGTTTATGTTGATGTTTGTAACGCATAAAAACATTGGTCCTAGACACACAATTACTTTCTGAGTCGATCTGTCTGTCTTGTGAATAAAGTTCAGACAAAGGTCACATATAAAGCCCTTCCAAAAATTACTTTAACGTACACAAATCCTATGTTAGTATCAAGTTCAATATTCAACACAAATAAGTTTTAAATAATTATAAATGACACTGCCAATTTTAATGAAGATTGGTCCATAATTTACCATAGCTCTCATATAAGGCTCACTTTCGAGAATCATCCAATAGTGCATTATTTCATAAAGAAGTTAGTATCAATCTAATACTCTGTAAATTTTGCTCTTAACACAAGTATTGGTCCACAACTGGCCACATGTCTATGTCCCCTCCCCGAATTTTGATGCACATACACAATGGTATCATATGATCGGGCTTGACCGATTATATCTTTCTTACTTATTATATACTTTGACAGTATTACACAGTTTTGTAACCATGTTGCGGCTTTTTTCACTCTATTTATGGCATAGTTGTGATTCACATTATAAACTATTTTATATGCGGGATAAATTCAGACCTTTGTACATATAAATATCGTTACTAAATTAAAATGTAGCTAAATTGTTCCTTTTTTTGTTTGTTTATATAATATTAATCGAGTACAGAGAAATGAGAACCACTTTATACAACTACTAATGCAAGAGAAATGTACTTAGTAATGTGGGCGGGTGGAAAGAAGGAAGCGATTTGCATTGTTTTTGTTTTTATCAAAGTAAATCAGTAAGCAAAAAAGAAGCAACAAAGAAATAAACAAAACAAATGAAAGTGACATGAAAAATATACAAAGAGTAAAGTTGCCAGATTTAGTAAAAGTTTGGTATTTAATTGAATGTTTTTTGATGACGATTCTTGTTGAAGCTATAAAACATCAATAGAATCATTTTTGGTCGTTCCTTGTTTTCTGAATATTATCGAAGATTTGCTTAATGTTTTATATCAAATTAATTTAATTTGTTGGACATAATTTGTTTTATAACACATTTAATAATCTTTTCCAAATTTTGACATTGATATTTAAAGTTTTGCAACTTTTGAGAAAATTTTTTGATTTACAGTTATAATAAGCAATCTGGCAGCACTGATATTAAAAACTCATTGCTTATTCTCTTGCAAAAAGAGACTACATTTCCATTTCTTTATTTCATCTTACAAAATAAAGAAAAAAATTAAATATTTTAAAAGTATCTTTTTAAAAATAGATACATTAAAAAAAACTATATATTTACTAATTGTAGGAAAAATTTGTTGACGATTTTTTTTGTTTATATTTCATCATCATATAAACACACACAAAAAGATGACAATTTGTAGTTGCTGTCAGGGTTGTCATATGAATTATTGTAGAAGATATAATTTATTTTATTAATCGGTTAGACTCTCATAAATCAATAAACTCCTGGTACTCATTGAGCTCCCTAACTCACATAAAAAAAAAATAAATATTTAATATACTGTTTATCCGATTGCAAACAATTAAGCATCAATTGAAAGCTATTGAATGCGCATTTATAAAAAAAATATTTTATAAAAAGAAAAATATTTTATATCTTTTTCTTAATTGCTTTTAAATCACTAAATAATTTTTGCTTTTTACTAAATTTTTTAATAATAATTGTTTTTTTTTTTATATGAGTTTCTTAGGAAAGTACGTTTTTCAATGGCCTATAACCTCGAAACTATTCAGTTGAACTCATAATTTTGTATATTGTTATTTTCAGCGTTAAAAGTACTATCAATGATGAAAAATTAAAAAAAAGATCTGAGCTGAGTCAGAACATTCTGTTTAAACCAAACTCTGTAGTTATTGACAAAGCTGTAGATAAAATTTTATAACATTTTTTTTTAATTCATTCTTGTTATAAACAATTTTTTCGAAACATTGGCAGCACTTAGTTTCGTGAGATTTGTGTTAAAAATATTTATTAATAGATTTTCTTTTATTTTACTTTACTTAAATACCAATTCTCTTTTTTAAGAGTACTAAGCTATTTGCTCTTTAAAAATTATAAGAGTCAACTAATATTCTTATAAGCATAAAAATATGAAAACAAAATAAAATCGCTTCTTGGAGGCCGGTTTTTATTTGTTTTATGTACAGGAATTTAATAAGAAAAGTAATTGAAAAAAAAGGAAACTGTAAAAATAATTGTGATAAATATTTTATCATTATACAATTTATTTAAAGTAGTATTATATGTACATATTCATAATTTTTTTATAAGCATTTCAGTCAGACCTTATGGGGACTTTGTATAGTGACATATCTTATAAAATTACAAATATCTATATGTAAAAACATACATACATGCTCATGTGTTGGTATTTATTTAGTTTATTATCTTGATTTTGTTATAATTTTAGAATTTTTGTTACTTTTAGTACATATTTATATAAAGATCTGTGAGTGTGTACGTATGTGATTTATATTAAAAGACCACAATAACAAAAACATCTTCTAGAATAAGTTTAAAAAAATGTATCTCAAAGAATAGAAAATAAAAACAAACTAAATGTAGGACAACTATTAAAATATACAAACTTGCTTTATTTCAATCATTCTCTATCTCTCCTATTTTTTTTCTCCCTCTATTTATCATACATACACTCTTTTTATATAATTTCTCTACTTCTCTCATAAAACAACAAAATTGTAAAAATAAACAAAATAATAAAAACAAAACAAAATCATACAAACCACTGTTAAACAGGTGCATTTCTCTGTAGAGCTTTACTGAAAAAAAACTAAACAAAACAAAAAGAAAAAATTTACTTCTATATTAATATGGTAGACTTGCTTGCGAATGTGGTAGTGTGTTTAAATGCGTTTGAATACCGCAAAAAAATCTCATAAATCTATATTTTAAAATTAAATTGAGCTATTTATTTTATTAATCATGCCACCAGCGTTGCCAGAATGATGATTTTATCATATTTTTGTCGATTTTTAACCCAAATATGATTTAATGGTTTTTTCTTAAAAATATAATTTTTATTTTAATCGCATAAGCAACGTTTTTTGAAGATTAGCGATGATTTGCTAGAAGATACATATATTATAATATTTTAATTAAAGTTTAATAACAAAGTTTGAAGTTTGTATGCCAGAACTACACGACAAAAATCCTTTAAATAACCTCTATATTTATTCATATAGGAAGCATGTATTTATTTTTCTATTGCTTGTTTCATTTAACTTTTCTACTGTATTCTAAACAGAGAATTAAACGGCTCTCCAGTAGGTTAAATATGTATATATTTGTACAATGACGATAACACAATAATGCTTTCGTAAGTCTTGGCACATGATCGAATTGTGCTATGTCAATCAATTCTCGATACTGTTAAAAGATAATTATAGTATAAAATCGTTAAAATTCAACGAAAAAATCGTCAAAATTGGCATAATATTTTTGAAATCATCAAAAAAATTAAAATGCACATCTTTTTGGCTACTTATGTCCATATTAAAAATAATAATAATAATATTAAGTTTTGAAACTATTTCTTTATTAAATAAACTTCCAGCATTGTTTTATATTATGCAGAAATTTAAAAATAGAAACAAATTAAGATTACTGGCCCAGTTAAAATAAAAATATTTTCTTCTTAACATTAATAAAAGTTTTTCCGTGTAGCCGGTCTTTGGCTGAACTCAGGGACTTTCTCCTATATTTATTCGCCGAATAAACTTTTTCAGAAATAACCAAATTTTGTATGTTCCCGCATATCAATAAAAAATTTAAATTGCATAAATTCTCTCAAGGATTTAATGAATATAGTTATATTATATATCATTCAATAGATATTTGAACTTTTAAACAGTATTAATATAATTTAAATCGTATATACATTAATAAAAATATTCAGATTCAAATTTATAAAAACTTTTTTTTTACTTTTCTTTAATCACAATTTAAAGTACTACTGAATCATTATAAAAATTGTTTAAAAATCAATTGGGCTGGTGAGCCTGATTTACGGCAAAATAAATTCTATTGAAATTATTTATCAAAAAATCATATATATATATATATATATATATATAAATCCAAATTATTTTCAATTAAATTTTTTACTACTTAGCACATTCTTAAACCTTTTTATCTATGATCAAAACTATTTCACTTACATAAATATGTATATCAAATAACATTTTTCTTTTCACACACAAATTTTGTTTCACCAATACTGGTTAAATTACAAACGAATTTCGAAGTAAAAGTTTAAACTTCTTAAAGTCTTTTTCCTCTTTATCTACTACAATACAAAATTAGATTTAAACAAGAAAAATTGGCGTGTGTGAACATTTCGTGAAATCGTATTTTTTTTTAACAAAAATCGTCAAAATGTAGATAAATTGGCAAATCTGGCAACAGTGATTCCCGATGAAAAATGATTTAATGCCTCTAGAAGAGGCATTAGGTTTCAAATTTGAATGACCTTAGTCTATAATTCCAAGAATATGACATCGCACATTGCTTTTCTGTTATTCTTGTATTGTTTAGAGTGATGAGTCTAATTTTTGTCTAATAATAATTTATAATATATTTTTTTAGGGTTTTGAAAAGAATGAAATGGAGACTTCCTTCCAGGGTATAATTAAAATCGATACACAATAATCATATAAATATAAAAGGTAGTTTCCTAAAAATTGGGAGTTTAATCACACACAGAAAAAAGTTAGGTTAGAAATCGTTTACCATGTTATATTTTTAATAAGTTAAACAGAAGTGCCAAAAGCGCCTTAATAAGATACTGAAAACTGAATCACTAAATAAATATTTGGGGAATCTAGATGCTACAACGTATTCGAATTACTCACTATGTGCGAGTTACGAAAAAGTTAGAAACACCAGTTACAAGTAGACGTCCTCTACGTAATACAAATGGAGGCTGGGCAAGAAATGATAGCGAAAAGGGGAATCTGTTTGTTAGACATCTAAAGAACGTGTTTTCATCAAATTTATTAGATAAAATAATGGAGTTGCCACCTGTTGTACTTCTTTTTAGAATAGTTGAACTCCTTTGTTTTGAGATTCGAGAGATCTACAAGACTATTGTTGATTGAATCTCCAAAAAATCGCCTGATATTGACAAAATCAGTAACAAGACGCTTTTAGAGCTACCCCGGATTGCAATAAGAATAATACTTTTTATTTTTAATGCCAATTAAATTAATTAATTTTAATGCCATTGGTTACAATGATACTTAAGCCCGGAAAGTAGAATCGTATAGGCCTATTAGCCTGTTGTCTAATATATCATTAATGAAAAAGTTGAAACCAATAGTGAATCGTTTCGATTGTATTCCAACACAACAATTTGGTTTTAGAGTAAAACATAGCACCATAGAACAAACTCACAGACTTATAAATGTTATATCTTAAACGTTTGAAGAAAAGAAATATTGTTCTGCTTTATTCATTGACGTTTCTCAAGACTTCGACAAAGTATGTCATGAAGGATTATTATTTAAAATTAAACAATATTTACCCACAAATGCGCATAAGCTGCTGGAAAGCTATTTAACTCATCGAAAGTTTTTTCTTCAAGAGGGAGACTTTATAAGCCCACCACAGTCCATTGAAGCTGGTGTACCCCAAACCAGTATACTGGGTCCCTTTTTGTAGTTAATATACATATATCAACATTTGCAAATGACACAGCTATTCTAGGCGTTCATGAAAACCCCCAAGAAGCATCTAAATCCTTGGAAGATCATATACTCTATCTAGAAAAAGGATTGAAGGAATGGAGAATAAAAGTGAATGAACAGAAATGTATACATATTACTTTCACGTTGTGGCGAAATTCGTGCCCCCCTAATCCTGATAAATAATCAGATTATACCCCAAAAAACGGAAGTAAAATATCTTGGTATGCATCTAGATCGTGTGCTTACTTGGAAATCACATATAGAAATAAAAATAAACCAAATGAAGCCAAAATAACTTCAAATTAACTGGCTTATTGGTAGAAATTCAAAATTAAGTCTAGACTGTAAACTGTTGATCTATAACTCAATTATAAAGATAATATGGTGCTATGGTATACAACTATGGGGCACGGCCTGAGCTTCAAATGTTGAAAAAATTCAAAGACTCCAAAATAAAATACTGCGAATGATAACTGCAGCTTCCTGGTATGAAAACATTCACAAGGACCTTAATGTTCCTCTTGTCAAAGATAAAATAAGAAAACACGCAGAATCGTATTTGAGGAAGCTTGAAGTACATCCTAATAGATTTGCCCGACACATAATGAGAAGCTATGGCTATAGCCGTTTGAGAAGAAGGAACAGAACAGACCTCCGCCTAAGCTAAACCCTTTGACTACATATAGTTTTTCGTTCGACAGTGGTTAGACTTAAAATAAATTAAGATTTAGAGTTAAGATTTGAATACTTATTGTTAGTTCACTTAATTTTGTGAAGATTCAATAAAGAAATTTTGATAAAAAAAAAGTTGATGAACTCTGTTATTTTTCAAGTATAGAGAAAAAAACCATAATGATAATTAAGTAATGGTAATTTTAATTTTCAATTCAACCGATTTGTAAAGGGCGATTCAAGTAGAGATACTTTTTTAAACAGCCTTTTTTTGACAGATCACGTGTGAGTCGTGTCATGCTGTCATGTTATTTTTGTTTACCATTGTTTGGCATTTCATAATGGAAAGACTTACGCCTGAACAATGTTTACAAATCGTTCAACTTTATTACGAAAATTCACGTTCTGTGAGGAATGTGTTTCGTGCACTTCGCTCAAATTGTGGTCAACATAATTGGCCTACTGAGTGTACTATACGCAACAGCATCACCCATTTTGAGACCCAGCATTCATTATTGGATAATATTCGACCGAATAGACCACGTCCAGCACGCTGTGAAGAAAATATAGCGGCCGTAGCTGAGAGTGTACACGAAGACCGTGGAGAGTCGATTCGGAGCTCTTGAAAAGTTCCAAGAAGATCCGACGTTTTCGAGGCAAATTTTGTTCAGCGATGAGGCCCATTTCTGGCTCAATGGGTATGTAAACAAACCAAATTGTATCATATGGGACGAAGAGAAACCTGAAGAGATTCAAGAACTGCCACTTCATCCAGAAAAAAGAACGATTTGGTGGTTTATGGGCCGGTGGAATCATCGGTCCATATTTCTTTAAAAATGATGCCGGTGTGAACGTAACCGTCAATGGCGAACGTTATCGTGCCATGATAACCAACTATTTGATGCCTGAAATTGAAGCTCGTGATCTCGGCGACATTTGGTTTCAGCAAGACGACACCACTTCCCACACATCGCATCAATCAATGGATTTATTGAGAGAATACTTCGGTGAGCACATAATTTCACGTTTTGGGCCGGTCGATTGGCCACCAAGACTTTTTCCTGTGGGGATATGTAAAGTCTAAAGTTTACCCGCTTCGATTCAGGCCTTGGAGGAAAACATCACCAGTTACTAGTCGAAATGCTTGAACGAGTCATTGAAAATTGGACTCAACAGATGGACCATCTGCGACGTAGCAACGGCCAACATTTGATAGACATAATCTTCAAAAAAATAAATGCCTAAGAATGTTCTTTCAAATGATAATAAACATTCCCCATTAAATTTGAATTTTCTGTGTTTTTTTTTTTTTCTTTAAAAAAGTAGGGAAGCTCGAAATGAATCACCCTATACATATCAAAATTTTATTTTCTTATTTCGGTAAATTGAGCCAAATTGAAGGCAGCACTTTGCGTATTCTAATTATATATCGTTTCACAATAACTTATTACTACAAAAGTTTTACTAAACAAAATTATGCATTCGGGTACAGTAACCAATAATTGAGCTTAAATAATGAATAAATCGATTGTGATAAAAATCCTATAACTTTAACTAACGATAATAAATAAAAATGCGATAGAATATTTTCTGACATTTGTTAATAATTTTGTAAAGAAAATGAATTAAATTATTGTAAACAATTTGATAAAATGAATTTTCAAGAAATAATTCAGAATCAGAGATATAAACAGAAATTAAAATTTACAAATTTGTTACATTTATTTTGTAGATAAATTTCAATAGCTCGTCTGGAACATCATGACGACAACTTAAATTCATCAAACTCTACGACTTTAAGACAATAAATGGTTTTGTTTTTCAATTCTTTTCAATATAAAATAGTTCATTTGTGGAAGTTAAGTAATGCAATGCTATAAACCGCCAAGGAGCCAAGAATTTTAGTTTTTTATAAAAATTTGTCTTCCTTTTCGATTTTAAATAAAATTATTAAAAAAAAAAAAACGCCAAATATTTACATTTTAATAATTCACAATAGATTAAATGTATCATATAATTTAATTGAAATTCGGTTACTCGAATTGAATTATGAGATAGTTCTTGTAACCTTCCAAATTCGATTGGCAAAAAATTCGGTTGACCAAAACGAATCTGTTTTCTTTGTGCATGTATCATTAAAATAATAACTTTGATGATTTTTCATTGCTCAAATGATGATTTTTTAGCCAAAATTTCTGGCAACACCGCATGCCACATCTAAATTCAATTTTAATTATAATCAAGTTTTTAAACTTACTCATCCATTAAAATCTTAAATCTCTATACCACGAAAATACTCCTAGATAATATATATATATATATATATATATATATATATATATATATATATATATATATATATATTTTATATCTTAGTTTAGATCCGGATCCACGGGGAGGTAAAAAGAGAATTTCCATATATAAAATTAATATTTTATTTTATACTATGAGAGCATTGAAAACATTTAAGCTGTTTTCCTTCTAAAATAACTGAAGTGGAAAATTTTTCGAAATAAAATTTAGATAAAGATAAAGTTTTAAAAGGAATCCCACAGTTCGCAAAAGACCAGCGAAAATTTTGCCCATAAAGTCCACATTTGTTGTGTCCCGTGAATCACGCTTTTAAACTTTTTAGAATACATCCGAAATAACGAAACTGCATTCTGTTTGCAGACTCAAACTTTGGGATTTTAGAACATATTTTAAATACGTTTAAGAAGAGTTTATAATTATTATATGTTCTTAAGGAAAATTTTATTTTAGGGAAAAAAGAGTACACTTTTTTAGAAAAAAAAACTAATAATTTTTGCAATTTTCAATTCAAAATAGTTTTTTTTTTTGACTCGAAAAATATAGATTTCGAATTTCTTTTATTCGATAAATGATTTTGTTTTTTAATCAACTGGAAAACAATTACAAAATCGAATGAAAGTATTGAAAATTTAAAAAACTGTACCGAGATTTTGCAAAATTGAGATAGTTGAAATTTCAAATGAAAATAACTTGAAAACTATTAGGAATAAATAGCACATGCAGGCATATTTTTCATTGGCCTTGCTGAGAGCTTTAAGATGCAAAATAACTTGAAATCGGTTAAGAAACAAACATTTGGTAAGCGGTTAAAAATTTTCTATGTCAGAGGTAGCCTATTTTTAGACCCAATAGCTCCGCTTCTGTGGAGTCTGTAGAAGTTACAGATTTATTTTCAAACAAAAAATCGATTCTTCCTCACTGTGCAATGGAATTGTTATGAATAGGTATTTAGAAATAAATTAAGATACTTTTTATTCTGCCGACATTAATTCTAATGTTAAGACTTAAAAATCTGTTTGTTTAGACGTAGAGTTAAGATAGTTGTGTAGAGAAATCTCATCACAACGGTCTCATAACATAGGGTCTACACGAGAGATTTATTGTAATAAAATTTTATCTACGTGTTCCCATAAATAATTGCAATAGCTCTGCCGACGTTTTGTTACGTAGTGTTTATATTAGACAATTTTTTTTATCAAGATAAACGTCAAAATTAACGCGAATTTATGGAAGGTGGTAACAGTTGTACAAAGACAACAATAAGGTAAATTCATTATAGTTTTTTATATATGCAGTTTGACAGCTGTAACAACCAAAAATAATAATCAGCTATTTAACATAGTGTCTACTTTAGACAATTTTTTATCAAGACAAACGTCAAGGAAGGTGGCAACAGTTGCACAAAAACAACAATATTGGGTATTATTTATTGTTTTTTATATATGCAGTTTGACAACTGTAATAAAAAAGCCATCATCTGGCTGCTTAGTTCGTCTGATATTATACCCTTGGATTTTTATCTTTGGAGTGATATGAAATCAAACGTCTTCAAAACTTTGAAGCCAACATTACTTGCGTAATTCGCGAGACAACATTAGTAATGCTGAAAAGTGTGTTCGAATGTTAGACCGTTCGAATGTGTGTATAATACTATGTTCACGTATAGGTACGTGTTTTTTGAAAAAAAACATATGGTTTTTCATTGAAAACAAATATTTGAATTGTTTTTTCATATATTTTAATTCATAAAAAAAATCTCATTTTGAAATATTTAATTATTTAATACCTAAAAAATTATCATTTACCATACAGGGTAGCAAGTTTTAATATTTTTATAAGACCTTTGTTCTAAACAGTTAAATTTTAAATATTTTATTTTGAGGATTTTTGATTTATCTAAAAGCAAATTATTAAGTAATGAATATTTCAAAATTTTAATTTTGGCTATTTTTTTCCAATTTGGTTACTTTTTTCAAAATTTTGGTTTCGAAAAATGAGTTGCCGTAACAACGCTGTAAACGTTTGATATTTTTTGCTTTTATATTAATTTTTGAGAGTGGGCCCATACGAGATTTATGGCCAATTATAAAGCGATTGGTCTTGTAATATATATTTTTATAAAGCATATTCGAGCAAAATTTCATCTCTTCAATAGACCATTCTCCTCCCAGAATTAAGACAAAGAAAATAAAGAAATCATTTATTTAGACTTAGTTCAAAAAGTACTTAATTATGTAACAATTTAAATAATCTGTTCTTATTGATCTTAACAATTTAAACACTTTTTGTTTGCTTTAATTAATTATAGTTTTAGATATAGCATATACAAACTGTGGACAAGTGGAACATATTACTTGTAAATCATTATATTTTTTATTTGTTACACTATGATAAACATTTCAAATTAAATGATATTTGTCGGCATTTTATCAAATAACCATTTACACAAATTTGTCATTTTGAAATATAAAAAGTCGACAATAAAAAAATTAAAGTACCAACAAGTGTAAATCCTATTGAGAGTAAGAGAAACAATACAAAAGATCAATTGAATTATACTTCTTCATTATATTATTATTGAGAATCGAGTTGTTGATAAACATAAAGACGGTGAAGATCATGGATGGCAAACATATTACAATTGTACTTTTTATACATTTTTATATATAATGATACCGTATTACTACCACGATTCATTTGACACAATTTCATATAACCTTATTTTCATATTTTTTATTTAAATATTAACAACTTTTTTCATTATACAACAGCGGTTTTGAGGCTGTATCCAAGATATTCAATAGTATTCGCCTTTATAAGTTAACCTTTCCATTTTATTTCTATCAAGAAAATCCTTATCCTTAACAAATAACTCGCCACTTCAAAAACAAGAACTTTATAATAAATTTGATGTATCACCATAAAGCCTTCGGAAAATAATATTTACATTGATGAGATTTTTTGTGGTATGTAGGTAGTTGTATATATTTTTCAATAAATAATATTAACAGTTAACTGCCGGGAATTTAAAAAAAAATCTACAAACAATTTTGTTATATTTTAAAATGGCATACAAAATATTTCCGTAATATATTTTCCCAAATAAGACCATAAAGAATGTTATATTCGACTTGTCCAAATCTATTATACCTACCACCTACAACTTTTTGTGCCACCCTAACTTAAAATTTCACCTTATATGGGAGGTGGGCGGTAAAGTGGGCTGATTATGCCCTTTTTAGATTTTCCAGTTTACATCGACCCTTTAACTGCTTGAACAAAATTTCGTTGTCGTACATGGCTTTGTTTAAGGTATATCGGCAGAAATGTATGAACTGCAGTCATGGCGGATACTGTTTTTCTACTACTTGGCCCATAACCTTTTTGTTTATTAACTGATTTTGTGTTTTTTCAATACCAAACCACCAAGCCACCAACTCCCCCGAATCCTATCCTGCTTTCAACAGATAGACGAACCGACATAGAATATATAAACTTTATGGGGTCTTTAACGAATATTTCGACATGTTACACGAAATGACAAAACCTAATATACCCTCCCCCCGCACCCTCACCTTTTTTGAGGGTGAGGATAAAAACAGATTTTGAGTTAAAAAATATTTAATATAGAACACTAGTCGGTGTGGGTGAGCAAAAACTCAAAAATTTACTATTTCTGGTCTAAAGAATCACCGATGAAAGATGGACTAAGTAAATTTTTGTTTCCTATTAAAATATTATTGTAACAAAAGAAAGGATTGTAATTAATTTCTCTACTGTGTTGAGTTGAACCCAACAAATTTGTTGCTGCAGTTCTAAAATTGTAGATGATATTTTTACTAAATTTAGTACATAAAAATTATGTTTATAATCTATTCAGTTGAAAAAAATACATTTTATTTATATGGTAGATACAAATAAAATTAGCCTTTTTCCATCCCTGGTAATGATAGATGTTGATAACTAGATAACTATCCGTCTGTCGATTCCTCAATTCATCAAGTATTTCTTCATCTCGTTAATTTGTTGTTTGCATTAAAGTGTATTGTCAAACGTTTTTAACGCTTATACTTCTGTATTATATATTTGTTTAAATGTGCGTGTCTGTAGGAAACAAATGAAAGAAAAACAAAACAAATTTTTTGATAAGTCAACAAATTTATTATACTTTTTTCTTCTTCGTAAACACATTCCGTATAAAAAAAATAAATAAACAAAACATTTAACTAATAAAAAGTAATCAAAAAAATATTCTAATTTTTCTATACTGTGTCAATTTCTGTAAAAAGAAACCAGACGCTTACTAATCGGAGAGTCTTTATTTTTTACTCTACTTAATCATTCGCTCGCTCACACTCATTATCTTAAACATTTTATGATTATTTTCATTGAATTTTTTTTTGATTTGTTTTTTATTTTGTTTTTATTTAGTAAAAAGAGCAACAGTTGGCAATCGTTAGCTTTCTTAAAAGTGTTACCAGATATTTTAGTTATTTTGATAATTAACAGTGCGGCAGAAAATTGAGGGTGGAATATTCCAATGCAGTCGCAAGCATTTAGTTAATGTTGTAAAACCTCCAGCGAATTTGTATTTGTAGTTGTGTGGCTAACTTTTTTTGTGCTACTGAAGTTTCCATTTTAGCCCCAAAGTAATTTCGATAATTTTTAAAACATTTCCGATATAAAAGTATTTACAAATATACTATTTTCTAAAAGGGGTCATTTTAGTCAGCTATCCAATTGCGAAAATGTTCGTAAAATTGAATATAATGAGATTGTACTGGATGAGGAATAAATGATAAATAAGTAACAATTTCACTCAGTTAACTATTTATCTGACACATTTTTGTATATTTTGTCCCAGAAGTGGCTTCATGGATTTAAAATGTGTCCAAGAATTAAAAATATCAAAAATATTTTAAACACAAATATGAGTTTTGTATGTTTTTATGTAGTTCTATATTGCACAGTGGGGCAGAATCAAAATTTTTTGAAATAAATCTGTAACTTCTAATCTGCTGGTTGAATTTACATAAAATTTCGCAGAGGGGTGTATAATTTTAATTTTGGAAGAAGGACGTTTCAAATCACTTATAAAGCCCTACGTAAGATGATTTGAAAAGCGAATCCATTTGCTTTTTAAGTGTGTCTGTTGTTCATAGCCAACATATACAGTAACAACAATAAATGCTGTTTGTACTGTTCGTTGACCGAAGCAAAGCAAATGGGACGTGTGTATGAGCGATCAAATACAGGCATTTGTCGCAAACAAGTGGTGCAAGTGGTGAGCCAAAAAAAAGCAAACCATTCAAGACATTGAGATTTAAGATGCGCCAGTATTTTTAATGCTTTGCTTGTTTTTTTCGTAATACGTAGCAGCTATATGTGTCAAAAACCTTTACAATGTGTGGAAAGGAGTTGTTTATAAATGTTCTTGCATATACACAGACATATATAAGTATGTCTATATTTTATTGTTGTTTTTTCTTTTTTTAATAAAGGTGAAAGGGTTAATTCATATTACTATATGAAAAAAATTAGTCTTATTTAAGAATTAAAAACGTAATTGAATTTATATTGATTATATATATATATATATATATATATATATATATATATATATATATATATATATATATATTTTTTTTTTAAGTAATAATAACACAAAAAATTCATATATGATAATAAGTCGCAAAAACTAATTTGAAATACTTAAATATTTATATTTAATAAAATCTGTTTGCTAATAAAAATTAACGCATGTTTTTTCAATGTTACATTTATATTTACAATAATATTATAAATAATAATATTATAAATAATAATATTATAAATAATTTTAAACGACTGCTTTGCTTATGAAAATCATTTTTACAGTTTTGAACACACACATACATATGTTGTTCATATAAAAATATCAAAGAAAACAGACAAATTCTTTATTCCCTGCCAACATTTTTTTTATCCAAATTTGAACTAAAGCGACACCTCATATAGTTAATAACAGTCGAATATGATATCATTTTCTTATCGAAGAAGAGTCACCGTTCCGGAAGAAATATGCAGCAGTTCTAATAATTTTTAGATTTCCTTGGGTGTCGAAATACTATTATTTTGGAAGTGCAAAAAAGTTAAATGCTTACCTTATTTTCAAACACACTATAATAACCCACTATAACTTTAAATAAATTAACAATTCTTTATATTAATACATTTTTTATTCAACACTTAAACAACAACATTGATCACTTCTTTGATCGGTTCTTTTTCTTTGCTCTGAAATTTAAACAATCGCCCAAGTCAAGTTTTTTTGATCAGAAATCTAAAGTAATGTGTTTTGTAATCGCAAAATTTGTTTTATACTTTTGAATATCCAGGATTGTTAAAAAAAGACACATTTATTGGACGGATGAAAAACTCTCTTTCGAATGCTGGCAAGGTTGAAGCAAACAAGTGGTCAAATGCCTTATATTTTGTGAACGATCGCACTTTCACGTCTTATAGGGTAGCTATCACAATACACACAGCTTTTGCACATAAAGTTGAACAGCACAATCAGTATTTATAAGGTTTTAAGTACCTGCAGAGCAGTATTTATTTCTTCGCTCACACACTGATTTAAAGCACTTGAAAAATAACAAGTGGCTTACAATGTCTTGTAAGACATAGTTTGCAGGGTTTTAACCACTTTGGAGCGCAGCTAAAGATTCTCAAAGTAAGGTACCTCCTCCGACATAGAAAAATTTTAATAGCTAGCCAAATTTTTGTTTCTTACCCGATATATCTTTTTAAGACTCTTGACAAGACTTGCAACAAACATGCTTGCATTACTATTAAACTCTTATAGTTTTCTTGTTATTTGCGTTTTAAATTTCAACAGTCTCAATTTTGCTTGATCTTAGTTCAGTATTTTCTATATCAACCCCAATATTTCTAACCGATTTAGTTAGATTTTTATGTAATTAGTTAGAAAAAAGTTATCCATCGAATAAAAAAATTTGAATTCGCTGTATCATTCAAATTCATCGAAATTTTGACTAGCCCATATGTTCTAAAATCCCAAAGCCTGGATCTACAAACGGAATGCAGTTTGGGAAACTCTGATGTGTTCTAAAGAGTTCGCCGACGGCTTTTTCAGACCTGCAACAAATGCGGACTTTACGGACAAAATTCAAAAACAATCCCATTTTTGGGGTTTTCGCCGGTTTTTCTTTGGGAATTGGGGGATTATTTTTACTAAAATCTTTAATTTTTTACAGTTCATCATTTTAATTGATCATGTCAACACTAACTGAAAATTTCGTTATCTTATCTAGCAAAGGTTTTATTACAGATACAATATTTATAGTTCCTCCAAAAAATAAATTTTTACAATTAATTATATACAAAAATAATGAGTTAAATAAATATCTTTTATAGGGCCAAAACTACGTTACTTAAATAACTCGAAAACTGTAAGAGATAAATAGCACATGCAAGCATGCTTTAAATAGGTCTTATTAAGAGCTTTAAGAAGATATAAAAATCTTTGAAATCGGGTAAGAAACAAAAATTTGGCTAGCTGTTAAAAAATTTCTGTCAGATACACCGTATTTTAAGCTCCTTAGCTCCGCTCCTAAGGGGTTTGTAGGGTCCTTCTTTCAAACTTAAAATTGTACACTCCTCTGCTATGCCTATGTGAAATTTTATGTAAATCCAACCAGCCGATTAGAAGTTACAATTTTATTTCCAAACATTTTTCGATTCTGCCCCACTGTGTATTGTTTTGATAATTTTTATTTAACAAAATAGGAAATTCAAACTATTAGTTTTTTCTGGCAATACTATAACAATTTAAACTAACAAGAGAATAAATCTCAAGGAGATTTGGAAAAAAGTTGTTTATACACATGTATGTATGTATGCATGCATATATGTATGGATGTGTTTATGCATATATGTATATATGGATGTATATATGTATGGATGTATGAATGGATGTATGTATATATGTAAGTATTGATGTATGTATGTTTATATGTATGTATGTATATACGTATGTAAATATAAATTTATTGTACCTGAAATATTTTAAATAATCTTATATGTCTATATTCAACACAAATTGTTTATATAACAAATATAAAATGAATTTTGTTGTCAAACAAACGTAAAAAAATATAATACAAACATGTGCTTTTTAGCAAAAACAAATAAGCAGTAGACAGAAAAACACTCCAATACACAATACTAGAATATAACATGTGAGTATATTATATATGTACATATATATATTTTAGAAATAAAGTCAGAGCCATAGTGTAATAAAAAAGTGTATGCGTAAGTAATATTTTTGCCGCGTTATTTACTCTTCTTCATTTTTTCACATTTTGTTCATACCATTTTGACATTATCTGCAAAAGTTTTACCTTAACAAAATACAAGCAACTGTTGTTTTTGTAGATGTGCGATCACTTTATAATTACATTATGATCAGAATATATAAAAAAATGCTTAAAAAATAGAATTTAAAATAAGGGCAAAGTTTTATAAAAACGTTATATGGTATGCAAAATACTAATACAGTCGATGAAAAAAATTATAAACAAACTAAAGGTTTATTTTTAATTTTAAAATGCACTTTAAATCAAAATCTGGTCCAGATCAAGAATTGAAGACGAGTTTTTTAAAAGACTAGTAATTCATATACAATTAGGAGAAACAGGGAAACAGATGATATCAAGTTTAGTTCATATAATATTAATAAATTTAAATTAAACCTTTTACATCAAGCAAAGTAGAAAGCGATTTTGTTACTAATAACTAGGGCAACCAAAAATATGATCTAAAAAGTGTTTTATGCATATTAAAAATGCTTTTAAAATTAGAAAATATGCTCTCAAAATATAAAATATTTTTTTCTTTATAGTTAAATTTTAAATTAACTACTTTTCAAAGCAAAAAATTAATTTGATTACAAATTACTAAAAAATATATTTTTTGCGCTTAAAAATATTCAAAGCTTATACATGGTATCAGAAAATTACAAAATTTCTATCAATTTATAAGACGAAATTTTGGAATTTAAATAATAATTTGAAAATCATCGAAAAAAATTGTATATTACATGGTCTTAAAGCTTTTTCTTGATAGAGGTGGTCGACTTTGAAACTCTATTATTATTTAATGTTATTATTATTATTATTATTATTATTATTATTTTTATTATTATTTTTGATAGGCTCCACTGTGCAAGGGCAAACTATTTTTTCTAGCAAAAAATATTTGCCAAATGTAAAGATAGTTTTAGACTATTTCTTATCAAGATTTCCTAAAGTCGCAATTCTAAGCTAAAAACAACTTATGCCCTTAATTCAATCAGAACTACACTGTACTAAATCTCTTAGGCAACAGTAACGAAAAAATATAATTTTTACTCTGTTGATTTCAAATTTATTTCTATTTTACCAGTATTTATAGAAATTAACAAATTTTCTTCAAATCAATTAAAAAGTTTCAAATAAAAATATTTTTTAGTATAAGAATTTAATTCGAATAAAATTTTGTAAAAAAAAATAACGAAAAATTGGTTAAATCAACGAAAGATTAGTTAAAACGGTTACTACTGTTTCGTAAGTAAAACAATACACAATTTTAATCAATTTAACAACTTAACTGGCAGCCCATTTCTTGATCAGGTTTAAAATTTGTCTACTGTACACAGAATTTTTTTGTATTATAGCAGCTCCAAGACAAAGTTGTCAGTGTTTGAACTCTGACAATTTTTTTTTTTAAAGTTTGACCATAAAATTGAATAAAATTCTTCAATATAACTAAAATTTTAAAATTGACAAAAATCATATAAAATTTAAAGTTCATAGAAACTAACAAACTTATTTCAGTCAAGTTGAATAAAATTCTTTAAAAAAATTAATTTTTTGTAAGAATATTTTTTTTTATTTATATCAAAGTGTTTACAAAATTACGGCCCTTTCTGGTATGTCTAAGCAATATGAAAAATATTAAAGGAATCCTGTTCGAAAAGTATTTGAATGCTATTTGGGAAAAAAAGAAGAACCAGGTTTTAATTAATTTTTATCTTGAACGAGTTTTAATTGTAGGTAAGAATATTTTACATTTATTTTTGAACAGTATTGTCCTAACACAAGATATACATATATTTATATTCTCTAGGAGTAAATTATTGGGTAAATACTACAGGATAAATGAGACTGGATGAAAATCTGTTATACTTATGTACGCAAGTGGTGAGATATAAAAATTTATATATATATATATATATATATATATATATATTAGTTGATAGTCTATATATTATTAATTGATTGATAGTCTATATATGAGCCGTATGTTTTAAAGATTGTCCAATAGGGCATTCAGTCTGATGCGAAATTACGTAATTTCTCAACATAAATAAAATCGCTTTAACCAAAACAAGTTAGAGCGCTATATTCGGCGCGCAAAATTTGTTTTAACAAAATAAAAGAAATAGTATGCCTTAATATTTTCATATTTATACTTAAAAAAATAATACATACAATTGTTTCACAACGCAATGCTTTGCTTAAAAAAAAAATCAAAAATAACTTATAAGATTATACTTATATTTATAAATTTTTGTATGTATATACAAACAAACTGACTACATAACAAACAAGTAAGGAAAATATAGTTAGTTAAGTCCGACCTTATTATACCTTACATCATTGTGTATGTCCTTCAATTGCGGACCGATACTTTTACTAAGTGTGAAATAAAATATGCGAATAAAGAATATTGCATTAATACTAACATTTATATGAATTTATCGGTGGGGTCCGAAGATTTTTTCTGTGCGTTACAAACATCAGCACAAATGTATAACACTCCAATGGTGGTGTGGTGTATAAAAACAACAACAACACCAATAATCATTATAATACTGCTGTTATCAACTAAATTGCTTGCATATACAAAAAATGTCAACAATAATAGTCATTGCAATGCTTCATATAAGTGCTTGTGTGTAAATACAAAGGACAACCACTGCTTGCTTATAGATAAAATGATTACTAAATTTATATACATATGTTTGTATGCAGACATTATTATACAAAAAAAAAAAAAAAACAACAACACTGAATCATTGCAATGCCTCTATTTCCAACTAAAAACGTCTAAACATAAAAATGATTGTGTGTATGTATAACTATGCTGCCAGCTTTTTGGAAGAGAGTTTTCTCATCCATCCACTAAAAAGTGTCTTTTTTGACATTTTTGGATTTTCAAAAGTAGAAAATACACAATTTTGCAATAATAAAAGATATTAGTATCAAATTTTGATCTAAGACTGTTTACGCTCCAGAGCAAAGAAAAATAACAAGCACGACATAATTTCGCTCAGTAAATGTGTAGCTTTTAAAGTGATCTATGTTGTTGCATATAGTCTTGAATAGAAAATGAGTTAATATAAAAAATTGTTAATTTTTAATTAGTGATTTTTGTTTTTAAATATTTCATAATTAATTTAAAGATGTAATTTTTTATTAATTTAGTTTAAAGTTATAGTGAGTTGTTGCAGTATGTTTAAATATAAAGTAAGCATTTAGCTAAATTAACTATAATTAAAAATATTTACTAGAAATATTCCAATTGCATTAACAAAAGCAATTTTATTTCGATACTTTTTTGATGTAACTTTTTACACTTTTAAATGATGGTATTTCGACACCCAAAGAATGCACTAAATAGTGTCATCGAAAGTATTAAAACTGTGACACATTTCTTCCCGATCTCTTCTTCGATAAAAAAATGATATCATATTCGACTGTTATTAATTAAATGAGGTAACGCATTAGTTCAAATTTCGATAGAAAATGTTTTCAGGGTATATACATAAGTTTGTATGTAGATAAATTCTTATAAAAAAAAAAAAAACAGCAACACTAACATAGTGTCTACATTAGAGAATTTTTTATCAAGACAAACGTTAAACTTAAAGCGAATTTGTGGAAGGTGGCAACAGTTGCACAAAAACAGCAATATGACGTATTCATTATTGTTTTTTATATATGTAGTTTGACAACTGTGACAACCAAAATAATAATCAGCTGTTTAACTAAGGTTACCTTGTATATATTCGCACTGATTTTGACGTTTGATTTGATAATAATTTACCTAATGTAGACACTAATGAAAAAATGGAAAATTTTAACTTTTTGAATTATTTATTTTGTATATAAATGAAATAAAATATGAAAATATGTTTTCTATATATATATATATATATATATATATATATATAAGGCAAAATTGTAAAGCGCAAAATTGAAAAGCGCAACATTGAAAATGGCAACATTGAAAAGCGCGTCATCGATTCGACGAAGTGTAGCCTTGCAGGGTTAAAAAATTCGCAATTAGTTGATGAAAGATTATAAGTTTGCTTTTTTAACGTACATATAAAACGTCCCAACTAAAGAAATAGTTTGGACTGTAATAAGTAAAATTTTTTAATTGTTTAATTATTTTATTACGGTAGAATACCGATTTTATTGAAGAATTTCAAAAGGGTGTAAAACAAGTTAGTTAGTAAAGAGGCTTAGTCAAATATTATTCTATATCAAAATGTAAAACCTTCCAGAACTTTAAATTTCAAATGCGTTTTTTTTTTGTGTTAAGATAAACTACACAAGCAATCATATATATTTCTATGCAAGTTATTGTTTATGTTCACACTACGCTAATATTTGACAAATTTTGCAATTATTTGTTTTGCGTAATGTGAACACGAAATATTTTTATGATTCAAACAAAATAACAGCTGATTTTGGACAAACAAAACTATTTGCCCTTAACTAAAAATGCCGCTACTGTAAACATTGTGTGAAAATATTTGTGTCTGAAAATATTTGTCACTATTTTGAGCGAATTTTTGTTTGATCTTACAAAATAAATGTAAGATTTAAGAGTGGAGGACGTATTGGGTTGAAAAAATTTTCGTTTTTATATACAAAAACTCTAAATTGACAAAAAAGAAGTTATCAATTTATATTTTATCTATTAGAATATAGATTTTTAAATAAAACTTTCATTATGTTAATAGTTTTTATTATTTAACCATAATACTGTTATTATTATACATCTGAAATTGGCGTTTATTTTATACAGCTAAAAGTGGCGAAAACGGTGTAGTTTTGTGAAGACAGTTATAATCGTGTTCGGTAGTTTCTCACTAATAGCAATAAACAATAATTTATAATAGCTTATAACATAAACACTGTTGTCGGATTTGCCGATTTATCTGCATTTTGACGATTTTTATTGTTAAAATTCCAAGTGCGATTTCACAATTTTTGTTTAAAATATGACAATTTCACAAAATGTTCACGCACGCCAATTTTTCTTCTTTAAATATGATTTTGTATTGTAGTAGATAGAGAGAGCGAGAGAGAGAGAGAGAGAGAGGGAAAAGGGGCTACAAAAAGTTTAATCTTTTACTTCAAACCAGTATTGGAGAAACAAAATTTTTCTGTGAAAAGAAAAATATTATTTTATATATTATATGTATATTATTTTATACATACGTAGGTAGGTGAAATAGTTTTGATCACAGATAAAATTTTTTAAGGATATGTTAAGTATTCAAAAGTTTAATTTAAAATAAAACCAATATTTATGATTTCTTGAATAATTTTTTCCAATTGAGTTTATTTTGACGTAAATTAGGATCACCGGCCTAATTTTTTTTGGCCGCTAGCTATTAGTTTACGAGTTATGGATCCCAATAAGCCAAACAATATTATAACGATATCGAAAGGATACCATATGGGCGATAGAAATTATCACTATTGATAAAAATTGCAAAAATCAAACATGCTATAGGTAATTATAAAGAAGCAAAGTCTTCTAAAATAAGAAAAATGCTAAATAAATAGAGAACATTAAAAAATATATTTTTAAGCAAATATTATCCATTATAATATATATTTGCAAGCTTAAATTAAATTAATACTGTTTAAAAGTTCAAATACCTTTTGAATGATATATAATATAATTATATTCATTAAATCCTTGAGATTATTTATACAATTAAATTTTTTATTGATATACCGGAACTTACAAAATTTTGTTATTTCTAAAAAAAGTTTATTCGGCGAATAAATATAGGAGAAAATTTCTGAGTCTGGTCAAAGGCCGGCTACACAGAAAAACCTTTATTAAGGTTAAAAAGAAAATATGTTTATTTTAACTGGGTAAACTTAATTTGTTCCTATTTTTCAAATTTTGTGTAATATAAAACAATGCTGAAAGTTTATTTAATAAACAAATATTTAAAACTAATATTAATTTTTTAATATGAACATAAATTGCCCAAAAGATATGCACTTGAATTTTTCTGATTTTTCGACGATTTCAAAAATATTATGCCAATTTTGACGATTTTTTCGTAGAATTTTGGCGATTTTCTACTATAATTATCTGGCAACAGTGAAGATAAGCAAGTTAACTAATAGGGCATTCAGACCGACGCGAAATTACGTACTTTCTTGATTTCGGCCGAAATCAAGTTGAAATTACGTAATTTCCCATACATTTTGACACTTGCGAAATTACATAATTTTGTGTAATTTCGGCGAAATCACATTGAAATTACGATGCCCATTTCCGTGCAACTCTGTACATGGTTGGAAAAAATACTTTTTTTCAACTATGTACTGCATGTTTCAATCGTGAGAAGAAAAAAAAAAACAATTGACAGCTGATTTTAAATTTAAACACAAATATTAAAATTAATTATTAAAGTGATTTTGCAAAATGAAACCTATCCTTTTTACATTTTTAATTGTTGCAAATCAATAATTTTAAATTTCGTAAGTAATTGTTTCTTATTTGTTTCCATTTAAAAATACTTTATTTACCCCTATAACAATTTAAAATGTAAACAATAAGTATCAGCTGTTCACGAAATTACATCAAATATCATCTAGCCAGTATGAACACTCTAGATTTCATTCGTAATTTCGGCATGAAATTTCGTAATTTCGCGCCGATATGAACAAGGCTCAAAAGATCATTATATCATTATAGTGAGTAGAACTCTCTTACATGGTGTCTACATTAGACAATTTTATATCAAGACAAACGTCAAACTTAACGCGAATTTATGAAAGGTGGCAACAGTTGCACAAAAACAACAATATGTCGTATTACTTGTTGTTTTTTTATATATGTAGTTTGACAACTGTAATAACCAAAATAATAATCAGCTGTTTAACTAGGGTTTCCTTGTATATATTCGCACTGATTTTTACGTTTGTTTTGATAAAAATTTGCCTAATGTAGACACTAGATTAAATAATTGAGATAAACTATAGTAAAGCTCTTTCATTTAAATTCAAATAAATAGATGTTATAAACTAGAAACTTCTAATACGTTGCAAAAAATCGAATACATTACAAACTAGAAAATTCTAAAATCTTTAACTTAAACTATCCAATTTTTGTCTTGAATTGATATAAGTTTTTGTACCTAAAAATTGTGCCCACGTCAACTTTGGCAAATTCTGTGTAAATTACCCAATTAACTAAAATGAGAACTAATTTATATGAAATGTGGCCCAAATTAATTCAAATTTGGCATTCGTTTCTCAAGATTGGTTATAGTTTTCGAGTTCTCGCGTGTTGGAATAATGCGCTGTCACAACGACTTTTTGACTTCGCAAAAATATTGGTTTCAATCATATTCTTAATGGATTTTATTCCAGATTGTGTAGAAATATACACAGTTCGATATCATTTGTGGAGGAAAAAAGTCTCCTTTCCACCACTTCTAAGCTCACAGAATACTTTCAAATGACATCCTCACATAGAACCTTACCTTATCCAGAAAGCATTTAGCCAATAAGGATAAAAATCAAAGAATATATATTTGTCAAACCTAATATGCGAAAACTAATCACATACGGAACCTTTAAAAAGGGAGGTATAATTAGAAACCTTGGTTCGCAACATTCTGGGTTATTGCAAATCCCTTGATTTGAAGCAAATACAATAAAATTTGCCGAAGGTCGAAAAATAACATCAAGGATTTTGGTATGGTGACATGATGAATTCCTATTGCTGGATTGTAATACGTGAAACTGATCCCAAACAATGCGAAAGATTCAATTTGATAGATCTTTAATTCCGATTTATCACTTTTTATTGAATAAATTAATTATCAGATCTTAAATATAGTTAAAAAACATTTTTGTTGATATGTCGAAAACTAAAACCAATTTTTAAAAAATGAGTGAAGATTCAAATTCAGCGCCCTAAATAAACTTAGAAATCACTTTTGGTTGCTCAAACACTTTGTACACCTGTGTAATTATAAATTAAGCAAGGACTTTAAAATCATATTAAAAACTTGGCTGGCATTTAAAATGGTTATCATGTCAGAAGTACCTCATATGAGCCTATTGTTATATATTTAGATAAATAAGGGCCTTGGTTGCTGCTAACGATTATTTCTATCATATTGTGGACTAAAAGATTAAAATGTTCTTCTCAGATTTTAAAGTATTTTCTTAAATTTATTCAATGAAAACTATAAATTTTTATATAAAAATTTATCTGGAGTTATTAAATTAAATTAAATTAAATTTATAATATTATAATTTAAAAATTACCACTTGTTTAAAAACAAATAATGTATCCCAATAATTCACATTGAAACAAAATAAATACATACTTACATACACTGGCGCATATTCCTATAAACGCATTTAAAATTTTTGTTTTTCTTTGAGGTATATTCGTTTCTCTTAACTTACAATAACTCGCGATATAACGGTACTTTTTATGTAAGAAGTATTTGTTTCTTGCTTTTGTTGTTTTCTTTAATAAGAACATATTGGTGATCATTTCAGTGGAATATTCCTATAAACGCAGTCGAGAAAAATTTGTCTAGAAAGTTACTGCAAAAAAAAAAAAAAAAAAAAATTATTAAAAAAATTTAACTGTTTTAGTTGTTTGTTTCACTTAAGGTAAGTTTCTGATGATAACATCTCTGTTTACTGGAAATATTTTTGTCTTAATTGGGAAATTTCATCAACTTAAAGAATGCCCAAAGGAACTTTTCTTACAAACCAGGAAAAATTCAAATTAAATTTTTTCGTGGTCAAGGCTGTTCTAACAGAGAAATTGGACGAAAAATTAGCCTTTCATAAAGAGTTTTTTGAGGCTTTTTTAAAAAAGGGCAGAAATATGGAGTGAGGAAACTAACAAAAGGTAATCCAAAATTAACAAAAAAGGCAATTTAATAAAGTAAAAGAAGAAGCCACCCGCAATAAATTAAATGCTACACAAATAAAAAATAATCTTGACCTTCTTGTCACTTCTTGTTGCACTTCTTGTTGCACATTTTGGAAACATATGGTAACGTAAAATGGAAGAAACCAAAATGTAAACCAATGTTATAACAGCATCATAAGGAAAATCGTTTAAAATTTGCGCGAAAATATATGAAGTGGACAGATGAGTGGAATAAAGTAATCTTTTCAATTTGGGCGGTTCCGATTCATATTCTTGCTATTGGCATGATTTGAGGTCGAACGAAATTCGTATGTCAAAACGCAATTTCGGTGGAAGCAGTGTTATGGTTTTCTTCTAACTAAAATGAACAGTGCAATTTATAATGAACTGTTGGAAGATGCTCTTCTCTCATTTATGGATGAAAAAATGGATGACGATTGCATATTCTAATAGGATCACGTTGCAATTCATGTCTCGAACCAATCTAAATCGAGGTTTAATGAAAATAGTATTCCACTATTGGACTAGCCGGCTCGTAAAGTTTAAGCAAGAAGTGCACAAAATGAAACCATAATGACAATAACGGAGTTAAAATTAAAAATTAAGAAAGCCTGGGAAGAAATTGATAGTGATTTTCTTCCAAAATTAGTGGAATCAATGCCAGACCGAATTTTTGAAGTTATCCAAAAGAAAGGTTCATCAACATATTATTAATAATGCTAAATTGGTTCATTGATTTAAATGCGTATATAACAAAATGTCATAAAAATGGCGTTATACTACTAAAATTACAATGAAAAAAAAAAAAAAAAAAGAATTGAATGTACATTTTAAGTTTTTTGTTATTAATTTTTTAAGTGGTCAATAAATAATTAAAAAAATCCATTTGTAGCACCTTTAACTATTTTTTAGCCTCATTTTTGGTAAGTTGATTAAAAAAATTGATGTGCGTTTATAGGAATATGCACCAGTGTATTTTGTTTTTTAAATTAATTTTTTATGATAACAACATCTGTTTTCAACACAAGCTTTATGTAAAGTTTATTTGTACTTAAAGTTTAAGTTGAACATAAAGTCTAAACTAAATTCAATTACACTTGAATACTTTAAATTGTAGTTTAATAGAAAAAAACCTTCAAGAAAAATTAACATATTCATGTGATTTGATCTCATTTCGTTTTTTTATTATTTCACTTTATTTAAAAAATAAAAGAAAGAAGAAAAAAAAAAAACTATAGAACATATTGAAAAGTTAACAAGTTGATCTAGACAAATGTGTCTGTGCGCAATGTCATTTAATATTAGAGTTTTGGATAAATTAATGACAAATAAATTAGAGCAATAAATTTTTGAACAACTATTTTTTGTTAATCAATGAAGAGTTCATTAAATCCTCTTTAGTGTTAGTATATCATTTAAAAGATATTTTTATTTTTGCTTAATTTTCTTTAATTTTCTAATGACTTTTAGGATCTGGTCAAGTATTATTTTACCACAATTAGTTTTTCAACCAATAGCTACCAACCAATAGTTAAATCAACTCCAATTATAATTTTTTAGTGAGACCTTTGTTTTAATAACTAGATTTAAATACAATATATTATTCGAAAATAAATTATGTGACTTTTTATTAAATACTTTCTACTTCGAAAACCATTTAAATTTTACAAATATAATCTCTAACAAGATATAGTATCTTTTCCACTTATTTTCTATATCTTTATGGTTTGGCTGCAAACAATAACAGTTGGTAATACGAGGGCGGATCAATAAGTCCGTGACTTTTCGAACTTCCCTCGTAGTTATATGAAATCCAACACTATTCCCATCAAGTACCACCTATTAGTAGACTAATGTCAAATTTTGAACAAGTGTCGTCATTTACTTTGCGTAAAAAAAAGGATTTTTCGAGGTCCTTAAAATAGGCATTTGTTTGGTCAACAATTTCATCGCTGCAGCTGAATCTCTTTCCACCGAGCTATTTCTTTAGGTTTTGATATCGGAAGTAGTCACTAGTTTCTAAATCCGGAGAATATGACGGATGAGGTACCAATTCGTATCTCAATTTATAGAGTTTTGCCATTGAGACTGGACACGTGTGCACCCGTGCATTATCTTGATGAAAAAGAACTTTTTTCTTGGCCATATGGGGTCGTTTTCTTTTCTAAATCCTCATTAAATCGGTCTAATTAGTTGGCATAGTATTCGCCGTTTATTGTTTTTCCCTTCCGAAGGTAATCGATGTGGATTATCCCATGTGCATCCCCAAAAACTGTTGCCAGCACATTATTGGCCGACAAACTTACCTTGGTCTTCTTCGGAGCAGGTTCACCCGGAGAAACCCATTGTTTAGACTGCTGCTTGGTCTCCGGCGTACAGTAATGGATCCATGTTTCATCTACAGTTACAAGACGCCGCAAAAACTCATTCGAAATGTGGTTAAACAACTCCAAACAATCCTTTGAAGTTGCCACACGTTTACGTTTATGGTCAATTGAGAGCAAACGCGGCACCCATCTTGCAGACAACTTTCTTAAACCCAGCTGATCATTTAAAATCGAAACTACACTGCCATATGAAATGCCTATGGCATCAACAATCTCACGCAATTTTATTTTTCGGTCGGCCAACACCATATCATGGATTTTTTTCGACATTTTCGGGTGTACTGACCTCAATTGGCCGTCCAGAACGTTCAGCGTCATTTGTACTCGTGCAACCACAACGAAAGTCAGTAAACCACTTTTTTACCATTGAAATCGATGGTGCAGAGTCCCCATAGTATTTATCGAGCTTTTCCTTGGTTTGATTGATGGTTTTTTTTAAGCCAAAAATAATTTTTAATGAGCACTCGAAATTCACTTTTTTCCATTTTTAGAAAAATGCACGAGGTTGTATGTTTTGAACAGCTGTTAAACGCAAGGTAAATGACGACATTTGCTCAAAATTTGACAGTAGTCTATTAACAGGTGGTACTTGATGGGAATAGTGCTGCATTTCATATAACTACAAGGGAAGTTCGAAAAGTCACGAACTTTTTGATCCGCCCTCGTACATTATATACTATCCTAACCACTGCTGCCAGATTTGACGATTTTTTGTCTCAAAAATTACAAAACGACGATTTTTCTCCTAAAATTGACGATTTTTTGCAATTTTTAAAATATGTAAATTTTTGAATTATTTATTTTATAAATCAATTAGAAACAAAATTAATTTAATAAATAAATAAAAATTTGTATAATAAGGTTTAAAAAACATTGCTTTTTTATTTTTTTGGGTTTATAACAATTTACAAAAATTTAGCTTGAATTGTATTATGTTGTGTGTTTGATTTGCACTGTTACCAAAGGCTTGCTTTATATTGTATTTTCAAGCTTGAATTCAACTATCTATTTGACTTAAATTTCAATACTTGAAAGAGTGATTCAATACTTGAAAGTAACTGTATTAACATTGTAATGTTCAAGGTAAGGCACCACGAATGCTGATGAAGTGTGTAGTGGCACAGAAAATACGTATTCCATTCTGCTGGTGTCTAATTATAGCCCACAAACTCCACTTTGGCATTGACAGAGACAACAAGGAAGTTTACTATTGCAAACTTGTTTATGGTCCTTCGAACCGTATGTAGGCTTACGACATTACTGTAACCACATCTATAACAGCGTTTACGACGCTAGGTTCAATCTCTCTTTTACTTGCCTGGTGCTGCTAACTGAGTCCCTCAAAATTGCACCCAGTACAAAATGGGCGCCATGTTTAGGTTTCAACGAAACCAAAATGGATAAGACACCACGAATGCTGACGAAGTGTGTAGCGGCACAGAAAATACGTATTCCATTCTGCTGGTGTATAATTATAGTCCACAAACTCTGCTTTGGTACTGCCAAACAAACTGCCAAACTTGAAATTTGAATTTATAACTGAAATTGAACTTTTCTTACACTTTAATTCCAGGAAAAATGATTATTGGGTTAGTAGTAGTATGTGACGCAATCTTACATAAACTGGTGGAAAGATTTTAGTGAAAATTTCAATACAAAAAAAAAAAAGGTTTTGGATTGACTCAAATTTTCGAAAGACTTAATTATTTAATTCTTCAAAATCTCTTGAAATTTGATATTTTAATCGTTAATTATATAAAATATTAATTTCCTAATCAATTAATTCCCTAATTGCAATCAATTAAACTATTCAAGCTTAACAAAATACATTCAATATTTAATTTTTTAATTCAAAGTAATGGAAACAAATAAGAAACAACTACTTATTAAATTGAAAATTATTAATTTGCAACAATTAAAAATGTAAAAAGGATAGGTTTCATTTTGCAAAATCATTTTAATAATTAATTTTAAGATTTGTGTTTAAATTTAAGATCAGCTGTCAATTGTTTTTTTTTTATTTCTTCTCACGATTGAAACGTGTAGTCCATAGTTGAAAACAGTATTTTTTTCAACCATGTACAGAGTTGCACGGAAATGGGCATCGTAATTTCAATGTAATTTCACCGAAATTACACAAAATTATGTAATTTCGAAAGTGTCAAAATGTATGGGAAATTTCTTAATTTCAACTTGATTTCGGCCGAAATCACGAAAGTACGTTATTTCGCGTCGGTCTGAATGCCCTATAAAGGGTGATTCAAGTAGAGATACTTTTTTCAATAGCCTTATTTTGACAGATCACGTGTGAGTCGTGTCATGCTGTCATGTTATTTTTGTTTACTATTGTTTGGCATTTTACAATGGAAAGACTTACGCCTGAACTACGTTTACAAATCGTTCAACTTTATTACGAAAATTCACGTTCTGTGAGGAATGTGTTTCGTGCACTTCGCTCAAATTGTGGTCAACATAATTGGCCTACTGAGCATACTATTCGCAACACCATCACCCATTTTGAGATCCAGCATTCATTATTGGATAATATTTGACCGAATAGATCACGTCCAGCATGCTGTGAAGAAAATATAGCGGCCGTAGCTGAGAGTGTACACGAAGACCGTGGAGAGTCGATTCGGCGCCGTTCGCAGCAACTCGGACTGACGTATGGAACGACTTGGCGCATTTTATGTCGAGATCTTAAATTGAAAGCGTACAAAATACAGCTTGTGCAACAACTGAAGTCGCTCGACCTTCCCAAGCGACATCGCTTCGCTCTATGGGCTCTTGAAAAGTTCCAAGAAGATTCGACGTTTTCGAGGCAAATTTTGTTCAACGATGAGGCCCATTTCTGGCTCAATGGGTATGTAAACAAACAAAATTGCCGCATTTGGGAAGAACAGTAATCTGAAGAGTTTCAAGAACTGCCACTTCATCCAGAAAAAACATCGGTTTGGTGTGGTTTGTGTGCCGGTGGAATCATCGGTCCATATTTTTTTAAAAATGATGCTGGTCCGAACGTAACCGTCAATGGCAACCGTTATCGTGCCATGATAATCGACTATTTGATGCCTGTCGATTGGCCACCAAGATCGTGTGATATCACACCGTTAGACTTTTTCCTGTGGGGATATGTAAAGTCTAGAGTTTATGCGAACAAACCCGCTTCGATTCAGGCCCTGGAGGAAAACATCACGCGTGTCATTCGCCAGTTGCCAGTCGAAAAACTCGAACGAGTCATCAAAAATTGGACTCAACGGATGGACCATCTGCGACGTAGTAACGGCCAACATTTGATAGACATAATCTTCAAAAAATAAATGCCAAAGAATGTTCTTTCAAATGATAATAAACATTCCCCATTAAATTTGAATTTTCTGTGTTTTTTCTTTAAAAAAAAGTAGGGAACCTCGAAATGCATCACCCTGTATTTTTGTACATCGGTAAATATTTAATTAGTTTTTTAATTGTATTAGTTAAATTTTATAAAAATTCCAATAATACGTGGGTGGAGAAGGGGGGGGGTATTTCCCTCTCCCCGTGGATCCGCGCCTGTTTTTATTCAATATTTGTTCAGTTCCTTTACTTTAGAATTTTACATACCTTCTTCCGGCAAGAAATATTTAACTAATATGTCGAAAATCACAACAAATGTTTAAAAACACCAAAATTATCTTTCGAATAAGTGATCAATTGTTAAAATCGGTCATTGTTTCAAAGAGATACAGCTTTTCGAATCTCAAATATTAATATATTGTATGTGTGTGCGAACTTTTAGCGGTTAGGGTAATATTTAATTTCAGCTCCCTGGCTCGCACATTAAAAAAAAAAGTTGTAAATTAGTTATAAACGATCAGAATTTTTGGCTAAATAAAATTTAATTTCTGTATATGAAAAATATTCTCCAAAATGTTTTTCTTTTTTTATGAATTTTTTAAAAGCTGTCAAATTTTGAAAAATAATTTTAGAATATTAATTGTATGAATTAATAAAATAATTGAATTTTTGGAAAAAATTAATACATATATATGTATGTATATAAATATGTATGTATATATGTATGTATGTATGTATGTATGTATTTATGTATTTACAGTTTCATTTAAACCTGAATAATTGCAAATATCAATAATCTCAGACATAATTGTTTATTTGTATATTTAGTTATGCTAAAGTAAAATTTTTATTTCTTATTAATATACGAGTAATTTAAATGAAATATCTAGCATTTGAAAATATGGTTAAGTTTATGTTAATTTGTTGTGTAAAGAATGTAAACTTTTTTTTTTTTTTTTGGTAGTTTTAAAGTGCATTTGTTGCTAAAGTAAAATATAAGCTTTAGATTTTAATGAATTTGATAAATATTTCAAAGATAATTGATTATTTAGACCATACATGTGTTAATAAACAAAAAAAAAAATAAAATAAAATAAAATAAAATAAGAAAAATGGTTTGTGGGAAATCGATTTCACACATTAGTTTTTAAACGCCATGATATGGCACATGTCTACGAGTATAATTTAAATTCTAAAAAGCTGTACAATTTGTGTATTTATAGTTATATTAATGCTTAGAAATTAATTTCAATTATAAACGTTTTATTAGTAAATTAATACATATGTGATTAAACATTCTGGCAGGCTAGAAAATACTTTGGCAATATTCAGTCTCAAATTTTTACCCTAATTATGCAAGTATTTCTGAAACTGATGTTTGTAACATTCAAATATATTGATCTAAGTCACCTTAGACCAATACATAGACCAAATTCCCACGGTGAAAAATTTTAATTGCGAATCTATTGGGAACCATTTCAGAAAAAAATCTAAACTCTTTCTTAGCTTAAGTATATGGGACCACGATAGGTGGCTAAGTTTCTTTTTAGACCCCTTAGTTTCTTAAGGTAATTTTCTTAGAAATTGCGTAGATTTCGTTTTTGCTATACACCTTACGCATTTTTTTCTCACCTGAATAATTTGATCCACTCTAATATATATATATATACACACATACGTACATATATATATATATATATAAATATATATATATATATATATATATATATATATATATATATATATATTTAATGTATATATATATTTAATTACTAGATTTAATTACTAGATTTTTTTTAATAATACCAGCTGGAAAAAGAAAGAAAAACACTGAACGAAATACAGGTTGAAAGCTATAAGAAAAAAAATTTTTTTGAAAAATTATAGTCATTCGCTAACATTCCACCATGACAAGCCTTAAAATTTCTATTTAGCCAAAAATTTGGATCGTTTATAACTAATTTACAACTTTTTTTAAATTGTATGTGAAGATATGCTTAGATCTCAAAGCTGATATAATACAGAAAATGTACTAATTATTCGGTAAATACACGTCCCATTGTGTTTGGTGTTACTCTTTAATGTTTTTTTTTTTTTTTTTGTTATTTAAGATTCTACCATTATTGATGCCGGAAATATTAAAGGCCTACATATATATATATCAATGTGTATCAATGTACTTTTAATCAATGTACTTTTAACTTCTGTTTGGAAAACTATTTCCGTATAATGTGTAAGTACACATTAAATATTTGAAGCCATATTTTTAATTATCTGTTGATTTATATTTTATATATTTGTTTATTTGTCGTTCTTTAGGTTATCTCGAAGAAATTACTTATTCCCCTCGTTGGAACACCCCTCAAAAATATGGGCTTTTATGGGGGGGGGGTTGTATTTCCTTCCCCCCGTGGATCCGCTCATGCTTTTGTAAAATATTTGTTCAGTTCCTTTACTTTAAGCCTTGTTCAGACCGGCGCGAAATTACGAAATTTCATGGCGAAATTACGAATGAAATCTAGAGTGTTCATACTGGCTAGATGACATTTGATGTAATTTCGTGAACAGCTGATACTTATTGTTTACATTTTAAATTATTATAGGGGCAAATAAAGTATTTTGAAATGGAAACAAATAAGAAACAATTACTTACTAAATTGGAAATTATTAATTTGTATCAATTAAAAATGTAAAAAGGATAGGTTTCATTTTGCAAAATCACTTTAATAATCAATTTTAAGATTTGTGTTTAAATTTAAGATCAGCTGTCAACTGTTTTTTTTCTTCTCACGATTGAAACATGCAGTACATAGTTGAAAAAAAAAGTATTTTTTCCAATCATGTACAGAATTGCACGGAAATGGGCATCGTAATTTCAATGTAATTTGGCCGTAATTACAGAAAATTATATAATTTCACAAGTGTCAAAATGTATGGGAAATTACATAATTTCAACTTGATTTCGGCCGAAATCACGAAAGTAAGTAATTTCACGTCGGTCTGAATGCCCTATTAGAAGTTTTATTTATAATTTGTGGGAATGCTAAAATTATGTTGTAGTATAATTTAATCTAGAAAAAGTATGGCGGAAACCTTTAAAAGTCTTTAGAATTAAAAAAAGAGATAATCTTACATTCATTTTTAAAAGATATTCTTAAGTACAGAATCAATCATACAAGCATTTTTTATATTTTGTTCAAAGTATTTGGAAATTCGGTATTTTTTTTTTTATCAAATAGCATAGATATGCAACAATATTTGAAGACCTTAAAAACTTGTTTAAGAAAAAGTGTTAAAAAATCTGAGCTTATGAAGGACAAAAAGCCAAAATTTAAGTTATATTGAAATAATGACTCCAAGTACAGGGATATAATCCGGCTATTGTTTAATAGCAAAAAGTGTTGAATATCCAAGCATAAAGTCCAAACTTGAATCCCACATTAAATTTATGCCCACATATATATATGAAGAAGAAAGTGCCTAAGAGGTATTACAAGATCATAATTAATCAAAAACGCAATATTGGGGGAATATTGAAAATTCCAATCAACTATGACATTAATTTATTAATTTATTCGATGAAAAAGGTTTCCCACGCAGTTAAATATGTCAGTTGTTATCACATTAAATTTTAAATCCCGCAGTTTTGTGATTTTCTTTAGCCGTTTTATAAATGTAAATTTTTGTGTTTGTTTAGTATTTGCTCTCTTTTTAATAGTTATAATCTTTATGGAAAAATCATGTTCTCTTTCAATGTAAAAACAATATCTTGACATAAAGTATTTTTTAAGACGTCATACAATTTCTTTACTTAAGTTAGAATTAGTTTCGAAGTATCGTAAAGTATTGTGTCGACTTTAGTTTTTTAATTTATGAAAAATAGTAAAATTGATTTGTTTTTATGTAAGGTATCGTTGCGTTGTATATTTTCAACTAAAAGAGTTTAAATTTTAAAAGCAAATAAATTATTAAAAATTCTATTGAAAACTTAAAAATTAAAAAAAAGGGACAAAGAAAATTCATGAAGAAATTTATAAGAGATATGAGAATAAGTGGATACGTTTTTACGTTTTGAATAACTTTCATAAATTTACAAGGAACTTTACGATATATATATGTTACCTTACACATAGACTACTGGGGCCTTTAGGGAAAACTTAAGCAATGGGAAAATAATACTTAAGTTTACAATCATAAAACTATTATATATATATATATATAAAAACGATAGTGTAAATTATTGCTTGAAATATATGGTTATTTTTATAAGAATATTAAAAGATATTTATTGAATTCTTTAAGTTTTCAATGGAATTATTATTGTTTTTATTTTATTTATTTTTATTATTATTTTATTTCTAACTTCTACAACAAAACTTTCGTCTTAAAAAGTAAAAATCTTATGACGTTATTATTTATAGAGAAATATGGATATATTTAATACCAGAAACACTTAAGCAAAGAAACATTAAATATTAAAAAAACATACGTTATTAATTATACAAATATTGCCTTTAAAGTAATAGGGCATTCAGACCGATGCAAAATTACGTACTTTCGTGATTTTGGTCGAAATCAAGTTGAAATTACGTAATTTCCCATACATTTTGACACTTTCGAAATTACATTGAAATTACGATGCCCATTTTCGTGCAACTCTGTACATGGTTGGAAAAAATACTTTTTTTCAACTATGTACTGCATCTTTCAATCGTGAGAAGAAGAAAAAAAACAATTCACAGCTGATCTTAAATTTAAACACAAATCTTAAAATTAATTATTAAAGTGATTTTGCAAAATGAAACCTATCCTTTTTACATTTTAATTGTTGTAAATTAATAATTTCCAATTTAGTAAGTAATTGTTTCTTATTTGTTTCCATTTCAAAATACACTATTTACCCCTATAACAATTTAAAATGTAAACAATAAGTATCAGCTGTTCACGAAATTACATCAAATATCATCTAGCCAGTATGAACACTCTAGATTTCATTCGTAATTTCGGAATGTAATTTCGTAATTTCGATGCCGGTCTGAACAAGGCTTAATATAAATTTTGTTTTAAAGTAGTGTAAAATTTGTTGGTATGTTAATAAAAGTTAAAAATAATAAAAGTTAAAAAATTATTCGAATAATGAATAATATTCGAATAATTTTCTCTTAAATTGTAATGCGTTGCTGATAACTTTAAATGATGGAGGAATATTGTTCCAAAGACGTATAGCGTTAGTGAAGAATTGCCCCTCCGATATTAAAGTATGGTATCGAAATTGATTAAGATTTTTGTTTCTTACAAGTGTACTAAATCTCAGTCTATTAAACAGTTGTTATAATTTTATGAAGAAATGTTAGGAGTCGTATTTTCAGCAAGTTCTCAAACTCCACCCCATATATATTTTCTTGGAATAAGGCGTGATACTCTGTCGCAGTCCAAAAACATACATTGCGATATTGTTGTAGGTAGAATTAAGCTTTAATTTACTGGTGGTATCACAACTTGCAAAAACTTCACAGCCATAGGTTAATATCGGTATTAAATACGTTTTTTGCAATTAACAATCTTATTTTGATTGGACCATAGAATTCTTAGCATCGAGTAAGTTTTACCACAAGCTTGTTGTTAGACCACCAAAATCACTCGACAACTGTAGCGGAAACTTAAGGATAACAATGCAGAAATCGTATTTGAAAATATTCAAGAAACTTCGCTGCATTAATTTCGATCACAGAAGCAGCTCAAAAAAGTCGATATCATTCAAAAAGTTTTTATCGATAGTCCAGTGAGAACTATTACAATTACATCGATTTCGGCAGTGGTACAACTTCAAAATTTACTTAATCATACAGCTTAACGCTTACTGCTATCATTTAAAGGAAATGATTTGAAGAAATATGGAAACTGTAAGTTTCACCACATCCCCATTTTTGGAAATGGGGATGTGATGGTTCTTCTGAATAAAAACAATACAAGCAATATGTATGTGAAAATATTTCAGACACAGATATGTTCATGGTGTCATTGCGATTGATAAAGAATTTAGAAGACTCGGAGCCTTCGAACAGTAGGAAGGGAACAAAGGATATTTGGAAAAATCAAACACCATCTTCTCCGAAATACTGCAGATCAATTAAATTTAAAATTAAAAACGAAACTCATGATGCCATTAAAAAAGAAGTAAATTAGAGATTGACGGCCAGACAATTGAAGTATGCTACCAATTGGTGGTAACGATGATAGATGGAAAAGTAGGCCAGGCTTTGACTGAGGCAAAAGCTTCGTCTAGATGTATTATATGTCAAACCATATCAATACACTTAAACCAAGCCCCGAAAAATCATTAGATAATACTGATGCATATGAATTCAGATTATTACCGCTATATGGAACATATACTAAAAATCAGTTATGATCTGTACAGGTTAGAGTGTCATTAAAAATCACGCCAAGATTTTTTTCCTTGCCTACAATTTCAATTCGCTGATTATTGATGCATATGTTAAATGAGTCAATATTTTTCTGTGATCTTTTACGTATTGCTAAACATTTAGCTTTTGTAGAATTTAAGCTTAGCCCGTATATATTTGCCCATATCGAAACTCATTCCAAATCCTCATTTAGTTTTGCTACACATTCTTCAAAGTCCTTATTTTTATTACTAATATATAGCTGGACATCATCAGCGTACATTCTTATGTCACCTTATTTATTAATTTATTTGCTTTTAAAATTTTAAAATTTTTAGTTGTCACATAATGAAAATAAAATTTGTTACGTATTTTTTGTTGTTGTAGTTTCGTAATAACAATTGTAATGATTTCTTTTTTTTTTTTTTTTTTTGGCAAAATCCATTAAAGAAATGTACATAAAACAAAATGTAACAAAAGAAATTTGTAATATTATAAAACATTTGCAAATTTGTAAAATAAAGTTGGAATAATAATTTTTTGCTCACTGTAAAAACAATTTCTTGACATACTGTATTTATCGAAAATAAACAAAAATAAATAAAAAATAAAAAATTTAATAAAATTATTTAAAATTTAAAAAATATTTCAAAATACGCTCTAAATTTATATTTTCTTTGTGCCCAGCAAAAACTTTTTGGTTTTCGGTAATAACAACTACTTATGAAAGTAGTTTCTTGGTAATGAGGCGTCATTATTATTTGCCTACTCTGTATTACATTAATAAGTACTCAATAGTATAATAACGCAATAATACTGCAATCACGTGGTTGAGTTGGCTATAGCGCCGGATTAACAACCAGAAGTTTGTTGGTTCAACCCCATTCTGAAGCTGTTAGTTTTTTATAACAAAATGTCTAAAAAGATATTTTAAACTAAATAGAGTTTTTGTCGCTTGGGATGCTATGTGCGAGATGGTGTACTGAGCAGGACGTTAGTCATTAAAAACGAATGGTTAGTGTGTGTCCAACTTCGAGTCTCACTGGCGGAAACATTTTTTTGTTTTTTTTTTATTTTTATTTTCGTTTAGGTACATATTTTTGAGTACCCCTAGAGTCAAAAAATAACTACATGAATTTGTGGACAAGTCGAACAAAAATAACTAGTTATTCAGGCAAAAAATAAGTAGTTTATTTTTGTTTCCAATTATACCTGCTAGCTTACCAGGAAAGCAAAGTTTTTGCACCAACATCTTTTTAATTTTACAGTCCATAAGCTTAAGATTTCTTTACATCTTTCAAGTTATTTAAATTTTTTTAATTGTTAGTTTATTTTCTTTTCATCTTAAGTTTTAAACTATAAAGCGAAACATTACATAAGTGTAAGCTTTAACATAAGTAATTACTAAGTATGCACTTACCCAGCAACAATAAATACTGTTTGTACTATTTCTTGACCGAAGCAAAGCAAATGCGTCGTGTGTATGTGCGATTGCAAATATAAGAAGGGGGACATTTTTGGCTAGTTCATCCGCAATAAGATTACCCGGGGTGTTTGAATGACCCCTAACCCAGGCCAGCTCCAGGTTTGAATGTCTCGCCATATTGATCAGATATATCCGGCATTCATGTAACAGCCTGGATGTCGAAAAGACACTCGAGAGCGATTTAATCGCAGTTTGACTGTCTGTACACATTTGGATATCCACTCCGAATACCCTATAGTACATTAACAAGTTCACCAACCACCTTATGGCCGAGATCTCTGCTTGAAGAATGCTGCAGTGATCTGGCAATTTGAAGGAAATGTTTTTCCCATAAACGGGATTATAAGCCCCAGGATGTATTCCTCTCGGAAAATAAATAATGGGGAATTTACCGATGGCTTCCTAAACATATATAGGGCAATACCGGTCTTTGAGGCTCTGTCCTGTATATTCTGGAGCCAGGATAGTTTGCTACTCTGTAAATGGTAGACTATAACCCTATTAGTTAGAAGTCTCCATATGAGGCTGATGATCGACTGGTCTATGATTAGACATTGCATCCGGAATCACATTATTGTATCAAGGAAGGCCACTAATGCATATTCCTTATACTCGAGAGCTTTTTCAATGTACCCTATTTAATTTGTAATAGATTTCATTTAAACAATTCCATACAGATATTCTAAGTATATCATAAACCAATTTTCAAAAAAATTTTTAAATTTAAAAAAAAAATATATTTTTTGAGCTGCTCTAAAGATCTCATTGCTCCCAAAATTGTAAAACAATATTAGATTTTCTAATTGATTTGGAACGTAGCTTTTTAAATATATTTAAATATATGATTTGTTCAACATTTTAAAATTTATTTTAATTTTCTTTTTCAAAATTTTGACAATGATCTAATTTTTTTAATTTATTCTTTAATACACATACTGCATAATCGTTTTGATTTTAAAATTAACTGTAGACAATTTTTTTCGAAAAAATTTCATATCATTACTAATAGCAATATATTTTAAAATAAAGATACCTTTTAGAAAGCAACCTATATAATTTTAGAATTATAAATGATATCATTCTCGGGCTTCTTTCTTATTAAAATGATATCGTTATGATATCATTACGATATCATTTGAGTTGTTGGGTAAATTCAAATCACTTTATATTTGTTCCAAATATTTACTTATCTTTAATTCGTCTAAGTTCACACACGGCAATTTTTCTTTCTGAAATTTTTCTTTTGAAGTTGTATTTACGTTCACACATAAAATTTTACTTCAGAATTCTAGCTTTAATTGCCTTGATTTGTCTTTGTTTTAAATTACGAAAATGGAAAACAAAACGAATTTCGAAGTACAGTACCCATGAAGCAATTATGGACACAAATGATGATGCAATGACACATGATGTATCATTGCATCATGTTTGTATCCTTTCATATCCCTCTCGCTCGCTCTCACACGAACTCAGAACTTCAGCAAGAAAAATTGCCTTGTGTGAACTCAGACTTAAAATAATAAATTTAGGAAATTAACAGCTTTGTATTTAATGAAAATGCTGTGAAAGAAATGTATGGACATTTTTATTAAAATATTCCAGTTTAAGGCGAATAAGTTGTATAGTTTTTTTTTTTTTTGTCTACTTAAAGAAAAACTAAATCTTTTTATGTTCACAGTAAAAATGTATTTCAAAATTCTTATATCTTTATAGAAAAATTTATAATATATTGCAGATAAACTGAAAAAAAAAAAAAAAAAAAAAAAAATGTTTAAAATTTGACTGAAATATACGATTAAAAATCCTGATTACTATAAAGGAATCTACCCGAAAACAGTTCTTGGAAAATAATTCAGATTGAATGATTGATTTGTTGTATTGCAAATTTTTAAACCATTTTATAACGTTCTCAAGACGCCCTACAACTAGGGTTTGAGGTTTCCCTTAATATATCTTTTACTGTGAAACGTTAACAAAAAAATCAATTTCCCGGCAATTCCCGGGAGTTTTTAAAAAAATTTTATTATAAGAAAAAAGCTATTACCTCTTAAAAATAAAATTAAAGTAATAACCTTTCGTAATTTATACGTATTAAAAGCTGGTTTTCAGATTCTTATGTTTATGCGTTTTTGATGCAAATATTTTTTAAAAATAAACCCTAATTTATGACATAAATTTCATTATATATCATGATATAAAATACTATTTATTTCGCGTTTGTAGATTAATGATAACAAAAAATTCAAAAGAAGATTGAAGAACATTTGAAGGACAAAAAAATATCACAAAGTCCACTATTGCGGATTCTCACTTACTTACGAATATATATCTTTAATTTAATGTTTCTAGGATAATTATTACAAAAAATTCAAAAAGTACCATTTGAAAAACAAAAAAGTACCATAAAGTCCCCTCTTGTGGCATCTCATTGACTTATGACAATGTATTTTTAATTTCATATTTCATGTATCTTTAATTTCTAATTTAATTATTTTAATTTAATTCTCACTCACTTAGAACCATGTAACTTTAATTTCCTATATCTAATTTAATTATTACAAATGTATCTTCAATTTTATATTTCTAAGTTAAGTTATTGCAACAAATTCAAAAAGTCTGATTTGAAAAATTAAAAAGTACCACAAAGTCCCCTCTTGTGGATTCTTACTCACTTAGGATCATGTATCTTCAATTTCATATTTCTAATTTAATTATTACAAAAAATTCAAAAAGTACCATTTGGAAAACGAAAAAGTACCACAAAGATTCTCACTCACTTAGGAACTTATATTTTTAATTTCATGTTTCTAAGTTAATTATAGCAAAAAACTCAAAAAGTACTATTTGAAAAACAAAAAAAGTACCACAAAGTCTCCTCTTTGGATTCTCACTCACTTAGGACCATGTATCTTTAATTTCATGTTTATAAGTAAATTATTACAAAAACTTCAAAAAGTTCCATGTTAAGTACTCACTTACTTAGGTCCATGTAAAGGGAAAAAACTAATCATTAAGCACCATTTGCATGATTCCTAATTTACTTAGATCCATATTAGATAGCTTTTATGTCGGTTAATTTATTTTTCATTATTTTTTTTTCAGGGTTTTAAATCCCCAAAATCTCTAATCTAATCCAAAACAACTATTAATTTTAAATTTTGCATGCATTATAATTTATTCAGACCATTATGTAATTACCATTTCAAATTTATTTCAGTTCCCTTTTTATAACTGTTATTTTCCATCCCTGTTATAAATCACAATAAAAGAAAATCAAAACAAAACTTCAGTCAAATATTTAAAAAGTAAGTGAAAAAATGTGAAAAATGTTAATTGTGAAAAGTAAAAATAAAAATAATTTTAAATAATGAATGAAAATATTATTGTATTATGCATACAAACTAAGGTGAACTGAATGATGAATTTGTCCGTTCAGCAAAATCTAACATTTTTTATGATTTTTATAAACTTTTCATAAAAAATAAAAATGGAATATAAAAATTTTAAAAACTGAAAATTTTGAATCCTATAATTTGCAGCCACGAGTTTATCCATTCAATTTGCCTTAAAACAAATAAATAATAAATGCGATTTGTTTAATTTGTGTGCATAATGTAATTGTATCTTATTTTCTATTTGACAGGATATTTACATCCCAGCGACCAACTTCAACATCAATATTAAAAATCTTAAAAAAGTGAGTGAAAAAAATATAAAATTTTGATTGTGGGAAAAAAATATAAATAATTTTAAATAATTTCGAATAATGTGAAAATTTTATTGTGTTATGTACACAAACTAACTCGAACTGAATAATGAACCCGTCCTTCCCAGCAAATTCAAACATTGTTTATGATTTTTGCAAACATTTCATAAAAAATAAAATTGGAATATAAAAAATCAAAAAGTAGATTCTTAAAATTTGCAGCCACGAGTTTATCTAATTAATTCGCCTTAAAACAAGTAATAAATTTGTTTAATTTGTGTGCATAATATAATTGTATTTTATTTTTTCTTCATTTGATAATAAAAAAATACATTTAAAAAAAATTTTTTTATTATTATATATTCACATATATTTTTTTAAATATAAAACTTATAAAATTGTTTTCTTTTTTTACCAACCAAATATATATAGAATAATAAAATAATGCAACAAACTAATGAAATGCAAATGTAAGTTTTAAAAGATTTTCTTTTAATTTATATTTTTTTAATATATCGATGACTTAATATAGAAAAAGTAGAATTCAAATTTTCAAATGCATTATTATTTTCATTAAATAAGCTAATTATTGATAATACTGAATTATATAGTCGAATACTAAAATGATTATTAAAAGTTTGGTATTTGTCGTCGGAAATTCGAACCGGAAATTCGAACCACTTTGTTTTTAGGCCGATTCGAATTTCCGAATTATTCGAATTTCTTGACGGTTTATTTATACAAAAATTTAGGTAAATTTGACCATAAAGATATAAAAAACTATGATTTTTTTCATTTTAGTTTATTTAACATAAAAACTATAAAAAACTTAAAGAAATATAACAAAAAACTTTAAATTTTCGAATATTCAGCACTATGTAAAGTTTTATTAGATACGTGTTGATAAGTGTTGGCAACAGCATCCAATATTGATTTTCTATTCGATTTAATATAGCTAATGGTAGAAGTAGTTACATTAAAGTCCAATGCTAAACACTTCCTTGAACGCCTTTGTCAATCTTTTCCAATATTTTTAATTTGTCTTGTAAAGACAAATCATTTTTCTTACGTTTTTTTGGCACCAAAAAAACTGACTTTTAAACTCTAACAACATCAAAAACATCTGTAAATCATTAAGATAAGATTCCCCTTTTTACTTTGTATTTGGTTAAACTAAATTGTCAAAATTTTAGTGTTTATAATAAAAAAGAAAAAACCGCTCGGAAATTCGAATTTCGGATTCTAATTTTAGAGCGCCAAATGTAATGAAATTACTGATTCGAATTTCTGGAAATTAGAATTTCTGAGAGTTCGAATTTCTAAGCGTCTACTGCACTTATTTTTTTTTTATATTTTTTTAAGATGTATTTGAAAGAAAACTAACGATATTTAAATAATTTGATTTTAAGTTAATTTAAAATTTAAAATGTAACTAATATGTTTTTTTAATTTTTTTTATTATTTTCTGTGATATATTATTGGCAACTCCTTCAACTATAAATAATAATGGAAAATAAAGGCTTTCAAAATGATTATACAATGTTCTGGAACGGTACGGGACAAGACTACGCAAATGTTTTCTTTTACAACACACACACACTGCACCGTTTACAACACACTTTACAAGTCCATACTATTATACTGCATACTACCACGGATATATTCTATTGCCCACATTTACACAAGTTCCATCTATTCAGCTACAAAATAACGTCATTCCTAACACACAAACTAACAAAATACACTCCAAATCAACACAAACTCAAACAACTGTTGACGTACATACTCAAACAGACCAAGTAAAAAAGACAGTAGCATTGCGAACCTCTCCTGTTGGTAATATCTCAACCACTACAGGTAAATAAAAAATTTTATTAATTAATTAATTTATTTTTTTAAGAAAAACAAAAAAAAAAAAACATTTTTTTAAGGATCTACTAAAAAAGCGAAAGGGATTCCACCGGTTAAAAGGAACGATGTAAACTTAAAAGGTAATATATGAATATAAAAAATTAGTAAGAAATAAAATTAATAAAATAATTCTACATATACTATTTTAGGTTGTCTGTGTTGGCGACAAAACAGAGGTAAATAATGATATATATATATAAATAATCCATATTTCTTATATACTGCATGCAGTCCTCGCATATAAAACGCACAAAATTGTTAGCTTCCAACACTCCGATAGAGTATTGGTCTATTCCCGAAAATGCAATTTTATATTTTATCACATACACCATTGCATCTGATGCCAATAATTACTGATCTGCATGTATTGCATTCAGTTATTCACGAGTGAAATTTTCTTTTATTTATTTAACCACTATATTATGTGTATTTTTGTTTTTATTTTACTTTTAATTACGTTTTTATTTTAATTTATAAATTAAATTGTTCTTTATGTGTAAATAGTCCTTTTTCTATTTTTAAAACACTTTTAATATTTTATTTTATTTTTTTCTTCAGAGCCTTTAGTTTTTGCTTGTTATCAGTGTTTCAATTTCATAATATATATATATATATATATATATATATATATATATATATATATATATATATATATATTGCTACGAAATTGTACTTGAATTCAAATATAACGGTTTTAACGGCTGGTTTAAATCTTTCTCAATGCTTCTAGACATTTCCGTTTATGTTAACAGCAGTTAACATATCTGTAAAAATTATTAACATAGTTCGAAACATACAACATTTAATAAAAAGCTTCACAATTGTTTTTAAGTATGGCAACACTAAATGTTTAAGCTGCTAACATTAACATCGAAAGCTCTAGTTTGTCCGTTAAGAACATTGTGGAAAGAAATAGAGCTTTCAAGAAGCATCTAGTAGGTAATACAGTGTATATAATTTAAACTGTTATTGTTATACATTTTTAAATAAAATAAAGAGTCGTTACAATTTTTAAACTACTAAACTGCTGTTATTTGCAATCAAAGTACAGGTTTATTTAAAGGAAATAAACGACCGTTTTTAAAAGGTAAAAACGTAACAATATATATATATATATATATATATATATATATATATATATATAGATATAGATATATAGATATAGATATACATATAGATATAGATATATATATATAGCTATAGATATAGATATGTAGATATAGACATAGATATATAGATAAGTTTTTTCATTAATTTTTTTTTTAAATTTTTTTAAAGGACCTACAAGAAACCCAGAGAAAGATCTTGGAATTACAACGAGTAATGCAAACTTAAAATGTAATATATAAATGCATATAAAAAAATTAATAAGAAATGATAAAATTATTCTACATATTCTATTTTAGGTTGCCTGCGGAGTCAAATTGGAGACAAGATGCACAAAAAAAGGAAGTTAAATTTAATTTATTTTTAAACTCTGAAATGTACATTTATAAATAAAATGTATTAATATAAATGTTAAATTTTTATTATTTTTTATTTGTAATTTAATTTTTTTTTTAATTCTTATTATAAATATTTTCAATTTATTTTTAATTTTGTAAATAAAAAATACAAAAAATAAATATATAGTTTTCTATTTAGTTGGTTTAGATGGTAATTAAACATAAAGAGATTATGAACTATTTTCTTTTAATATACATACGTCTAAAGAAATACCTTCATTTAAAATTTTTTTAAACCCAGAATAGTCGAAAAAACTTGAAAAGTTGGTATAAGTCGAGAATAGTCGGAGAATGTTAAAAATAGTCGAAAAAAGTGGCAAAGTCGGCAAAAGTCAAGATTTTCTAACATTTTCTGTTATTAATAAAAATGTTTTAAAATTAATAAACAAAAGAATGTATTACTATATTAAGATTACCTCAGTTCCTAAGTTATAAGCCTCTTCAATGGATAAATTCAAATAGAAAATTAATTGAAATATTTCCATAAATAGAAAATTTATAGAAATTTTCCCATAAATAGAAAATTTATCAAAAATTGTTCATATACATAGAATAATTTTCATCGAATAGTTTTCTATAAAAACAAAATTTATCAAAATCTTGCATAAAAATTTATGGATATTTTCAATAAAACCCATATTTGTTAAAAATTTCTATAAAAAAATTCAAATTTTAAAAGGAAAAATTTAGAATATTATGCCTAAATAGAAAATTAATCGGAAAACTTACATCATGTCTGTGGAAAAGGCCAGAAGAATCAAAATATTCTAAAAATTATTTGTAACAGAATTCTTTGCCCAAAGCAATAATAGTACGACTTTTGTATTTAATGGCATCTGCGACTCAAATAATTTATAAATAAAACATATTTCCAAAAAAGTCAAATTCGAAAAGAACATTGGGAAATACAAAAACTTAAGAAATTGCAAAATTAGATAATTTGTTTTTTTTTTCTCAAAGAGTGAAATGAAAATTCACAATCAACTTTCTGATATTGTTTTTTAGTACTTTTAAATCGATCTTTGACATTTCTTTAAATAAGAAAGAAAAGAAAAAAGTGCAACTCTTTGAACTTCAAAAATAACAGCCGATAATTGAATTGTACTGAATCAGACGCAGTGGATATTAATAAGTTAAAATGCCTCCTGATACATTATATCTCGAAGTTTAATTCTCTTAACTTAAAATACGCTCTAAACTCATGCGTTGCGGGTAGGGACAGTAAGCATATTAAATTTACAATGACATGTAAGTTAAATTTTAAATTATATAATTTTGACCAAAATTGCAATTTTATTAAAAATTTCACCAAAAAATCTTCAAAATGTTTTTAATACCCGCAACAATTTTTTTTCTGCAACAAAAATTCCCCAATTTTGGTGTCAAAAACCAAAAAAATGGCAGCCCTGCTAACAGTTATTAACGTATGGTCTACACGATAGATTTTTCTATCACAATAAGTAACAAAACGACAGCAGAGCTACTGCAATTTTTTATTTATATCAGAATATATGGGAACACGTAGATAAAATTTTATTATAATAAATCACTTTTTTTTCATTTTTGCCGAAATATTTTGTGAAAATTTAATAGTAAAATTTTCTTTTTTTTAATTTTATTGTATTTTGTGTTATTTTTGCTCTAAATAATTAATTAATTAAGATTGCCATGAAGAATTGCGCTTTTTCTTAAAAAAATTAACGTTAAAAAAACAACAAAATGACGTGATAAATTCTTATCATGATAAGAATTTGAAGATTGTCTGGATAGAAAAATCTCTCGTTATACCCTACGTAAAAATGAGTACAACTAAAAGTTAATGTCTCTTTTCTTTACCATAACTCTACGTCTACACGAAGAGATTTTTATTTCCTAACATGAGAAATTACGTCGGCAGAATAACGGGAACAAATTTTTATTTCCAACTTTATGTTAAGGAATGAAGAACACGTACATGAGAAATTTAAATTTTAAGTTGCCTTTTTTACCGAAAATTTTAGTTTTTGCATTTTTATTCTTTAATTTTTTTTTTTTTTTAACAAAAAATATTTTTACTTTACACTTTTTTTCAAAGAACAATAAATTTGACAGCTTATTTTAAACATTATTGCTCAACTTTGTGTTTAAACATTTATTGCGAAATAAATTGCGCAATAGATTTCTTAGTGGTCCACACGTAATATTTTAAAGAGAGTGATAGGATTTGACATTTGCGGACTCAAAAATGTTTTTTTTTTTTTTTTTATTATTGACTTTATTGAAACCTTTATAAAATAATTAATTAATTACATTGTTATGAGGATTTACTTAAAAGTATTACAACAATTAACATCTAAATAATTAAATAAGGAAACTACTAATATCACAATATTAAAAGTTATAAGAAATTTTAAAAACAACCATCAATAATAACTCTTTAAGTAAAAAAGAGTCTTAGTGATTGTTTGGCAAATTTTGTGTTATTTTATATGTAGACTTTCTGCATTTTTCATTAAATGACAGAGTCAGTTTCCTAAAAAAATGAATTAAACATTTTATGCTTAAAGTTTCTATGCAGTAGATCAGTAGAATATCTAGAGTGTAGGTTATGAATTATGTTCAGATTTTTATTTTGTATTATCTGTAATTTTCTTGTGTAAGTTTTAGCAGCTTTATTAAACCAGACTTGGCATCCACAAGTCAAAATTGGTCGAATACACATTTTGCAAATAAGGATCTTGTTTTTTAAATTAAGTTTAGATCTTCCATTGAGTAAGGGGTAAAGTGCACGGCCGCATTTGATTGCTTTATCACAAATATACTGTATGTGTTGTTGAAATGATAGTTTTTTACTAACATTAACTTTTATCTTCCATTTATCAAAGTATTTATTGGTAGATTTTAAACTATCTTCCATTTTTTTTGATTATTGATTATTGACACCTTACCGCAGCAAATAAAAGCACTGTCGTCAGCGTAAAAAGCTACTTCTTGATTCTTACGAACAGTAAAATCCGAAATATATATTGAATGAATAGTAGGTGATAATACCGATCCTTGCGGCAGACCCGCAAGGATTTGTCTATTACTAGATAGCGTGTTATCTATAGATATAGCAAATGAGCGCTGATCTAAAAAACTCTTTATTATCTTTTGCAAGTACGTTAGATAATTGAAAGAATTTAGTTTAAAAACCAGGCCTTCATGCCATATTGAATCGAAGGCTTTTTCAATGTCAAGAAAAATAACTCCAGTGCTCTTACGATTTCTTTTGTTTGATTCAATAAAATTAACGACTCTTTTTAGTTGATGTACTGTGGAGTGCTCCTTGCGGAATTCAAACTGTTGAGGGTTAATAATATTATTCTGGTTGGAAAAGTCTAAAATTCTCTTATTAAATATTTTTTCAAATACTTTATCCAATAGACTTAGGTTGCTGATTGGTCTATAGCTAGACCGTAATTTACGATCCTTTCCTGGTTTAGGAATTGGGATAACTTTTGCCTTCCTAAAAATAGTTGGAAAATAGTCTTCTGTTAAACAAGAGTTGAAAAGTTTACATAAAGTTTCAAAAAAGTAATCGGGCATCTTTTTAAGGATAATGCTCTTAATGCCATCTGAACCGGGGGCTTTATTATTTTTCAATAAAAGTACAAACTATTTAACTTTATCCAAATTGGCTCTATGTTAGATCTGTCAAGAATTGTATCGTTAAGATCATGAACAAATCTTGAGATAGCTGTGTCCATAGGTGAACAATTGTTTAAAGTAATGGTGTGTGAATTACCAAATATGTCTGCTATTGAATTAGCCTTTTCATTGCCAGTTTTTAAAACTTCACCGTTTATATGAAGATCAGTAAAAGACATTTTGTTTCCTTTAAGTGCTTTTTTTACTTTCCAAATCTTTTTAGAGCCCGAGGGCAAATTTGAAATAAATTTTGACCAGGATTCATTGCGGTCTTTATTAAGGTGGAAATAAATAAGTTTATTTAATAGCTTCAAAATACTTTTCAATTGATTTTTATAATTAAAATCGCTGCATGTTTGAAAATTATGTTTGTATTTATTTCACTGACTAATTAACATTTTACTAATATCAGAGATTTTTCATTGTCAAGAATTTTTATGACCGACAGGTATTTTGTTAAATGCTTCTTTAACTATAGATATTAATTTGTTAAAATAAAAATATAGGTTACCTGAATTAGTAACAGGCTGGTCAATGTTCTGACACTTAATTTCATTTTCCACCCCGTTTCTGATTGTTGACCAGTCTGCGCGATAATACAAGAAATAATGCAAGATATAGGTATATAGTCCCACTGTAAAACATTTAGATGTGTCTCAAGGTTTGAAAAATGGAAACAAGAGTTAGATAAAAGAATCTCTACTGTTGACGGTTGGACGGGGTTGATATTTTGTTCAAGGCGAGTGTATCATTTGGGTAATAAAAGTAGTAATTGGATTGAAGATAGTGACTGTAGAGATTATTACCAGCCGAATTATTTGACATACAATTCCAATGTGTATGTTGGGCATTCAGATCACCGAAAATAGAATAGTCTTTTGAAAATGAAGTTAATTTATCAAAATCAGCTTTAAAATTGGTAGTATGAACTGGATTATATGCTAAAGTGAATATAACTGGCCTTCTATTAATCATAACTTTTACTAAAATACTTTCAGCAGTATTTGTTTTTGTTTTCTTTTGAATTATACAGCATGTTTAACCATCATACCGTAACTCGTAGCTTGTAGTACTTATTTTGACATCTTTCTTGAAGTCTTTCATTGGAAATGTCATCATTATTATTGTTTTCGTAGCTCTTGCCTTTAGCTACCTCGGAATACAAATTACCAAAATCGCGGAAATTGCGTGTATTATTATGGTGTTCTTGCTTTGACAATTGAGGAAATCTTTAAAATATGTTATTTCTTCTGCTGGTCTCCCTAGATTTAGATGTTACTCGATGATGGATTTCTAAATATTCTTGACGACTTGGGCACTTTGGGTCATCAACTCTATGTTTAACGTTTTTTAAATTCCTCTTTATGCAGTTGTAGCACTTATAAATTATACTACCATCACTATTACCTTTGTTGAGTGAACAAACTGCATAATCATGGTTTCCGGCGCAGGCACTACGATGCTGTTACAATTTTTAGCACCATGTTCATATATAGCGCACTTGGAGCATTGGGTGAGACCTTTATTGCCCTTTAGAGGTTTTCTCCAATACACAGATATATTACAAAAATATCTTATTTTCATAACCTCTCTTTTTGAAACATGTTGACGATCAAACTCAATGATATAGAGGGCGTCATCTACACTAGATCTTTTTGTTGCTAGTTCCTTAATGCTTACCGGGTTAATGTTGAGCGAGCTGACAAATTCTTCGCTAATTTTCTTTGTGTCCAGTTGTGGTAGGCCAAATAAAACCAATTTAAAAGTTTTTGCATTCTTTACCTCATACGTATAATACTGGAATTTTTTGTTTTTGAGAACACTCAGCGATAACAGTTTGATACAATTTTCGTATCAATAGACATTCGTTTATAAGTATAATTATCCCCAATTAATCTGATCACAGTTGAAAAATTGTGAATAGAGTCCACAATTATTGGTGGAATCTTTTCTTTGAAAGCAACTGTTTCTTCTTCTTCGTCTTCAGACAGAAGCTGAAACCTTTTGTCCCTAGTGCTGGGACCGTCTATAGTTTTTGGCACCTTGAATTTAGGGCTATTGCCTCAATGCTTTCAAACAAAAGAAAGTTAAAGCAAACTTAGGTAGTTTTTTTACACTTTTTAATTTAAAAATTCAATTAATTTTTCAAGCAAAAATTAACACGATGTTTTTATCTTGAGGCAGAGATGCCAGATGGACACAAAAATGTCTACGTGTAGATTAGGGGTAAAAAACAACAAAAGTAGTAAATGTTACTCTTAACCACGTAAATAAAAATCATTTAATTTCAAGAATTTTATTATTATGGTAAACAATAAACTGAAATGTCAAAACATACTTTGACAGTTCAGGGAGAATTTTTAGAAGAACAAAATGCATTTATGAAATCCTCGCATTTTTGTTTTTGTAGAACTGCCACCTGTTTGACAACAGTTCTACAAAAACAACAAAACGCGAATTCATTAATTTTTAAAATTTTTTTATACATGAAGTTTTACACTTCGCGGGTAAGCAAAAATTGTGTTTATATGGAGTTTGACAGTTCTAAGTATCAAAAAAATAATCAGCAGATTAAGTGAGGTCACCTGTTTGAATTCGCCTTGTTCAATGTGCGAACAAGGAAAAGGCTCGTGTAGACCAGAAATTACCCCAGATCTACAACTGAGATTAACGCTGATATAATATGTGAGATAACGCCGGTAGAAGAGTGTAACCATTTTGTTTATATTATGTTAAATCTAAATAAGGGGTACACGTATTCTAATAAATCCTATAAGATATCATCATTTTCAATCAGTCACAGAATAAACATATCCTTTTTATTTAAGAAATTTGTAATTTTTTAAAATGTAAAACAATAATTAAAATTAAACAATTTTACAAAAAACTTTGTTTTTTTAGTAATTTCCAAAATACACATGCACAAACACAATCAAATTTTCGTATATGTGTATTTTTTTTTTTTTTTTTTTTTTTTTGACAGTTCATCTTATAAGATAGTTGTGTAGAGAAATCTCATCACAACAGTCTGATAATACTTCTTATAATACTAATATTTGAATCTACACGTGAGATAATTCTCTCCAGAGATCAAATTTGACGCTGTCTGACAGAAAAATCTTACATATTATGTTACGTGTATATGGGCTGCTTCAAACATGAATTTTGTAGAGTTGAAATAATGCTCCAAAAATGTAGTACCAATTACTAACTAGCCCCATTTACCCACTAAAGGTTTTTAAAGTTGAAAAGCCTTAAAAACCTTTTAACGCGCCACAACTATGCCAAAATGAAGGACAGAAAATTCCAAAAGTAATACAAATTTTGAAGTCGCTTAGGCAAAAAATGTATGATTGTGAAATTCATTGTCAAAACTTTAATCGAAGATGATCGAAGCTGTCTGTAACTTTCTGAACGAAATTTTTCGTTTCCTTAGAGAAATCAGAATTAAGGAGAGAATATTTATACAACCAAATATCAAACAATTAACAAAGAACGTTTAATTAATTTCAATATTAAGTGATTAGAAAAAGAAGTTTGTATAACGTTCATCGCAGTCAGAGAAAATTTTTAAGGTAACCATAAAACTTCGAAATATGATAAATTGTTGAAAGCTAATCGTAATATAAAATGCCATTATGTCTTTGATGATAATTTTTTTGTGCTTGCACTAACACTCTTTATCCAAAAAATATGGTACCAATGATGGAGCGCGATTTTTTCCATATATCGCAGTTATTGAGAGACAATATCACGCCAAATTTAAATCAAATATTTGGCTGACGACTTCCAATAATATAAATAAGAAATAAAATGGTAATGATTTTTAAGCCTAATAATCGTATAGTAAAAATGTATGTGTAAAAATGTTTGAAAAAGGTCGTTACCTCCTAAAACTGTGAAGTGATCAGTGCTGTCACATGTGGCGATTTTTAATTGCTTTTGGCGGCAGAATTTTCCGTTTGGCGATATGGTGAATTTTTTGGCGATTTGTAAACAAGGTGGCAATTTGTTTTGGTTAATTTTTAAAGTTTTATTATATAGGCAATTGTGGAGAAAGACTATTAAATTTTCTTATTAGCAATCGACTATTTTTAGTATTTGCCTATCTAGCAAAATGAAGAGCCTTAATTTACAAATAGCTTCAAATTAGTTTACGAAATTTTATCTCCAAAAAATATATTTTCACTTCATCTTTCAAATATATTAAAGATATTAATGAATTAGTTCATGTATAAAATTAATTCTTTTAAACAATTTATAAGTTTAATTGGACTAATGTTGTTATATAATGTTGTTCTTTTAAAAAATATAATAAAGTACAATAAATTTTAAAAGTTGCTGACCTAAAATGGAATCAATATGTCGGAAAAGTGTATTTTAAATTGTATTTTTGTTTATTTAATTATTATTAGCTACTTCAATTACTTTTGGTTCTGTTAAAGTTTAATTTACATTTATAAATTATACGAAACTTTAAGTACTAAATATTGTACGACACTTTTAACATTTTAGATAATTTTTTACCCAATAGGCACACAAATTTGAAAATTTCAAGCCTTGGAAAATTTTATTAGAATCCAACATGAATTATTATGTTGGAATTTAATTATTTTAAACATGAAATGTGATTGAAAAAAATAAAGATTTTCAAGTAAAATAAATTTGGCTTGAATTTAAATTTCCTTTTCACTGGAGAACATTATTGAATTAAGTTGTAATACAAGTTTAATTCAATGCTTGGTACTGGATTCAAAGCTTGAAATACATTTAGTTTTAACTTGCAATCCAGCAAAAATGCTTATTGAGTAGCATTTCTTCCCATAGTGTTTATATTAGACAATTTTTTATCAAGACAATCGTCAAAATTAACGCGAATTTATGCAGTTGCAAAAAAAAAAAAAAAAAAAAATAAGGCGAATTCATTAATGTTTTGTATATATGCAGTTTGACAGCTGTAACGAACAAAAATATTAATCAGCTGCTTACCTTGTATAAATTCGCATTGAATTTGACGTTTGTCTTGACAAAAATTTGTTTGTTTATTACATAGTGTCTACATTAGACAATTTTTTATCAAGACAACGTCAAACTTAACGCGAATTTGTGGAAGGTGGCAACAGTTGCACAAAAGCAACAATATGGCGTATTCATTATTGTTTTTTATATATGCAGTTTGACAACTGTAACAACCAAAATAATAATCAGCTGTTTAACTAAGGTTACCTTGTATATATTCGCACTGATTTTGACGTTTGTTTTGATAAAAATTTGCCTAATGTAGACACTAGGTTATAGACACTACTTTAAAAAAGGAAATAAAATGTAAATGTGGCGATTTTTGACGATTTCTGATTAACAATTTGGCGACAGAGAATCAAAAAAATCTGACAAATCTGGACGTGATGGAAATTTTGTCTTTAACTTTATATATTAGCTCTTTTCGACTATCTTTTGGATAAGTTCGGATAAATTAGAGTAGTCTCTCAAAGAGTAAGAACTTCTTAACAATGGTGATATTTAGTTTTTAATACTAGGTTTATCGCATTTAGATAGTTAAACCGTTTAAAAAAATAAATTTATTGTAAACGATAGAAAAAAGGAACAAACAATAAAAGGACTTTTCAAAACAAAATTCTATAAATACTAGATTAAATAAACTTCTTAAAAATAATTTCACCTTTTTTATTTCTTCAAGTAAAACATATCAGAAATTATTTTTACAAAACATATTACACACAAAATAATATGTTAATATTCCGAAACTAAAATACCGGTATATACCGGTACTGAGGGAACCGGTATTTAATCGTTATCGGTATTTATAACGGTATCGGTTTCTAACCTTAATTTTTATTTTATATGGAGCCATCAGAGAAAGTGCTTTATAGATTTATAAACCCGAAAGATTTTTTTAAGTAAATTCTTAACATATACAAATTTAAACATGAATTACCCGTTTACGTTAGCAATAAACCACATCTAATAATATATTTAAATTTTCTATAATATTTTAATAAAAATTTACAAAGTATTTTTTATTAATAAATAGATATTTTTATGTTTCTCTTTTATTATAAAAATATCATATGAACTTTCTTCAAACTGAATTGCAATATAATGTTATAATAATAACCAATTGGAATAAAACAAAATTCTGAATATAGTTATTAAGATATATATTTTTCCAAATATTTAAAATTTATAATAATTATTTTTTATGATTATTTTATTTTAATTATATTCCTAAAACCTAGCCAGAGAAAAAAAATGCATATATTTGAAAATTTTTTCATAAATATTGTGAATCGAACATGACTTTTTTCCCAAACTTTTTTCATGAAAATAAAATTTTGTTCATAGATATTATTAAATTGTACTTAATTATAATTTTGCGAATTTTACAAAAATGCCGTTAAAATTTTAATTTAGTTTTATTAGGTTTGATTCAAATTCTAAATAAAAATACTTATGCATGAAAAAATTAACAATAAATCCCTTTAAATGGCAGTTTTCCAATAAAAAGCTGTTAAAAAGTAAGGATTAGAAATTTGTTTAAATTTGCTGCCATTCTATAGCACATGCATCATTGCAATAAAAAACAGAATCTGTTATGTTCTTCTGCCCCCAACATGTGCCTAAAAATCATTAAAAACCAAAAATTCTGTAAAGAAAATTTCAAACATACATTTACAAATTGAAAATTTAAACAATTTGTTTAAGTCTTCTTGACTTTTGATTCATTTCAAAAAATGTAAAAAGGTGTTAATATTTAAGACATTATTCTTAAATATTATGAACTAATATCAATGAAAGTAAATTCTAATATTTATGCACATTGTGTTACATATCCAACTGCTTCTTTCAAATAATATTTCTTCCGCTAATGTTGGCAAACAATTTTGTCTGGCAATGCCATATAAATAAAATGCAGCCCTGTTAGTTCAAATACAAACCACTTGTAAAAACGAGACTCGTCAAATGTCAGTCAGTGTTGTTAATTTTTTTATTTAAACTCCTTAATTTGTACTAAAAATCAAAATTAATTTTGTTGATATTTAATATATTAAAACAAATAAACCCAATTCATTTGTTGCTTTTAATAATAAATGGTCGAAACTTGTTAAATTTTATTGCTATTATTAAAACAAAAAACTGAGCAATTATGTTCTAATAGAAGCTAAGTTTATTGTTTTCTTTTAAGTACTAGTAAAATCTAATAAAACTTTTAAGTACTAGTACTATTAACAAAATAAAGAAAGAGTTGAAAAATAAACATAGATTAATAAGTCAGGAACAAATCAACATTTATATAAACTCAGCATAAATCAGGATCACCAAAACTATTGATTTTTAATAGTTTTGATACTGATTCAATAGCTTTTATACATTATAAAAGCTTTTATACATTATAATATACATTATATTATAATTGTAGTAATATAAAAAATTTTTTGTCTGTTTGTTCTTAGTTTATGAGTTATAGGTCTTTAAAAATTTAACATATTTTTCTGAATATATTTATTAATACATGAGCGATTTAAATTATAATAAAACCATTTAAAAGGTCTTATAAATACCTTTTTAACAATACATAACATGACTACGTACTTTAACTTATTGAGAGTAAAATTGAAATATTGTATTGATATAGCGAAACCGGTAACCGATATACTCAGAGCAGAAAGTCCCTATTAACGGCTTTCAATAAAAATCGCTTAAATTTCCACTTTCATCTGAAATACGTTCTTCCCTTGTTTAAAATTTTGTTTAAAATCGCTTTTTTCAAAATAACGCTGAATTATCATTACCGAACAGAAGCTTAAAAGACAAAAGAAGAGGAAGCTATTGTTGTACTACACGGTTTTATAAAAATACTTAATAAAAATAATCAAATAATAAGAAATTACGCGTTAATTAATGTATAAATAAACAAAGAATGTGCAGAGAAATATAATACTTTCATTAAAATTTTTGATTATATTAAATTGCAGCGAACAAAATGGAGTAGAAATTAAAAAAAGTCCTAATAAGAAGGTGAAACTTTTCTCTATGCCAAAGTAGCACAAGCAACAACAGTCAAAAGAAAAAATATAAACGGGAAAGAAAACTACCACTAAAAAGAAGAAAAAATTGCGCGAAAAAAAGCAAAGTAGGCAACATAAACACGAATATGAAATGAAGAGCGGCAGCAAGGCAGACATGTCTAGTGCGTGGTAAATCCTAAAAGTTTTCGTCTCAAAAAAATAAAATAAAATCCAGATTATCAAGGAAACGAAATTGTGCAAATTGCATAAATCAAAGTGAAGTGTGTATTTTATACAAACAACGGGCTGTTTTTTCAGTAACATGGATATATGACAAGTTTTCTTCTCATATATCAAAGAGGATCTGGTTAAAAAGGTGAGAAATGTAGTGTTTTTGTTGTTACAAATAAATTATAAAAAAAAACCTACTACCCGGTATAAGTTTTGAATAATTTACTGTAGATTTGTGATTGCAATTTGGAAAACTGTAAACAATTAAATAAAACTAAACCATGGTAAGATGCCATTCAATTGATAGTACGAGATTTCTTTTACATCAATTTTACTTCCCGTTATCTGTGTTTTATTTATTTATGTTAAGAATTTCATTTGCTTTTTTGTAATTTACATGTGTAACGAGGTCAAGTACAATTTTAGATTTCATTTGCACAACTACTATTTTTTCTTCTGTTTTTATTGTTGTTTGTTTGTGTATTTTTTCTTTTGGTTTCTCCTACTATATACTTTATTTATTTATATGTACATGCTATTAGTTTGTAAACGATGTTTTCAAAAATGTCTTATAATTTTTTATGCTGTTTTAAAGTCGTGTTATAGATTGTTTTCAAACATTTTATGAAGGATCCATGAACGATCTTGTCAATTTTTTATTATTTAATAGTCATTTCATCTCTTTTTCAAAATTGTTTTTTTTTTTTCAAGGATGTTTGTGTTGGTAGTAGGAAAATAATTTATGGGTGACTTGATAGAGAGGTAGGCATGAATTTTTCTTAATTGCAAATGACAGAAAATACTTCTATCTAATTGACCATTTCTATCTAATTGAAATATCGAGAACAAGTTCCTCAATTTCATTAGCACATTCAATTTTAATAACGATAAAAAAGTGAAACAAAACTCACATTGCAACGATATTTTAAAGAATGAATTGAGTTGAATAGTCTAATAAGTATCACCTGTTAATCTATGGTATTATCTATATATAACCATAGTCATATAAATAGGCTCAGCCAAAACGAATATTTTATTATGTTTTATATTCACGTAGTTTTTTAACACATATGTATTCGAATTTTTACTTACATATAAATGACAACATATTAATAATATAGCAATATAAAATGCATTGGTAAAAATTACATTTATAATCACATGTATACATGTTAGTACTTTTTTATTGAATATTGAAAAATACCCCCAAATCGTGAGTTAATTCCACAAAAAAAAAAAAAAAAAAAAAAAAAAGATTTTTCGGACTACGCGTTTTTTTAAATTTTTATCTTAAATACCTGTTGTCCAATTTAAGGTTTTTAAATGGCATTAGAATGAGAAAAAATGATCCGTTTTTAAAATGTATATACACTAGACTGCACCAAATTTACAGCCTTTTGAATCGATCTTTGGGTTGTAAAAATATATTGTGTGAAATATTATTGAAATCGGGTATCGTTAACCGTGCCGCATCGGACCTGAAATGGTAAAATATGGCTTTTTACAGTTTTTAGAAAATTTTAGCTATTAAATACTTTGCTTTGTAACAAAATGTTCAAAAATGCTAATTTTTCACATAAATGTCCATCAAACAAGACATAAAAAAGTCGGTTTAAAAATGCTTAGGTTATTGGGAATTCCACAGATCATGACACAAATGGTCTAGTGTAATAAGTGTACAAACAAATTTTTATTTTTTTGAGTAATGTTTAAATGAATTAATATTTTTAATTAATTTTGAACCATAATTGCTGAAAATTATGTTTCTGTTTCCGCAAAATATTTGAAACCTCTTTCCACACTTGCTCAAAAAAATTTTGAAATATTCTTAAAAAAATCAAGATTTATTAACCAAGCATGGAAAAGGGTTTGAATATAACCGGTTTCAGATTTTCTGAAGCCTGAATAAAAGTTAGAGAGACTTCGTTTTTGCAATGAAGATTTGTATTTTTTTTTTCTGAATTTTATATTTCATTCGATCCAATAATAACTAAAATATCGAGCAAAAGGCAATTTGAATTTTCGAAGCCCTTGTTTAAGCTACGTATTTCGTTTTTATGCAGATCGGTCATAAATATTTTTACAAAATTTCAGTTTTTGGAATCGACCAAATTGGTTCATAAACAACCGAGTTATGGACGAAAAACTGAAAAAATCTGTTAATAATATACACACACAAACATTTATATTAAACATTGCAATGACTATTACTGTCGTTGTTTTGCAAGCAGTTTAATTGACAACAACAGTATTATATGGTTATTAGTGTTGTTGTATTTTGTATAAGTAAGCAGTTTAATTGACAGCACATAGTGGTCCCAAAACAATTTTTTTTAAATTGTGTAACTTTAGAACTTCCTGTGTATTCCAATTGATGTGGATGAGCACAGGTTTTTAGCGGCTCTGGAGGACAATGGGTTGGACCTCCTAAGTTGGTCACCTTATAATTCTTTACATATGTTGGATATCTCTTTTACTTAAAGAGATATTTAGACCGAAGTAAAATTTTTAACCATTTTTGTTTTTTTATTTTTCAATTTGAGTCCTAAACTTTTTCTGAAATATTCTCTGGATTCTGTATAATATAAAATTCTAAATAATGGAGGTTCCGATAAAAAGTTATATTATTTTGAAGTAGGAAATTAAAAAAAATGTGATTTTTCTCAAAAAGGTGGTGAAATTTTTAACTTTAAAATCCATCATTTTGCTCATACATTTGACCATACATTTTTTATGTTTCCAAAGGAATGCTAAACGAAAGTACATGTAAAGTAAATCCGTGTCAAAGATGAAATTAAAAAAAAAAAAAAAAAAAAAACAAACCTTGATTACATACATACCTACCACTTTACTGAAAAAAAGACAATTTTTAAAACAAATTTTCGCTGAACTGGAATTTGAGGTATTTCGGAATAAAAAACGTGAGAATCTACTTATGTTATTGTTTTAATGATAACTTTTTTATATTTTACCCAAATTTCATAATGATAACTTTATTTATATAGGTATTATTTAAGTTCAAATATTAATTTTTTTTACAATATAACACTAAACATCAAAATTTTACGTTTTTTTATTTTTTTATAAATTTAATAAAGAAATTTAGTTCTAATACTTCACCATTTATATACTCTTAACCTTTCCAATGAAACTAAATACTTGCATAATAGTTTCGTTTAAAAACTAACTGAAACTTGAAACCCTTCAGCAAAATTTTCAAATTTTCCTTCATTTCTACGGTAAATGTGTTCTACGTTTTAACATGTTTTTTTTTTAATAATTTTGTATAACTTTTGAACCTTTAAATATATTTCAATGAAATTTCACACAGTTATTGCTGAGGTATTTTCCAACTGTTTTGGTGGAGTACAAGTTTCTAGCTGGTCGTAGGGAAGGGGAGAACCTCCGAAATTGATCACCTCGGATATCAGTAATTTATTAGCTTTAGGCTTATATTCCTTAAAATAACTATTCTTACAGGGCGTGAAGATATCTACGAAAGTTTGCTACGTTTTTTAATTTTATGTTACCTAACAGTTCTCTCACTCATAGACTGTTAAGTTAGCGGAATTTGATTATTTTCAATTTTAGTAACATTTTTAAAAATGTTAATTACTTTTATTCAACAGAATAGATTTATCTGCACTTTTGTTAACATTTTTAAAAATGTTAATAGCATTTTCGTAATATTTTTTCATTAAAATTAAATAAAACAAAAAAATATAATTAAAACCTATGATCAATCCTAATATTATCTTTTCTGCTCTGAAATAAGACAATAGCTTTCGAGCCTACTAGAGCACCTTTTTATTTTGACTCATTTTTCGATCATCAATTGGATCCTCATATAAAGACTTTTTGAGAAATAAAAATTTTTTAAATTATTTACTTACAAATTTACACATATTTCTGAAACATAAGGTATATTAAAAATCATAGTTTTTAATTATAGTTTTTTGTTTTATTCAAACATTTAAATTATAATAATTTTAATGAAAATATATTGAAAATGTGCAAATTTTGCTAAAGAGGATTAAATTTAGGCCCAGCTGACCATAAACTTGGATAATGATAACCCGTTCAAACATTTCGCGAACATTTCTCTGACAAAACACTCGAGAACGACTATCTTTAGCGATCCGAATATGAGCTTTAGCAATATCAATAGCGAAATTTAAAAATATTCGTTTGATTCGTTTACGTTATCAAAAGATGATGAAAATTATTCGATATTGATATAATGACATGTGATTATTATCATTAGCAATATTACGAAAACGATATTTTTCTATTTTGTTTCATTTCCATTTGTTCCCAACGTGAAATTAAAAGCTGATTTAATTTTTAAAGTTACGTAGATAGATAGATAGATAGAGGAGGTTGATGTGATACCAGATAGTACCACATCTCCACCCAGAGACCGATCCCGGTCCATTGTGAGTCCCTTCGTTGAAATAGCTGTGAAATATAGAGTATAGAATGCAGAAAATAGGAGAGTAGAAGTAGAAGATAAAAGGGTAGGAATGTGAACGAATCATATAGGGGGATTAGCAATGTTACCAATCCTCCTAGGGTTATACCCCTGATTCTCCCTTAAGCAGTCGATTCCCATGACGAAACCTATGACGTCTACAAGATCTGCTTCCCGAAAGTCACTTAGCCAGCCGAGGAATTGGCTACCCAGCCATTTCATCCTACGATGCTGCAATCGTGGACAATGGCACACAATGTGCTCAATAGACTCGGTCTCGTCGACGTCTCCACACATTCTACAAAAATCGGAATTGCTAGCGTCCCATCTAGACCTCATCTTCCCTATCATACAGTGACCCGTTATCGCCCCTATCATAATTCTTAAGGTCTTCCTATTCATGCCCAGGAGAGTGCTAGTGCCTGCATTGTTCAGAACCGGCCATATCGCCCTCGACACTCTACAGTCCTCTCTACTCTCCCAAGCCGAATTGGTTCTGACCAAGATCCAATCATTGATCTTCCCATAGAAGAAACTTAGTGGTGGTTTCACATAGGTTTCCCTCTCCGAGACATTTTTTGCTGCGCCTTGCCTTGCCAGTTCATCAGCCAATTCATTGCCTGAAATATTACAGTGGCCAGGCACCCAGCAGAGTCTCACCATGTAGTCCTCCATCAGCTCTCTTAGTGTTTTCTTACAGGCAGCAACTAGCCTGGATCTCACCAAATGTGTCCCCAAGGCCTTCAGAGCCGCCTGACTGTCCACATAGAGAGTGACCTCGGTACCTCGCAATGTTTTACTTGATTATTTCTGCGGCTTTCAGGATGCCGTGAATCTCAGCCTGAAAAACGCTGCACTCATCAGGGAGTCTAAAAGAGCCCTGAGTTATGTATCTTTTATTAAAAAAAACACATATCTCAAATATAAAAAAATATACATAATAAAAAATTACATTTCAAAAATAATAATTCATATAATGAACAATAAAATTAACAAAGTCATTTACATAAAAGTGGTAACAAAGGAGTCATTAATGCTTTTTTTCTATATATTATTAATTTTCCTGTTACTCAACTCCAAATCTTTCAGTAAAAAATTTTCTGAGTTAAACTGAAAGAGTTTGACACTTCAGCAGGTAAGCAAAAAATGTGCTTATATGGATTTTGGCAGTTCTAAGTACTAAAAAAATAATCAAATAAATAAATAAGTCTGAAGAGATAAAAAAATTATATTCATACTTTCATATTTAAAAGATCCGTAAAAACATTTGGAAGATGTCTTCCTAGAAGAAATTTATCTTCTTTTTATTATTTAGACGAAAATCATCAAAGCAATATTTTCTAATATTGTATTTTTATTAGTTTAAAGAAAATTGGGCAATAAATAACAAAAAATATATACAATTTTAATTTTTTATTATTTTTATTATCCTATGCAATCTAGGCTGCGAGAAATTTCCCAATGGGCAAATAGTAATGGATTAGGAATCAATTCTGAAAAGACTGAACTAGTTCTGTTTACCAGGAGATATAAGGTTGAGACATTTAGTCTACTAGTTCTGAATGGGACGGAACTCAGTTTGTCGAGGAGGCGTTTACTTGGACAGCAAATTGTCTTGGAGAAGAAATACTCAGGAAAGGGCCAGGAAGGGGCTTAATGCCTACTACGCATGCAGGAACTCTATAGGGAAGAACTGGGGTCTAAAATCGGTAATAGTATATTAGATATACACATCGGTTTGAGACCTATACTCACTTATAGAGAGATGTGCTTCAATTGGCATTACGGTTGCCGCGAGAAGTACATTCCAATTGAGGAATTCGTGAGAGGTATGGCTGTGCGGAGGTTAATTAGACTGAAGGAATTGGAATTAATAGGGAGCTTCACAGGGGGGCATGCTAGCATACTTAACGAAGTCAAATTGAATGGTCAAACATTATCCTCGGCCTCCCAAACGTATTATGTCGGTACTATAATTGACTTCGAGGCTATTCCTGTTATTGAAATCCCTAGTAGGGACTTCTGGATTAGAGCGGAGAGAAGCTCCACGGAGGGTGTGCTATCTTCACGGATGGTTCGTAGATGAAAGTAGGCATAGGTGCGGGTGTTTACTTCATGGGAATAAATATCAAACGATCTTTTAGATAGTTGCAGCGTTTTCCAGGCAGAAATTCTAGTCATTTACAAGGCCGTAGGATTACTGGAGGAGAATGTTGAGAGGGAGACTGAGGTAACTATCTATGTGGGTAGTCAGGTAGCACTGATGGCAATGACAAGTTACTGTGTCAGGTCTAAGTTAGTGCTGGAGTGTAGGAAGGAATTTAGGAGGCTAATGGATGCCTACAGAATAAGACTTTGTTGGGTTCCTGGTCACTCCATAATATATATACTATGTCACTGTGTAGGGCTTCAGCGAAGTAGACTGAGGTGGTTTGGGAGCCATATTCTGCACGAACTAGAGGAGGTTGCGGGCAACCTTATAGGGTTCGGAATGGGAATAAAGTGGCTTAGAAATAGTCAGGGTTGATTTGATGGGTCTTAGGTTCCACACCTTTATTATTTTTCTTATATTTAACCATCTTTCTTTTCAATATTTTATCAGCTTTCTCTATTATTTATAAAGTTATCAGAATGGACCGAATGGTCTCTGGGTGGAGGCGTGAAGACGCCGCCTTTTTTAAGCTAACCTAACCTAACCTATTCTCAAAATACCGCTCTTTTTCAGTAAGGTGATTATCACCTTCAATGCAATGCAATACTTTTATTTTCAGTCACATTTTTTAGTTGTAGAAAAATTTTTCGAAAATGAAAAAAAATATATTAGAAATTTGTTTGTCTTTTAGCAAATGTGCGAAGATAATGAGGAGCTGGAGACGGTGGAACATATTATATGTCACAGTCCATGTCTACAACTAAGTAGGCAGAAATGGTTAGGCAGTCGATTCCTTGACGAATTGGACAGCATATCGAGATTAGATCTCGATAGACTGATAGGATTCGTCATGGGAATAGGCTGGCTAAGAGGGGGTCGTTGGCCTAGAGCGAGCGACATGGGGAGGTAGTACTTTTTCTTTTCAAATTCTTTCTATTCTTTTCTATACTTCTCTTGGTCTCAGCTTTTTCTCGGCTCTTTCTCCTTCTTGTTCTTTTCTATATCCTATCTGTAGTTTATTTCTATTTTCTTCACGAAGGGACTCATAATGGACCTCATGGTCTCCGAGTGGATGCACAAGAACTCTTATGAGTGCTGTGCAACCCTTCTTTACCTACCTACCTACCTTTAGCAAAAATAGGATATTTTATGTTAGTGTTTTAGTTTTCGTGCCTTATGATGTTAAGATTTATGTGCATGTATGCTTTGCAAGATGTAAAAATTTAAAGTAAAAAGAGTTTAATTGCTTTGTTTTGTAAGGAAAATATATTTGTTTGCATTCTTAATCTTTTCTTAAAATATTCACTTATCTCGAATCGTACGTATTTGTATCTTCCGAGGATGAATAAAAAAAGCTTAACATTTTAATTGAAGAATTTCACAATTCATTTTTCCTCGAAAATTTTACATGGTACTCAAAAATTTTGAATTCGACAACGAAATACGATTACGTCAAACAAAATAAGGGCCTTTCGTCTTTAATTATCATTCAATAGCTTTGTTCCCGTACTCCAAATTGTTACCGAAATGTTACCGATTACGTAAATTGTAGATTATGTAAATTGTCGAATAATTAAAAAATAAAAATATACAATAAAAAATTTGAACGAAAATGAATAAAAAATTATTCGTTTTTGTTACTAGCAGAAAGTTTCATTTATAAAAATTAAAAACATTTAAATATTCTGAAAAATAAAATTGTATTCACATACGAATTTTTAAAACAGTGTGATGTTTTGTTTCTGGGTAAACAATTTGCATTTTTGTATAACCGTACTTTTGTACGTTGTTGTATTTTTGTGGGAGAAAAATTAGCTTTTTCTCATTTTACCGCACTTTACCGAAAAAGTACGGAGAAAACCTAATACAATTTTGTTAAAATGTTTTTCAAAATATTTCGGGGGTACTAACGACCGTTCGTGGGCTGTACCATTTTTAAAAAGGTTTTTTTTTTAATTATTGTATTGTTATATAACATAATCAATATTGGTCTAAAAATTTTTGTATTCCTTTTTTTCAAGTTTTTTTTTCCACAATATAGTTAAAATATTTTACTGAAACGCTCATAGGAAGTGATTCACCTTAATGAATACTGTTAAAATAAATTGGGTTTTCCCAATTTACTCCTGATTGCATGGGTTGAAACGATTTTTAGTAAAAGCGTTTTTGCATTTTGAAATATTTCTAAACCCTTTTGTCCATATTCATCATCATTTTGCTTAACAGACGTTCCTTAAAGCTATATTAATATATGTAACCTTTTGAAAATTCATTCCTCCTGATTTTCCTGTAGTATTTTCTAATTTTTAAAGATGCGTTTATCTAGTCACTTCTTTGAACTTAAGCATTCAAATATGTAAAATAAACATGTTGAAACATCTGTGCACTTATAGAATGCTGCAAGACGAATTTACCATAGAAATGAATGAAAATGTGCAAATTTTGCTAAAGAAATTTAAGCCCAGCTGACCACAAACTTGGATAATGATATCCCGTTCAAACATTTCGCGAACATTTCTCTGACAAAACACTCGAGAACGACTATCTTTAGCGAACCGAATATGGGCTTTAGCAATATCAATAGCGAAATTTAAAAATATTCGTTAGAGATTCGTTTTCGTTATCCAAAGATGATGAAAATTATTCGATATTGATATAATGACATGTGATTATTATCATTAGCAATATTACGAAAACGATATTTTTCTATTTTATTTAATTTCCATTTGTTTTATTTCATTTTCCATTTGAAATTAAAAGCTGTTTTAATTTTTAAAGTTACGTATCTTTTATTAAAAAAAAAACACATATACATAATAAAAAATTACATTTCAAAAATAATAATTCATATAATGAACAGTAAAATTAATAAAGTCATTTACAAAACAGTGGTATCAAAGGAGTCATTAATGCTTTTTCTCTATACATTATTAATTTTTCTGTTGCTCAACTCCAAATCTTTCAGTGAAAAAGTTTGTGACACTTCAGCAGGTAAGCAAAAATTGGCAGTTCTAAGTACTAAAATAATAATCAAATAAATAAATAATGCTAAAATTATGTTGTTGCATAATTATATCCAGGCAGAGTATGGCGGAAATCTTCAAAAGTCTGAATAGTTAAAAAAATTATATTCATACTTTCATATTTAAAAGATCCCTAAACACATATGCAAGATGTCTTCCTAGAAGAAATTTACGCAATATCTTCTTTTTATTATTTGGACGAAAATCATTAAAGCAATATTTTTCTAATATTGTATTTTTATTAGTTTAAAGAAATTTAGGCAATAAACAACAAAAAATATATACAATTTTAATTTTTTATTATTTTTATTCTCCTATGCAATCTGGACTGCGAGAAAATTCCCAATTTACTCCTGATTGAATGGGTTGAAACGATTTTTAGTAAAAGCGTTTTTGCATTTTGAAATATTTCTAAACCCTTTTGTCCATATTCATCATCATTTTGCTTAACAGACGTTCCTTAAAGCTATATTAATATATGTAACCTTTTGAAAATTCATTCCTCCTGATTTTCCTGTAGTATTTTCTAATTTTTAAAGATGCGTTTATCTAGTCACTTCTTTGAACTTAAGCATTCAAATATGTAAAATAAACATGTTGAAACATCTGTGCACTTATAGAATGCTGCAAGACGAATTTACCATAGAAATGAATGAAAATGTGCAAATTTTGCTAAAGAAATTTAAGCCCAGCTGACCACAAACTTGGATAATGATATCCCGTTCAAACATTTCGCGAACATTTCTCTGACAAAACACTCGAGAACGACTATCTTTAGCGAACCGAATATGGGCTTTAGCAATATCAATAGCGAAATTTAAAAATATTCGTTAGAGATTCGTTTTCGTTATCCAAAGATGATGAAAATTATTCGATATTGATATAATGACATGTGATTATTATCATTAGCAATATTACGAAAACGATATTTTTCTATTTTATTTCATTTCCATTTGTTTTATTTCATTTTCCATTTGAAATTAAAAGCTGTTTTAATTTTTAAAGTTACGTATCTTTTATTAAAAAAAAACACATATACATAATAAAAAATTACATTTCAAAAATAATAATTCATATAATGAACAGTAAAATTAATAAAGTCATTTACAAAACAGTGGTATCAAAGGAGTCATTAATGCTTTTTCTCTATACATTATTAATTTTTCTGTTGCTCAACTCCAAATCTTTCAGTGAAATAGTTTGTGACACTTCAGCAAGTAAGCAAAAATTGGCAGTTCTAAGTACTAAAATAATAATCAAATAAATAAATAATGCTAAAATTATGTTGTTGCATAATTATATCCAGGCAGAGTATGGCGGAAATCTTCAAAAGTCTGAATAGTTAAAAAAATTATATTCATACTTTCATATTTAAAAGATCCCTAAACACATATGCAAGATGTCTTCCTAGAAGAAATTTACGCAATATCTTCTTTTTATTATTTGGACGAAAATCATTAAAGCAATATTTTTCTAATATTGTATTTTTATTAGTTTAAAGAAATTTAGGCAATAAACAACAAAAAATATATACAATTTTAATTTTTTATTATTTTTATTCTCCTATGCAATCTGGACTGCGAGAAAATTCCCAATTTACTCCTGATTGAATGGGTTGAAACGATTTTTAGTAAAAGCGTTTTTGCATTTTGAAATATTTCTAAACCCTTTTGTCCATATTCATCATCACTTTTGTTTAACAGACGTTCCTTAAGGCTATATTAATAGATGTAACCTTTTGAAAATTCATCCGTCCTGATTTTCCTGTAGTATTTTATAATTTTTAAAGATGCGTTTATCTAGTCACTTCTTGAACTTAAGCATTGGTCAAGTAATATCTCTTTTCAGTGCTAGTAGGGGAAGTTTTGTAAAATTCGGTACGATTTTTTTTCGAAATTGTATGTTTTATATCATAGGACCTTATACGTTGAGATTCGAATATAGTTTCTTTCCAATCGAAATACTGCCCCAGGCATTATTAAAAAAATTTAATTTATAATACAACTAGTTGAATGCCCCTGCGTTGCATTTAAACTTCCAGTTTTATTTAAAAATTAAGAAAAATATAAAGTGTGAAAAACTGCAATATTTTCTCCATATCCATCACTATGCAATTAGTTTATACCCTATAGTTCCTTACACCTTAAAATTCTGTTTGTTTAAAATTTCATTAAAACCGGTTTAGGCGTGATTGCGTCACAAACAAATAAATAAACGAACAAACAAACACGCACTTGATTTTATAATATTAATATGGATTGAATATGGGGTGGACTATATAGTGAAAATTAGACTAATATATTTTTAGCCTAATAAATCACAGCTTTTTCTTTAACCTTCATTTGAAATATAGACTATTAAATATAATTATGGATTTAGCTAAACTATTCCATCTACTACAACCATAATTAGTTATTTTATAAATGTACATCTTTTGCAAGTAAGTGCAAACTACAAACGTATGTGTGTACATAAAAAATCTCTTATCAATAAAGTTTTAAATTTCTATATTGATCGTTTTTTTTTTCTTGCAGATACTGCCAAAAATCTTTTCGTTGGCATCGAAAAATTTCAATAAATTTTAATAATATTATGTCATTTGAAGCAAGCACAATTACAAATACAAATTCATTATCGCACCAAGAACAACAGCAGCAACAAACATCCCAAAATCCACAACAACAGAGCTTAAGCTCATTATATACCCAACACTCAATAATGTCGTCTTCTTCATTGCCTCTAATCAACATCAGTACAAATATAGAAAACAATTCTACAATGTTTGATGCTAATGCTAATCCAAATGTTGCTCTAAACCCCTTACAATTGATTGCCGAAAAACCAGAATCACAATTATTGGTAGAATGTGTTATGCCTGGTATATATTTGACCAAAGATTTTATATCATGGAAAGAAGAACAATTACGTGCCCATGGATTTACTCACATAATCATAATCGATAAACATATACAGGAATTATATTATCCAAACCAGCAACCTGACATTTTTAAACTTTGTTCAATGAATAATGCAAAAAATAAAAATCTTCGACATGGCGCCAGACAAGATGATAGTTCCTCTTTAAATGCATTCGATTATTATTGCCCACCAACTGAAGCAAACCATTTGAATTTTGGTAAAGAATTTGAAGTGATTGACTTAAATTTTGGCGAGAAATCATACTTAACAACAGTTTTACCAAACTGCTATAAGGCAGTAAAGTTTATCAATAAAGCCTTACAAGCAGGTGGCACGATTTTGGTAATTGACTGTAATGGTGGCGAACAAAAATGTTTAACCATTATTGTTGCTTATTTGATGTATAAAAATAATATTAGTTTTAGGTAAGTATATAATAAATAAATTTTCTATACAATAATAAATTCATTTACCAATAAATAAGTAAATTCCGATTAATAGAAATATTTTGATTTTTTATATATTTTTTAGTTTTGTTACATTTTTTAATCAAAAGTAGACAACAAGACACAGTTTTAAAAAATGTTTATTTCAAAGAAAATATCACATAATTTACATTATGGGGGTACCAGCTTTTTCGGAAATCTTTGACCAAATGATTACATTGGTCAGCAAAAAAATCCTCCCCTAATGACGAATAGTTGGATTTTTTTATGAGCGTGTCTAATATTTCTCCCATAATAATGCGGTGTGTTCGATTTATATAAATGATACACCAAAAGATGCGGACCAAAAATGTCTTCAAGCTATCCAACATAATTTTTTTATATGTTCAATATGTTTGGAGTTATTTAGAAATTAGTGTCCCGAAGAAATTTTTTCTTGCAATATTGAAGCTTTTTTTCTTAAAAGTTCATTTAAAAAGTGAAAATAAAAAATGTTTCTGTATTTTATCATTAATATAAAGCTGGCAGTGCTAAGAATAAAATAAGTCATGTATCATCAAAATTGATGCACAAATCTTGATTTTATTCACATTTAAGTGAATAAAGTAAGATAGACTGGTAGGCAGGAAAAAAAAAACAATTTTTTTTCTTCGTTAAACAAAATAAGTAAACTAGATGGAATTTGACGAGCTATCACGTATTGATTTTTTTACTGGCATGATTATTCAGCGATCCCACTTGTATAACTCTAGAACGTCTTGTCAAATTTAAATAGATAAAACTGCTATAGATGCGAATTAAAATTATCTTCAGGATATCTTCACATTAATATTATTTTTTTTATCCGGTCAATATTTTTGGATTTAAGGAGTAAAACTCCTTCAATTTTTCATGAAAAGTTTGTATTTTTTTTCGCCACTAATTTTCGAATAACTCCGAAAATATAGAGCGAATAAAAAAATGATGCTAAGTGACCTTAACAAAATTTTCGTCTGCATCTTTTGGTGTTTCAATTGTCTGAATCGGAGTAATAGTAAAATATACTCCCGTAATTGCTTTATTAATAGGGAAATATTAGATATGTCCCTCGGGTGCCCCGATGGCCTAGTTGGTAGTGAGCTAGTCTGTCAGTCTGAGGGTTGTGGGTTCGATTTCCACCAGACATTCTGGTCTGTTTCACTACAACGAGCTATGATCTTCGTTACTCCGCTTGGTTAGAATTAGAATATAATTTGTAATTGTATTGTTATTATTAAATAAATAAATAAAATAGATATGTCCATAAAAATCAAGACCTGACAGAAAAAAAACTGTAGGCAGATTCGTGTTCAGCACGTCAAATTCCACCTATTTTGTTTAAAGAAGGATTTTTTTTGCCCAACTTGTGTCTCTGTTTAATTGTAGGTATTTTTACTTAATTGTGAATAAAATTAAGTTTTGTGTATCAACTTATATATATGATAATGGATTAAAATCTGCAAAATTTTGCCAGTTTCATTTCTTAAAAGAACTTTAAAGAAAAAAATTCTTCAATTTTACATTTTTTTGCCGACCATAAAATGTAAACTTTGTTTTTTGTGAAGCTTTGTTGTTTTGAATCAATAGACAAGGTTCAGAATACGGTAAAATCCAATATTATATTCAATAAAATTAAAAAAAAAAATTGTTGAAGAATCTCTATTTAAATTACAACATTTTACTAACAATGAAATTATTAATCGCTTTAGAGATTAACTAAACAATATATTAGATGTAATATTGCTTAGACATCAGACACTATTATGCTATAAACCAAAGTTCGGTCTTCTCTTGTAATTTCATAATCTTAAGTAGGTCGTAACAAGATTTATTAAAAAAAAAAAAATACTATAATTACATATAACTATTATATTTAAAGTTATTCGCTCCGATGAAAATTTTCTCAGAACATTAGAAGATTGTTTTCTGATATTAAAACTTCCCAGCGAATTATTATTATTTACTATACTGCATTTATGAAGCACACTTAAGAGAATACTTTTCAAAAGAAGTTTGCTTCACTTTATTTTTTTATTACATCTGCTTTTCTTAAACTAAAGCTATTTTCTCATATATAAATTTATTTATCAAAAATGTTCTTCTATCTTTCTCTCAGTAATGCCTTTGCCCGCCTTAAAGATTTTTATAAGAAAGCTGATTTGGATCGATTTTATATTAGTCAACTTTATGAGTATGAACCTATACTACAAGTGCAACGTGCCCAGTCGCGAGGCCACAGTTGTTCTAGAGAACTTCATGCTGCCATTTTAAAGCGAAAAAAAAGTCATGACGATGATGATGCAACATTAGATAACACCACATCAGCTACATTATCTTCGTCCTGCTATGATAATAACACGACCAGTACAACAGAGTTGTTAAATAATTGTAATCCTCTAAATCGTTTTGATAGCACACAAATGAAAAGACAAGAAATAAAACCTTCAATGACTTCAGATAATCGTAATCTTCACATATTTCCTCGTTTCATGAGTGGAACGACTTCATCATCAACAACAACAGGTGGTTGGTATAATTGGGATGATTATGCTATGGAATAAACATAAAGAAAAACATGCATGTTATATTGACTACTACTTAATTCAACAATATGCGATAATATGTTAGAAATATACATTTTATGGATTCTTTTTTTTTTGTTTTTTTCTTGTAATAATAATATTTTAAAATTGTATCATGTTAAAGAAATGATATATTGTGAATAATATTTTTGTGCAAATTTTTACGCAATATGTAAATCGTTATAATTTTACATAAATATTAAACTTTCTCTACAGTGTATGAAATAATTACAACAAAATGCTAATAATGTCTTAGCATTAATTATAAAGATGTCTGTTAGAAATGCTCTTATACATACATATACATAATTATTTCTCATACTGTTATGAATACTTAGACTGGTAAGTGAAGAACTGAATTTGTTATGCTTTTAAAGAGAACAAACATTTCATTAAAATAATGATTGATTCAATATCTATATAAAGAAAATTTATTGAATGTAAATGTTCAGGCAATTGGATAATTTATAACTTGTAATTCAATGTAATTTTTATAACATAATTTTATATTCTGTCTTTGGTTTATTTCTAATTTTTAGTTATACATTTAAAAGTATCATTAAAACTCTTAATGAACAAAAAAGACTTTTTAAAACAACCACAAAATATTTGAAAATATAATTAACAATTTAGACATAATAATCTGTTCAATTATTTAGAAATTTCAATTATTAGTATGTTAGTTTAGTGTAAAGAAACTTAGTTCGTTCTTTAATTTTTTTATACTTTGCCTTTACTGTGGTAATTTTTTAATTAATACATTTTTTATTTTACCCCAAATTAATTTATCCATTCATTTAATATCATTATCTACATCGCATTATACGTAAAATAATAAACTCATTTTTCTACACAATATTGTTTGTCTTTTTAAATATCAAAATTCAAGTGTGATTCATTATAAAAACATAAATCTAATGTAACTATAATATTCGAATACAAATGAAATACATATTTACTATACATAAAAATGTGTAAAAATAAAATAAATTACATACATACATTTTCTATATGTTCAATATACAAACACATTTGTTGTTTTATTACAAAAAGAATATATAAAAAAGATTATAAATTTTAATTTTGCAGAATAAGATGTAATAAAGTCACCAAAAAATGAATTTAACATTTGCGTGTCATTGGTAGAATGTTGCTCTTTTTTGACATCTTTTGATCTGATATAATATTCCTTTTAGATGCTATTAGAAATGCCACAATTGAATCTTTTTTTTAGTTATTTTCATAACTCAAAGAATGTTTTACATCTATGATGTGAAAAAATCAGTAGTTTTACAAAATTATGAAATATTTGATTTGAGAAAAGATATTAATGCGGTGATTAAAAACATATATGCATAGCTTCCTATTTAATAAAAAAATGTAGTATGTATACCAAAATGAAAATTGAATTTTAAATTAAAAATTAAATACAACCATAGATTAATAAGTAGATATTTATGTGTCAAAAACCTAATTCATGCAACAACAAAATACATCTGGAGTCACATATATTTTGTTTTTGTGTTTTGAAAAAATGAGTATTTTTTTTTTAAATTTAGTTCGAAGAGCATCTCACATAAACTTCTACTTGTATTCTATTTCTATGATACAAACATTTGGTAAAAAAATTAACAGGTACAATTCATTTCTTAAAAAAAATAGATTGATATTGTTAATAGCTCATTTTTAGATTATTTTCTGAAGTATAAAAACTATAAACGTTTTTATGTTAACTGTGTATTTTTTCGAAATTTGTATCTATGTCTATCAATACTTTGAATAAAATATATCGCTCCTAAGCATTAGTTTAGATTAGGGTTTCGGGTCTGGGAATTCCTGGTATTTCCCTGCAAAATATCGTCGGGAATTTTATTAAATTTCCGGAAAAACGGGAAATTTAATATGTAGATTTAAAATCCTATAGCAAAAATACTGTTTTTAACGACTCAATGAAAAATTTACATTTTTATAAATACACTACTTACTAAGTCGTAATACTGAATATTAAGATTTGTGAGAAATTCGTCACAAAGAGTGTGTGCCAAATAGTAGCAAAGTATGAAGGAAAGTAAATTTTTGACAAACGAATAGAAAATTTTGACGATCATAAAATAAGCAAGCCCGACCATATGATACCCTACACCATTGTGTATGTCCATCAAAATTCGTGTAGGGGTCTTATATTAGACATGTCTAAAATATACGAATAATGAATATTACCTTAATACTAACATTTATATGAATTTATGCACTTTAGGGTAGTAGACTTGGTAGGTAAATTATGGAGCGATTCTCATAAAATTTGTCCCTGTGATTTCTACTTATATAAAACTTATTTGTGTCGAATATAAACTTGATACTAACATGTGTATTTGATTTATACACGTTAAAGTGATTTTCGGAAGAGGGTCTTATGTGGGGGCTATGGTCAATTATGGACCGATCTTCATGGAATTTGTCACAAAGATTGATATTTTTACAAAACTTCCTTATACCGAATTTCATTAAAATATTGCTATATTTAAGGCATTTTTGATCGTTAAACCCCTATTCCGGAAAATTTGTATGGGGGCTAGGTGAAATAATGGACTGATCATAACCGATTTCAATAGGCTTCTTCCTTGTGTCATGAAAGTCCTACTTGCCAAATTTTATTGAATTATTTTCAAAATTGCCTTGTACTTTGTGCACAACATGGATACATGGATGGCCAGCCAGCCAGACGGACGGACATCGTTAGATCGACTCAAAAAGTGATTCTGAGTCGATTGGTATACTTTAAGGTGGGTGTTGGATGATTTTTTCTGTGCGTTACGAGCATCAGAACAAACGCATAATACCCCAACCATATATTGTGGTCTAGGGTATAATAATAAATTAAAATATTTTAAAATTGTGCATTTTAATGCTTATTTTATAAAATTGTTACTTTTTCATAAAAACAAATAATTATTTATAAATGTATAGAATTTCCTAAAAGTTTTGTGAAGTTTTGTTAACTAAATTTTAAAAACTTAATATGGGAAAAAGTTTTCATTTGAAACTGCAAAAGTGTAAAATTTGTTCACCATAGGAAAATTGAAATTTTCCACAGAACTTTGCTTCCGTTTTGCACACGCTCAAGTGATATTTTAAATTATTCAAAAACATTTGATTTTCATATGTATCAGTAAGGTATTTTTTTTTCTACATTATCAAAAATAAAATTATACAAAAGTTTTCAAAAAAAAAAAATTTAAATAAAAATATTGAAAGAAAAAAAAAAAAATAGAAACTAAATTAAATATAAAATCATTGTATTACCATCAGAAGTATTCTCAATCGAATCTTTTGACATACTGATAAAATACGAAATATTTTATTTTTCGAAAGTATTAATATTTCTCGTCATAGAACATAGAATACAACTAGAAGTTTATATGAGAGACAAAAACCTAAATGAGTAAAATTTTTTGAAAAATTAGTTTGATCTGCCTATGCTATAAAATATATTCAAAATTTAATGAAATTTCAAAACAATTTTACTTTTGGCAAGTTAAATTTTTATTTTTTTAATTGTATTCTTGGTTTGTGGAAATGAATATTAAATAAGTCGCGTTTCGAAAATATTCACTATTATAAAAAAAAAAATAGTTAAGTGGTTCACTAAAAATACATGTTTCAGTTCTTTTGAGACACATGTCTTATACAAGCAATGGAACTGTAAAGAAACTGTAATTAATAGAAACAATTTTAAATATTTTCCAGAATTGTGTTTTACATCTCTAAATCAGAAAGAAGAAGACAAAATGCAAATAAAATGATAAGAAAAACTATTTGTATTGAAACATAGATTAGGGTATATTTATTTATTTTTACAGTTATACAGATATACAGTTTTTAATATAACTTACAATAGGTACTTACTTTATTTATATGAAATATTTCAAATTGTTGAAATCTTGAAAGATGCATCATATTTTAATATTATTTTATTTATTTATTATTATTTTTTTTTTGTTAAATAATTATGATTTATAATGTTTAATATTCTTTATAAGAAATCAGTACTTTTTTCTTATAATTTATGTTTTTAAATATGAAAAATTAGATTTTCCGGGAATATCGGTAATTCTCACGAAATTGAATTTTTCATTCCCATTTACCGTGAAAAGAAATATCACGGGAAACCCTAAACTTTAGTTTAGATACATAATTTTTGTTACCATTTCAAATAAAATTAAAATTATAATGCCATCACAAAATGTTTAAAAAATTTGAGACAACTTTTCTTTTTTTAATTTATAAAATTTTAAATCTAGTAATTGTATATTACCATACATTTCTTAGAGTTGGTAATATTTTTATACCTACTTATTTCTTAAGCAGCTATAGCTATAACTACCCAGGAAAAAATGTAATGTATTAGTTAGTTCAACTAGTTCAAAAACGCATTAAAATAGCCTGTACTCGTACTACTTTAGCGTTACGACCAATGATTTTTGTTTGAAATTATCATCACTAGAACTAGTTCTGAATAAGTGTTACCTAGCTAGTACACATTCTATAGAACAGTTCTACAACTAGTTCTTTAATCAATGATCAGAACTAGTTCTATAGAAGCGTTAGGGAAAAGCGTTCAGAACCTGTTTTTTATCTTAATAAGTCATTTCCTAAAGGTCACTTTTAACATCAATTTAATTTTGTTACTCTTTTAGTTTTTATTTAATTTTTGGAATTTTTGATTCAAGTTTTTTAAACAGTTCCAGGAAGTCATTTAGGAACCAGTAATTTGTTCGGAGAAGTTATGTAGAAGTCATATAGAATTAGTTCGTAAGCACTAGCTCTCAAAAACATTAATTAAAACCAATTTAAAAATATAATAAGGTTCTACTTTATGATTGCCAGAATTGCTCGCGTCACCATTAGTTCTAAGGATGTTATCGAAGAATCTGAAGTTGTTTTGATTATACCAGTTCTAGAATTAATGATTTCAGAACGTCTTCTAATGAATTGGCCTCAAAGCTCGTGATGCTGATGCATTATCCGACAATTCCAAAAACTTGCAATGGACTTTTACAATTTACGTTTACAATATTTTACAATTTCTTCAAATGTTATAAAGCTGAGTTCGATGGAATTAAAAAGGACAAATTTAAATAGTTTTGCTGCCTCCCCGAGACAAAAACTAAAAGAACTGCTAAGTCGCTATCAACACTCCTTTGTATTCCTAAAAATACAGGGGTTATTACTTCTAATGATTCTATCCCGTTACCAACCGCAAATCCAAGTAGTAATCATACTCCTGCTGTAACTCCTAATTAAAACAATTTTATACTACTTCATCATGCTTTAAATGCTCCAATTATAATGTAGTTCCGTCAGAGTCGATTTTAGTTACTGCTACGGTATCTAATTCGACAAACCTACCATGATTCCAAATCCTTAACTCCCTCATCTTCAAACATCCCAACTAATTTAGATGTCGTAACTCCAAAGCCTTTAAAATTAGAGCTCCAAGGAAAACCATATTTGCTAGCCGTTATTCAGTAGATACAACATTAAATGATGTTGAATTCTATATTAAAACGAACCTCGGAATTGAAGATTATAATGATGTCCATATTTACAAGACAAATGCGCGTAATAGAGTTTCATTTAAGATAATTGTCCCAGAAAGTATTTTTGATCGTCTTGTTAATCCACAATTTTGGTAAAAAAAATACAATTGTTCGACAATTTATCGTCATGATAATAACGTAATTCTTCCAAAGGCTTCCGATCCAAATCCAAAAAAACTAATTGAATTAAATGATCCGTTAAATATTAATATTTGTTCAAAAAAAATATTACAACTCCTCAGTTATCTCCATCGCATACCAAAATGTTAGAGGTATGAACACAAAGTTAAACAAAGTTATTTAGAGAGCTGAAACGTGGCTCCGAAAAAAACTCTGATAAGGAAATTCATAATTCTGAAATAATGTGCACTAAATTTCAAATCTATAGACGTGATAGATTGGGTAAAGAAGGTGTGGGAGTTTTTTTTCCTTCGGAAGAAATAATTCTTAACAATCATCAAAATATTGAATTTATAGCCGTATATGTTAAAGCCAAATTAATAATAATTTTTATAACTTGCTCATATTACTCCTGCGTCAAACAATCAAATTTATGAACAACATACAAACGCGATAAAATGTGTAGCTAATCAATCCAAACCAATCCATAATTGTTCTTGGTGATTTTAATATTCCAAACATTAAATGGTGTGAAACTCCTAATTCATGCTTTTTAAGCCCCTCAATAAGATCGGAAACATCTATTGAATTACTGGATGCAATTTCTGATTTATGACTATTCCAAATATTAACATAGTAAACAACCTTGGCAAATTAATTGATCTTGTATTTGTTGATTAACCTGAAGAATTTAAAATTCTTCGCATTAATCCATATTATTAACACCTGAAGATGCTATCACCCTACTCTTGAAATAACAAAACTATCCAATGTAAATGATGAGATGATTTTTGATTTAAGCAAAGCTGATAATTCCAAATGAAATCACCTACTTTGCTGTGAAAATTTGTGCCTTACAATAAAGTATGTTCTCGTAATATTGACATCATTTTGAATAAATTCTATGATGGATTATTTAAATGTTTTAAGAAATTAATTTCTTTCATGAGAAAAAGATTTGCACATGGACCACTTTGAAATACAAAGCAGCTCAATGGCTTGAACAATTTGAAAAACAAACATTTTAGAAAATACAAAAAGTACGGTTTATCAATTGATTATATGAGATACTCCATATCAAGATCAGTTTACAATTCAGAAAATATCCAATGATACAATAATTATCTTTTTAAGGTGAAAAGAAACTTTAAAAATAATCCAAAATATTTTACCAGTTTGTAAATTCTAAGTATTGAGTCTCTGGATATCCGTCCATCAGGAAATTTGAAGATAAAGAGTCCTCAAATGATGCAGATATTTGCAATATCTTTGCTGCTTTCTTCTCATTCACTTATTCCGATAAAAAATTACATGAACTTTCCAATTATCCATAACCAATTCCTGCTGAAACCCTAATAAATTATCCAACATTAGATAAAACGATGGTACTGACAGCTGTACAGAATCTAAAATATTCTGATAAATATGGACCTGACGGTGTTCCAAGCTGTGTTCTTATAAAATATTTACATTCTCTTATTTCTCCAATAACCTACTTATTCAACATATTAATATTTAGTGGTCATTTTCCTGAAGTTTGGAGGAAATCTTATATTATACCTTTGTTTAAATGCGGAATCAGATCCAACATTTCCAATTATAGAGGTATTGCTAAATTAAATGTTATTCCAAAACTTTTCGAAAAAATAGTTACTGAAATCCTTTCGCATCAAGTTGTTTGTTATTTTTCCTCATTTCAGCATGGATTTAGAAAAGGATGTTCCACTAACCTTTTGGAGTTCACAACCTCAGTTATAACTGCATTTGATTCCGGTTTACAGACAGACACAATAAATACAGATTTCGGTAAAACTTTCGATAAAGTAAATCATGATCTATCATTGTTCAAATTGGATAAACTTGGATTTTATCCTGTTTTCCTTGAATGGATTTCTACATATCTTAAAAATAGATACCAATGTATATTATTTAGAGAATCGAATACTATTCCTGTTTTATCCTTATTATTCCTAATATTTATAAATGATTTACCAGCTTGCATTAAAAATTCTAGAATATTATGTATGATGTAAAGCTGTTCCATAGCTTTAACCATTCCTATCAATGTTCCTTACTCTAATCAGATCTTGGCAATGTAAACACATGATGTTCTACAGAAGAAGTCCAGTACTCTGAAAATACACAATAAATGAATATCAACTTGATCTAGCCGGAGAATTTCTTGACCTGAGTGTGTTGCTTAATTATAAACTATCCTTTAATTTCCACGTTTCGCAAATCGTTAATAAAGCAAAAGAAGTTGTAGATTTCCTCAAGCGCTGGGGAAGAGAGATTAATGATACCAATTATTCACATTTCTCGTAAGACCAAATCATGGGGAAAAGGCGCAAAGTAAATTAATTTTGTTTTAAATACAAATAAAAAATAAAAATGCAAAAAAAATAAATACATTTTCGGTAAAAGAGGCAACATAAAATTTGAATTTCTCATGTTCGTGTTCTCCACCTTAACATAAAGTTGGAAACAAAAATTTGTTCCTGTTATTCTGCCGAAGTTATCTCTTATAATAGGCAATAAAAATGTCTTCGTGAAGACGTAGAATTATAAACTCGAGACGAAAATATTTAAATTTTCAAAACAGATATCGAATACATAAAACCAATTTATTGATTTTGTTCAGAAAAAAAGATCTCCTAAAATTTATATCTTTGCAATGACGAACAACTTTTCTTAACACATTTACTTTTCTACATCTCTTACCTATAAAAGTTTCAGCAATTTTTTTCAGGGAAAATCCCCAATATAAAGGCTCAGATTCTCCTGGAAATTTTAAAAATCAAATTTTAAATTTAAATTAATTTTAGCTAAAAAACTGTTTAAACAATCAAAATGTACATTAAAAAAGTTAATTTTCTTTTAACTACATCTCAAAAGCAAAAAATTTTAGAAGGACATCAAAATATATAAAGAATCCGTATTCAAAAGGTCCCTTTTATGATTAAAAAACCTGCAACCTGTCAAAAGTCCTCATAAAAAATTATCATAAAAAGAATAAAATTTAAATGAGTAGATTTAAGTCGCTTTTGTTCTTTTGTTATTATAAAATTTGAAAAATTTTATAAAAATAATTTTACCAATGAAAATTTGAGATTTTTTTTAGCAAAATTGCTAAAAGTGAATTTATTTAAATCTAGCACTAAGAAAAAAATTAAATTATTCGTTTTATTAGTATTAGTATAAAATATTAATATATGAAATATTCGAATTATTCGTTATTCGAAAAAGACCATTTTTAAATTGTTTGAATAATTATTCGTAATAATTGTTCGAATAATTCGAACGAAAATTATTCGAATGAATACCCTAATATTTATATATTCTTGTTTCTTTCATTTTCCTATATAAACAGTAAAATTCTCTCGTTTTATTGTAATAAATTTTAAATTCAATTTAAGCAAAGCAAAAACATGTGAAACGTGGGTAAAATTTTGTATTTAGCAAATTTTAGCATATTATTTTTGGGATGTCATCGAAAATTTTCTGGCTACACTGTAACCAAATTCTTTTTTTGGGCTCTAAAATTAAAAATGGCGTAGCTGCTAGGCTAACAAAATGCCAAGATGTTAATTCCAAAGAAGTGTCCTCTGCAAAACTTCCACACGATCTAGACCTTCGTGTAGAAAGCTAGAGTTCCCGAATTCAGCTCCCTGAGTTTAATAGTCTCCACCAATATAAATCTCAGTTTTATGTGGTACTGCACCAAGTCCAATCTTATAAAAGTTAGGTTAACAAAATCGATTGCATGTGACAAATGTAAGCTTCAAAAAACTGTAATACGATACATCAAAAACTTAGTCAATGCGGGGGTGAGACGCACAATCCTCAAAGGCCAGACAACAAAAACTCGCCTGACTTTACTTAAGAAATAATTACGGTGACGCGAGAGTTGTTCCCCAACACAGAGCTACTTTGCGAATGACTGTAACCAATTAGTTTAAGATCTTTAGGTTCAATGCATAGTTTTAGATGTTGAGTTACATTCAGATGCTTCTTACCTCTTTTTACCTCATTTCAATCTCTTTGAGTGATACATGATACTTTTCGACTAAATATGGTTATTGCAACAGCGATGTCGGGTTTGGTATTATTTGACAAATATAATGATCCAATAGCGCTTCTCTATACACCATTTGTCTACAACATATCATCATGCACCATGTATAAAATATTTTCAGCTCGATTTTGTATTGTTTTTGAGAATTCTTGCCTCTTAATCATGATTCACAAATGTCGGAACACTTAAAATTGTTTAATTTTATATCTGATTTTAAATTATTGTCAAAAGCATATTTAATAACTTTGTTATCTCGATGAAATGTGAGTGTTTACCTCGGATTGTTTCAGAATATAAAGAATGTTTATTAGTTTTGCAGTTACCAAAATGTTTCCATTTTTCGATATTTCACAGTTTTTATTTTCAAATACAATATCTATATTATTTTGCACCATTTTTGCTACTGATAATAAGCTTCCATCCAAATCTGGTACATACAGTTGAGAAATTATCTTTTTACCATTAGCTAGATAAATAACTCCAACTTCGGTATTTAATTTTGTTGAAAATTTAGTATTACTGCTCATGTGATTTAATTTATTAACAGAATTCATTACTACTTTCATCATTGATACAAATTTTATTTGCTTTCAATGTCCTTTTTCACATCAAATCAAATCACCTTTTATATTGTTACGAAATTGTACTTGAATTCAAATATAACGGTTTTAACGGCTGGTTTAAATCTTTCTCAATTCTTCTAGGCATTTCCGTTTATGTTAACAGCAGTTATCATATCTGTAAAAATTATTAACATAGTTCTAAACATACAACATTGAATAAAAAGCTTTCACCATTGTTTTTAAGTGTGGCAGCACTAAGTGTTTATGCTGCTGGCATTATCATCAAAAGCTAGTTTGGCAGCACTAAGTGTTTATGCTACTGGCATTATCATCAAAAGCTCTAGTTTGTCCGTTAAGAACATTGTAGAAAGAAATACAGCTTTCAAGAAACATCTAGTAGGTAATACGGTGTATATAAATTGGCCGTGAGAACACCATTGAGTCAGTCTGGTTGGAAGCGTCGTTAAGTAAAGACATATTAACTGCCTTGGCTGTATAATCTTGTACATTATTAAAGTGTGCTGTATAAAGCGTGTAATTTAAGTGTGTGTGTGTATTAAAACACAAAGTGACTTATAAACTGTGTTGTTGTACATTTTTAAATAAAATAAAGAGTCGTTACAATTTTTAAACTACTAAACTGCTGTTATTTTTGCAATCAAAGTACAAGATTATTTAAAGGAAATAAATGACCGTTTTTAAAAGGTAAAAACGTAACAATATGTTCAGCCTTACCGCATACATAGTAATTTTTGAAAAATTTTGTATTTTGCGATTTGGGTGCTAGATTCGACAAAGTTACTTCTTGATCGTCATCTTGTTTGCGTCTATATTCTTGTATCTAATCTAAAGTTCATCATCAGATCGAACTTCCAAAGCAGTAATTATTGTGTTGTAATTATCTGGAAAACTTCGCAATAAAAATGCAACTTGAAGATGATTTTCCAAATTTTTTTCTAGACCATTCAATCTTAAGCATTTCCGAAATGTGTGCTTCCATATCATGACCATTTTTTAACTGTATATGGCACAACTTCTTTAAAAGCATAATTTTATTTGATAAAGTTGACTTTTGATTAACTTTTCGCAATGCTTCGAGTCCAAAATGAATTCGGTGAAGTTGGTCTCTCTTTGCAAACTCTTTCCCACAAGTGCTCTTTTATCAGCAAGAGCTTCAACTTGTATTTCCAAATTTGGTAGTTTTCTCCATTTCATTTCTTGACATACAGTTTCATGTCTTTCATTGTGATTCCTTTATAAAATATCTACTAACGAACTAAAGGCCCATAACCTATTGAATAATAGTTTTTATCTAATATTTATCCTTTCGGGTTAAATAAAGAAGCATCAATTGAATTTTATTAATAATATTCGAACTAGTTTGAAAAAATAATTTTTTTCAATATACAAAATTATCAAAAATAAATTGATTAAAAATAATTTACAAATTGTATTTTAAATAAAAGTATAAAACAATTTGTTCCACAGATAAATCAGTTGTCTTCAGAACGTCGAGTCTATACTAGAGATCTTTTTATCAAGACAAATGTAAAATTTTTATCACGATAAAAATTTGCCTAATGTAGACTGAATTTGTTAAAACGAAATTATTAGCGCTTGAGCACAGACAACTTTGTCTTGGCGTTGCTTGAGAAAAGACACCATTTTGAATTTTGTTTGTGCCATGTAGGTTTATTATGATATAGTTTTACCCCTATAATTGAAATAGATAAAAAATTATCTGTAATTTAGGCAAAATTTTGATGTTTGTCTTGATAAAAATTTTCTAGAAAAAACACAAAAACGTAAAAGTGGATTAAAAATTCCTCAAATAGAAAAAACTAATTAATTTTATTACTGTTATTACTTTTTTTTTTTTAATTAAATAATATAAGGGAAGTTATCGATTATATCGATTGTAGTCAGTATTGACAGTGTGATCCAAAAAATGAAATGGAAATAATTATGCAGTGTCGGAACGGCTAGTATGATTTAAATGAAATTTCACATAATGATAGTAGAATTGTAGGCAAGTTACAGTTTTGAGTTTGAACCATGTAGAGGGTTTCCAAATTGGACACCTCGGGTATGAAAAATTTTTAAAACAATTCTGATTTGTTATATCCGAACCGAAATTACAAAAAACGTCATCGTATGTATACCTATTTTTTTTTAGTTTACGAGATATTAGGCTTCAAAGTTTAAAATTTTTATTTTTCAACGTACCTTGATGGAGTTTTTTCGCTATAGTGGGTCTACATTTCACCCGATGAAATTTTATTTATTTTATTAAAAACAAATAGCAAAATCGTGCAAAAAATTTTGAAAAAATATTTACGGAGTCAAAAGTTATAGGCATTATTTAAAGACGAACTTAAAAAATTTAGTTTTTTCCGTTTTTAGCCAAAATTGTTTTCACATTCTTTTTTTGTTATATAAAAATTTTGTTAAGTACTATAAATAGTATTTATATTATTTTCTGAAAGATAACTAAATACAAAATATTTAAAATGAAAAAAATTTAAGAAAATTGATTTCCTCGAGTACCAGGGTCTCCCGAACTAAACCTATTTTTTCCATAAATTTCGAATTTTTGTCTCAATTTCTCAAATCGCAAAGCTGGAACCAGAAAAATTTATAATTTTATATAAAATCTAATATGTTTTTAATTTTTTTTGTAATAGAAATTTTTGCCCCGAGATATCAGTTGGGAAGATAAAGGGAAAAAAGTAAAAAATTTCTTTTTTGAAAATTCTTAAAAGTTTTTTTTTTTTTGGAAATTGCTGGGTTTCTATTGATAAATTTAAAAAAGCGAGTAATACTTGAAATTAAACATCAAAAAATCTACTCAGGTGTAAAATTTCATTTAAAAATCTTCACTAACAAAAATTTTATTGTATAATTAAAATTGTATAATATGTACAAAATCAGTACAAATTACAGTGTACAAATGCAGTGTATATAAATTGGCGAGGGAACACCATTGAGTCAGTCTAATTGGAAGCATCGTTAAGTAAAGACAAATTAACTGCCTTGGCTGTATAGTCTGGTACATTATTAAAGTGTGCTGTATAAAGTGTGTAATTTAAGTGTGTGTGTATTGGAACACATAGTGACTATTTAAACTGTTATTGTTGTACATTTTAAAATAAAATAAAGAGTCGTTACAACTTTTAAATTAATAAACTGCTTTTATTTGCAATCAAATTCCGTTTTATTTAAAAGGAAATAATTTTTTTATTAAAGCTTTGTGATTAAGGCGAAAATTGGACATTTATGGATAAAATAAGTCTGGTTCGAGATACCCTGGTCTTCAATCAATTTTCCAAAAATTTTTTTTCTTTGAAATGTTTAATATTTAGTTATCTCTTAAAAAATATATAAATACTATATATGTTACTTAAGAATATTTTTATATAACTGAAAAATAATGTTTTTTAGCAAAAAATGGAGAAAAAAATCTACCTTTTTTCAAAGCTGAAATATAAATTCCTATAACTTTTGACTCCGTAAATATTTTTTCAAAATTCTACACGTTAATTCTACACGTTGACTCCTAACGTATATAAATTTATATTTTGTATGAAATTGCCTATGAACATTAGCAAAAAGGCTATAATTACTTTTTATTTATATTTTATACATAATCATTTGAAAAACATTTAAAAATTGCTTAAAAATTATCAATATAGATTCTGCCATTCTGTAATGGAAAAAATATATTTTCATATATATATAAAATACGAATTATCGGTGTTGGAAAATTTAACTATAGAAAATAATATTTATTTAACTTAATTTTCTTATACGTATTTATTAAATCTTCGCGTTCATACCGTTTTGTTGACAATAAAATCTCCGGCAATTGAACCAAATACTTAAGATTTTTTCTACTACTAACAGGGTTTTTTATTATTGTTAAAAAAAATGAACATAAAATTGCATATGATCGAAATACTTTGTTTGTTTAATTTATTAGTTTAAAAATTTTAAATATAAACTTTTAATGTTTGTTTTCAATTTCTAAAGAATCATGTGAATATGATAAATATTTAAGAATAAAAATTCTCCATTTTTAATTTTCTCTTTAGTGATATTGTGGACTTTCGGAAAAAAGTACCTACATTTTTAAGAAAACTAAAAATCTGACTATTTTTCCCTACTTTTAACAACACTGATTGAAATTCTCATTTAAATTTTATTGAAATTTCCATCTATATCGAATTACACACAGTCTTTACTATGCTAGAGCAATGATAGGCACAAAGAGAGGACGTAAATATGTTACTGTATTCGGTTTGTCTACGCTCTTTGTTGTGAATGTGTTTGTTATACCTAGCGTTCAAAAAAATAATTTATGTGTTTTGAGTTTGTTTGTGCTGGACGCCGGCATTTGTTCTAGAGAAAAATAAGACAAAATAATAATGAAATAAACTTCAAAGTCTGTAGTACATATCTGAAAATAACCCAGAAAAAAATATTCAAATTTTTGTATTCACTAACGCAAAACGATTCCTTTTTTTTAATAATTTAATATCTTGTGATGCGTTAAAGATATCTGAATATCTGAATTTGGCATGACCAGAACTGAAGTGTTTTCGAGTTGATTTGCTACAGTTATTTATTTACGGAATGTAGTTTTATCGGTACCCTTCTCTTTTACAGAAGAATTTGAAATGTTGACTTATTCAAGAATCTATCACATAACTAAATTATACATCAATCAATTCGGGTTGTTTCAAATACTTCAAATACTTCCTTACATAACTTTCAAATTTAACTAAATGTTCCCAATTTACACTGCCTGCCACTTGAATAAGGAATCACATTTTTTTTTAACTTTAATTAAGTATATCTCCTAAACTAAAGTTCGGAAAAAAATAATTTTTTGAGCAACCAAATTTCAAAGTGTTGGCTTTAGTTTCCTGAAGAAATAAAAAATATACATATTTTGTTATACTAAAATTATGCATTTATTTAAAGACATGTATTTCTGTGGTACTATTTCGTGTGTCACTTGAATAAGGAATTCTTTTAATATTAATCAGTAAGGCTATGATTTGAATTTCTTTCAATATAAACGGCTAGAGAATTTTTAATTTGATAGTTTTAAAAATAGTTTTTATTCAAAATGGGACGTGGTAAGGCTCTTAATAACCCTGAAAAAGAAAAAATTCTGATTTTGAAATCTCAGGGCCAGAATAAGGTCCAAATAGCCAAAAACATTAATAGAGGAAAGACAGTTGTGTACAATTATTTAAATAACGTGGAAAGATATGGAAAAAACATGAAAGGGCGGAAGAAAATGATAACAACTCCAAAAGAAAGACGAAAAATTCTTAGAATTGCATCAAATACGTTAAACAAGTGGAGTCAGTGCTAGTCTAAGAACCATATTTTAAAGTCGTGCCCATACATAGTCCGACGAAAACTGCAAAAAAAACCACCACTTAATGAAAAACACAAATCACAACGTCTACAGTTTGCCAAAAATAAAATGACATGGTCCGACAAATGGTTTAAAGTTGTATTTTCCGATGAAAAAAAGTTTAATATTGATGGTTCCGACGGGTTTAATTATTACTTCCACGACCTAAACAAGGAGGAATTATTTTTGAGCCGCAGACACAGCCGAGAGGGCGGAATAATGGTATGGAGTGCCATTTCGTATTATGGTACCATAGAATTGGTTTTTGTATCCAACAAAATGACTGCAACGACTTACAAAAACATTCTGGATTAAGCATTTCCAAAATTTAATGATTTCTTTGGACCCATACCTTGGACGTAGCAACACGACAACGCTCCGATTCATGCCGCCAGAGCAGTAAAACAATGGATTAATCAACAAGGTGTTCAACTTTTGGATTGGCCCCCATATACACCAGACCTGAATCCAATGGAAAATGTCTGGGGTTGGCATGCATGAAAAGTTTATGAAGGAGGAAAACAATTTAAAAATAAATTTCAGTTTGCTTAGTTTTAAAATATTCCTTATTAAAGTGACACACGAAAAAGTACCACAGAAATATATGTCTTTAAATAAATGCATAATTTTAGTATAACAAAATATGTATATTTTTTATTTCTTCAGGAAACTAAAGCCAACTCTTTGAAATTTGGTTGCGCAAAAAATAAGTTTTTTCTGAACTTTAGTTTAGGAGATATACTTAATTCATCTGGCATCTCTGCCTCAAGATAAAAACATCGTGTTAATTTTTGCTTGAAAAATTAAGTGAATTTTTTAAATTAAAAAGTGTAAAAAAAACTATTCAAATTTGCTTTAACTTTCTTTTGTTTGGCTATGTTTGCTCAGAAAAGAAGAAAGCATTGGGGCAATAGCCCAAAATTCAAGGTGCCAAAAACTACAGACGGTCCCAGCACTAGTGCCAACAGGTTTCAGCTTCTGTCTGAAGACGAAGAAGAAGAAGCAGTTGCTATCAAAGAAAAGATTCCACCAATAATTGTGAACTCTACCCACAGTTTTTCAACTGTGATCGGATTAATTGGGGAAAAATATACCTACAAACGGATGTCTATTGGTACCAAAATTGTATCAAACTCCTTATCGCTGTACAATGAAGCTTTGCGTGTTCTCAAAGACAAAAAATTCCAGTATTATACGCATGAATTGAGGGATGCAAAAACTTTTATATTGGTTTTATTTGGCCTGCCACAACTGGACACAAAGATAATTGGCGAAGAATTTGTAAGCTCGCTCAACATAAACCCGGTAAGCATTAAGGAACTAGCAACAAAAAGATCTAGTGTAGACGACGCCCTCTATATCATTGAGTTTGATCGTCAACATGTTTCAAAAAGAGAGGTTATGAAAATAAGATATTTTTGTAATATATCTGTATATTGGAGAAAACCTCTAAAGGGCAATAAAGGTCCCACACAATGCTCCAAGTGCGCTATGTATGGACATGGTACTAAAAACTTTAACCGTATCGTAGTGTGTTCAGCCTGCGCCGGAAACCATGAGTATGCAGTTTGTTCACTCAATAAAGGTAATAGTGATGGTAGTATAATTTATAAGTGCTACAACTGCATAAAGAAGAACTTAAAAAGCGTTAACCATAGAGCTGATGATCCAAAGTGCCCAAGTCGTCAAGAATATTTAGAAATCCGTCATCGAGTAACATCTAAATCTAGGGCGATCAGCAGAAGAACTAACGTAACATATTTTAAAGAAGATGATCATGATTTTCCTCAATTGCCAAGGTAAGAACCCCACAATAATATACGTAATTCCCGCGATTTTGGTAATTTGTATTCTGAGGTAGCTAAAGGCAAGAGCTACGACAACAATAATAATGACGACATTTCCAATGAAAGACTTCTGGAAATATTTTTTGATGCTGTCGATGCTTTGCAAAGATGTCAAAATAAGTACGACAAGCTACGAGTTTTGGGTATGATGCTTAAACATGCCATATAATACAACTGGTAGACACAATGTTCATGTTATGCATTGGAATGCCCAAGGCATAACAACTGAGTCAGCAGCTGCCCAGCTAGAACACTTTTTACAAAAACGGAAAATCGATATTGTCCTTTTAAATGAGACTTTTTTGAAACCGTACCACAAATTTCAACTTGGTGGTTATAAAATTTATAGAGATCATCGATCTACTCATGGCGGAGGAGTTCTAATTGCAATTAAAGGTAACATTAAGCATACGTTGTTACCAAAAATAAAAACAAGTACTGCTGAAAGTATTTCAATACAAGTTATGATTAATAGAAGGTCAGTTATATTTACTTCAGCGTATAATCCAGTTCATACTACCAATTTTAAACCTGATTTGGATAAATTAACTTCGTTTTCAAAAGACTATTTTATTTTCGGTGATCTGAATGCCCAACATACACATTGGAATTGTATGTCAAATAATTCGGCTGGTAATGATCTCTACTACCATTGTCTTCAATCCCGCTACTTCATTTATTACCCAAATGGACACACTAGCTTTGGACAAAATATCAACCCCGTTCAACCGTCCACAGTAGACATTCTTTTATCTAACTCGTGTCTCGATTTTTCAAACCTTGAGACACATCCAAATGTTTTACAGTCGGACCATGTACCTATATCTTGCATTATTTCTGGACGAGTTCAAAACATGATATATTCAGTTCCCTTGTATTATCGTGCAGACTGTTCAGCAACAGAAACTGGGTGGAAAATGAAATTAGGTGTCAGAACATTGACCAACCCGTTACTAATTCAGGTAATCTAGATTTTTTATTTTAACAAATTAATATTTATAGTTAAAGAAGCGTTCAATAAAATACCTGTCGGTCATAAAAATTCGTGGCAACGAGAAATCTCTGAAATTAGTAAAATGTTAATAAGTCAGAGAAATAAATACAAACGTAAATTTCAAAGATGTAGCGATTTTAATTATAAAAATCAATTGAAAAGCATTTTGAAGCTATTAAATAAACTTATTGATTTTCACCTTAATAAAGACCGCAATGAATCCTGGTCAAAATTTATTTCGAATTTGCCCTCGGGCTCTAAAAAGTTTTGGAAAGTAAAAAAAAAGCACTTAAAGGAAACAAAATGCCTTTTACTGATCTTCATATAAACGGTGAAGTTTTAAAAACTGGCAATGAAAAGGCTAATTCAATAGCAGACCTATTTGGTAATTCACATACCATTACTTTAAATAATTATTCACCTATGGACACAGCCGTCTCAAGATTCATTCATGATCTTAACGACACAATTCTTGACAGATCTAGCGTAGAGCTTACCAATTTAGATGAAGTTAAATCATTTGTACTTTTATTGAAAAATAATAAAGCCCCCGGTTTATTATGGCATTAATAGCATTATCCTTAAATAGATGCCCGATTGCTTTTTTGAAACTCTATGTAAACTTTTCAACTCTTGTTTAATAGAAGGCTATTTTCCAACTATTTTTAAGAAAGCAAAAGTTAAAAGAGTTTTTTAGATCAGCGCTCATTTGCTGTATCTATAGATAACACGCTATCTAGTGATAGACAAATCCCTGCGGGTCTGCCGCAAGGATCGGTATTATCACCTACTCTTTATTCAATATATATTTCCGATTTTACTATTCGCAAGAATCAAGAAGTAGCTTTTTACGCTGACGACAGTGCTTTTATTTGCTGCGGTAAGGTGTCAAACGCAATAATCAAAAAAATGGAAGATAGTTTAAAATCTACCAATAAATATTTTGATAAATGGAAGATAAAAGTTAATGTTAGTAAAACACAAGCTATTATATTTCCATATAATAGATCACAGAAACGTATTCCTACAAAACATTTATATTCTAGGGGAGTTTTTATTCCTCTGCAGGATAGTATCAAATATCTAGGTATTATCTTAGATAAAAAACTATCATTTAAACAACACATACAGTATATTTGTGATAAAGCAATCAAATGTGGCCGAGCACTTTATCCCTTACTTAACAGAAGATCTAAACTTAATTTAAAAAACAAGATCCTTATTTACAAAATGTGTATTCGACCAATTATGACCTACGGATGCCAAGTCTGGTTTAATAAAGCTGCTAAAACTTACACAAGAAAATTACAGATAATACAAAATAAAAATCTGAAAATAATTCATAACCTACACCCCAGATATTCTACTGATCTACTGCATAGAAACTTTAAGCATAAAATGTTTAATTCATTTGCAAGGGAACTGACTCTGTCATTTAATGAAAAATGCAGAACGTCTACATATGAAATAATAAGAAATTTGCTAAACAATCACTAAGACTCTTTTTTACTTAAAGAGTTATAATTGATGGTTGTTTTTAAAATTTCTTATAACGTTTAAGTATGTACAAGGTTTTTTTTTGACAACTTTTCCTTAACACTGTGATATTAGTAGTTTCCTTATTTAATTATTTAAATTTTAATTGTTGTAATACTTTTAAGTAAATTCTCATAACAATGTAATTATTTTATTAAAGGTTTCAATAAAGTCAATAATAATAATAAAAAAAAAAAGATATACTTAATTAAAGTTAAAAAAAATGTGATTCCTTATTCAAGTGGCAGGCAGTGTATAAATCGATCGCAAAACAATATTAAAGTGATATTTTGAGAGGACATTTTTAGCTTCATTAAATAATTTACAGAATTATTGTATTACTTAATTTATGCATTAAATCAACAAATTAAGTGATTCTGAATCGAAAGTAAAAAAAAGAATAAATTTCTTAACGATCAAAAAGTGTGAGCAAACATTTTAGTTAATATGAATTTTATTTAATTTTTTTTAATAAAATCTCAGTTAATTTATTAAATTACAAAACTTAAATGATCTAGTGATTTTAATATACATTCGATTTTAGTAGCAGAGAAGTAGTAGTAGTACAAATATTATTATTGAATTTTAGCTGGTATTTCGACACAAACAATATCTTCGCCATTTTGATCCTTTAATTCCCATTTAACCATGACATTAACTTTGGGATAAGCTTTTAAAACGGGTAAAGTAGCGGTATATTCATATGTTTCACCCTTTTCCAAAGGACATTTGAGGCCACTATCAACACAAGCATCCGGATTTTGCAAATGGAATGGCATTTCAACCCCCATCACTTTTCCATGTACAACTGTTTTTATCGCTGAAACATCTTCAGCTGTAAATGTAACACAAATGAATTTGTAATTTAAATTTATTAATATTTATGTAATAACAAAAACAAAAAAAAAAAAACAAAAAAAAAAAAAATAATCATCTTCTTACCCAAAGAGAAATCAATTGTTATAGAGACGGATGAATTACGTTTTAAAATGCATTCATTTTTGGTAGTATCACAATCGGAAACAACAATTTTTGTAAATTTTCCAGTTTTGGAACCTAAGTAATAGAAATTAAAACAATTATTCATTATTATCATTATTATTGATGTAGTAAAAAATTTATAAATAGAATTTTTATTGATTCTTACAAAACATTATATTCATGTGTTGAGAGTGTAATAAAATGAATTTTATAACTATTAAATACATTATAATTTAAAAATAGTTGGAATTTGAAAATAATAGTGCTTATTTGGGATAATAGGAAAATAAAGCGAATTATTGTATTTCTTGAACTGAATACTAAAAAAAATCTTTCGAATTAATATTCTTTATTTTAAGTGTGGGAAGAGTTTTTCGCCATAAACATCAAATCAATTAAGAAACACATGATGGGAAGAAAAATTGACTAGAATCCAATTTGACTAGAAATGAAAAATGATTTAAACTTGAAACTGGTTTGAAAAAATTCTAAATTTTCAAATTACTATACACATATGTACGTCATCTGGTTTGTAATGTACTGAAAAAAATCCTCCAACACCCACCTTGTAGTATACCAATCAACTCAGAATCACTTTTTGAGTCGATCTAACGATGTCCGTCCGTCTGGCTGGCTGTCCATGTAAACCTTGTGCACAAAGTATAGGTCGCAATATTGAATATAATTTAATGAAATTTAGCACGTAGAACTTTCATGACACAGGGACGAAGCCTATTGAATTTGGTCCATTGTTTCACCTAGCCCCCATACAAATGTCTTCGCGGAATAGGGGTTAACGATCATAAATGCCTTAAATATAGCAATATTTTAATGATATTCGGTATAAGGAAGTTCTGTATAAGTATCAATCTTTGTGCCAAATTTTATGAAGATCGGTCGGTGTATAAATCACATACACATGTTCGTATCAAATAAGTTTTATATAAGTAGAAATCACAGTGACAAATTTTATGAGAATCGCTCCATAATTTACCATAACTCTCATATAAGCACACTTTCGAAAATCACCCTAAAGTGTATAAATTCATATAAATGTTACTCGTAGTATTAACGTAATATTCTGTATTCGTATATTTTATTTTACACTTATTAAAAGTATCGGTCCACAATTATCCACATATCTAATAAAAGATCCCTCCACGAATTTTGATGGACATGCACAAAGGTGTGGGGGGTATCATATGGTCGGGCTTGATCGACTATAACTTTCTTACTTGTTTTTATTTGCTTTGCTTTTTTGTTTAATGCTTATACACATACAAGTATTTTGAAACTTTAAACGTCCAAAACTCCTATAATATTATACCGATCTGCACGTCCTTAAACAAATACCTTCCTAATGGTACATTTTTTTTTTTTTAAATTCGTATGTATATTGTGAGCGTAAAAGGGGACACTAAAATTTCGTTCAAATTTTTAACTGATTGCGATGAAGCGTGCGATTAATCTAGTGTTTGCCTTAAAAAATTTTAATCAGTTAAAATTTTCGCGGCAACAAATCAAAAGTCAAATTTTGTAAACTAGTGTTGTGATCAAAAATATGTTTTCTGAGTTATGACCTTTTTGAATACTGTTTTAGTGCATTGAAATATTCTAGAAAATTTCCATGCGTCTTAAATGTGAAAGTCAACATTTTTAAAATCTCGAAATTTATGTTTCGTTAAACTCTAAATTTAAAGATAATAAGTTAAGTGCGTGTAAAAATAATCTTAACTTTTTGGAAAATTGTCTTACTAGGGTGATTGATTATTCGACTTTTTGAAAAAACAGGTTTTCGATTAGATAGAATTTTTAAAAAATTGGTTGTATTTTTGAAATTCCGAAAAACCAGGTTAACCGTTTTTTTGAAGAAATTATTTTTTTATATATATTTTTAAAAAACTCCACAAAGCTTATGATATTGCAGTTAAAATATATTAAATATAATTATTCCAAGGAACAGCTTTTAATTAAAAATGATATTAAGTTTTATATAGTATGTACAGAAACTATGGTTTAATATGAACAAAAATTTTTTTTTCGAAATTGATTTTACAGGTAGACTTCTTTCAAATTCAACTCCTTCAAAAGTAAAGTAATATTACAAATATTGAATGACCTTAATGTCTATAACTTTTTTGTAAGAATGTTACAGGAAAAAAAAAAAACTAATTCCATTGATATAACATAACAAGAAATTATACTTTATGAATATCAATCAATTAACAAATTTATTCTAAATTTCCTTTCAAATACTATTATTTATTATATGTGATTTTTTAAATAAAATGTTATTTTCAAAACCGGTTTATTCGACATTCAAAAAATTAACATTTAAAAAAATCGACAGTACTTAAATCGAAAAAAAACGGTTTCTAAACCGGTTGGAAACCCGAGTCGATGCTTACCCTCTCTCTTACGGAAATCATGATTTTAATATGACGAGTTCCATTACATTTTTAAAATAAATGTTTTTATTGTTTATATTTTCTCTTAAAAATTATTTTTTATTCCTTTACTAAATACTTGAAATTATTTTTATTGTTTTCGTATATACTAGCAGTAAACATATAATAGTCATTTAGAATAATGGAAAGTATCTATAATGTGACTCCTTTTAAAAATATTTAAATTTATTTAAATATTTGTAAAGAACTATGTTAGCTTTAATTGCATATATTTCAGTAAATACTGCAGATATTGATATGATTTTTGAATGGCATGTAATAATACATATATCAAAATTATTTTCTCATAAATTTGTGGGTAAATAACAGAGTTGTAAATGAATCATTCTTTTTTGATTTCAATTCATTACGAATTAGCTAAATTTTGAATTAATTCTTTTCACAAAAAAAAAAAAAAAAGAATTGAATGAAATTTGAATCAATTCAAATAAATTTGCAAAAATGAATTGCAATTCATTTCCAATTCAAATGAATTGGGCAAAATGAATCGCGATTAATTTTTAATTCAAATGAATTGCAATTCATTTCCAATTCATTTGAATTGAATTGACTTTGAATTAATTCAAATGAGTTAGAAAAAATGAATTGCAATTCATTTCCAATTCATTTGAATTAATTCAAAAAAGTGAACGATGCATTCTAATTCAATCTAATTAGTATTCATTTTATAATTAAAATAATAGCAAAATTAGTTGATGCCTATATATGCTACTATATTGTCCATATATTGTAATTTTTCGTAATTTCACGTTTATTTGTAAAATATAATTACATTTTGTTAAATAAATATTAAATAAATATTACATAAGTATTACTAAAGTGTTTGTCATTGAATGTTCGTGGGTCACAAAATTTCATAAATTATTAATAGATTTTAAATATTAAATGTCTTGTTATCCAAACTCCAAACACCAAGTTTAGTTCAATTGAATGCAATTCATTTTTGATTTGATAAATATGAATTACAAGTTACTTTTGTAATCCATTTGAATTAACTTTTCTAACTTTTTACATTTACTTACAGTAGTCTTTTTTCAAAATCAATACAATTCAAACAAATTGGAAATGAATAACAAATTCAATAACAATTTTCGAGTTAATTTTAATTAATTCAAATGAATTGGAAATGAATTGCAATTAATTTTTTCTAACTCATTTGAATTAATTCAAAGTCAATTCAATTCAAATGAATTGAAAATGAATTGCAATTCATTTTACCAATTCATTTGAATTAAAAATGAATTGCAATTCATTATGTCCAATTCATTTGAATTGCAAATGAATTGCAATTCATGTTTGCTAAATTCAAATGAATTGATTAAAATTTTATTCAATTCGTTTTTTGACGGAAAGAATTAATTCAAAATTTTACCAATTCAGTGCATGAATGATTCGCGAATTAATTCAAAAATGAATGATTCGTTTACAACTCTGGTAAATAAATAAATAAAATTCAATACTGAAATTACTATTTATTTTTATTTAAGAGAAATCTCAATATTAAAAAATATATAATTTTTTGAAATTCTATATTTAATGGATTAGAACTAAAAAGTTTCACCGAGTTCCATTTTAAAAATATGATTAGTATATAAGAGCTTTTCCATAAAAATATATTTGAAAATATTGGCTGCAACTTTTTTCGAACTTATAAAATATTAGAAATAAAGTACGGTTTTTAAGAATTAATTCAAAATTTTAAGATAATGACTAACAATTTGTTATGCAAATAGCACATTATGGTTAGGACCTGCTACACCTACCTTGAATGTATTCATTTTTTTTTAATAAAATTTATAAAAATATGTCTGAATTTCAAGCGGAAGGAAATTTTTTAGTATGGTAATGAGTATGGAGTGTTAATGTCCTTGCCCACTAACATAATATAAATTTTCAGTCAAATATCTATAAAACTGGATTTTTATCGTTCTAAAATTATTAAATGTGATACTTTGTAATGCTTTCATTGAAGCTCTATTTTCGTTGGGTATTTTCGCTTATAACCTATTTTCGGTTTAATACATTTTGATGACATAAAATAAATTTCTTAATTTTCCAAATTGCATTTAGAAATACATAAATAATAATAAAAATATAAATAAAACATGAAATTGAAATCATGAATGCATTTATGTGTTATTCATTTAAGTTGAATCTACAATTATGAGATATTTTTTAAAATATTAGCAATAAAATTGCAGAGCAATGAAGTAAGAATTTTATACGTACATAACATACATACATACATACATACATACATACATATTTAAATTAAATAACGTTTGACCTTAAGAAAATTCCCATACACTAACAATAATTGTTCTAATATATGTAGATATTAATCATTTATTGTATTTTTATTACTTATAAATAAAACAATTTAAATTTATATAGAGTTACAGTAGACGTCCATTAGGACGAATTTCAAATAGTGGGAAAGAAAAATTTTTTGCATTGACTATTCTTTAGTTTTTATATTTCATAGAATTACGTTTTATATATTTTTGCTTTTTTATTTTTGATATTTGGGATTAATAGTTGTTGTCATAAAGAACTCATAAAGAACTTAGAGCTAAATTAAAAATTTGCCTTTTAATGTTTAAATTAAATGTCGTTGGTCCTCAATAGGGAATTTTGTAAATAAAATGGAAATAAATCTGCAGTCCCTAAGCAGATAGTCCAATTAAGTTTAATATAAACCGCTTTGTTTTAGTCAATAACATTGTAAAGAAATAAGTTACAAATTCTATATCTCTATAAGTTGTTTACAGAAAAAACTAGAAATGCACTAGATTCTGCTGATTAATATTTCGATGAACTTTGAGCTTGAATAAAATTTCATATAGTTAAATATTATTTGTGAAAATGTTAATAATTTTCCCCGTAATTAACACTGTAACAAAGTAATATCATTTAAATGAGATTTTTTATTATGTTTTTTTTAAATACATGTCGTCGGTGCGCTGACGAAAAGTCCTATGTGTTTTTTTAATACTTTTCAGGGGAACAAAAACCCTTTTACTTTGTAAATTCGAAAAAGTTTTTTTAATTTTATATTTTTTTCACTACGGCATTTATTAATTCTATGTTTTGAAAAAAAAAATCGATATCTTTTGTTCGCGAATGGCAAAAGAAATTAAAACGACAAAGAAAGATATAGTCGGTCAAGACCGACTATAAAACTCGGTAAGAGGACTTATATTGCACCTGTGGCTAATTTTAACAAAAATAAAATATACAAATACATAATAATGCGTTAATACTAAAATCTAGATGATTTTATGTACTTTAGGGCGATTCCTGGACGTGGGTTTATATGGGAACTATGGTAAATTATGGACCGATTCTTATAAAATTTGTTCTTTCTACTTGCATAAAACTTATTTATGTCAAATATTAACTTGATACTAACATTCGTATGAGATTTATGTACGTTAAAGTTAAAGCTATGGTCAATTGAGGACCGATCATCATAAAATTTGGTACAAAGATTGATATTTGTACGGAATTTCTTTGCACTGAATTTACTTAAAATATTCTTATTTTTAAGACATTTTTGAGTGTTTAAACTCTATTCCTGGTGGACATTTGTATGGGGGCTAGGTGAAATAATGGACCACCTATCGGATATCGTTAGATCGATTTAAAAAGTGATTCTGAGTCGGTTGGTATACTTAAAGATGGATGTTGGATAAATACGTCACAAACCAACATCTATGGTGGTGTAGGGTATACAAATCTACACATAGGCTTTTTGTACAAGCAATTTTTCATTTCATTTTTAATATTTTTGCTTTATCGTTCTTAGCAAAAGTCCTGTGTAGTAAAAAATAATAAGTGTTTTTTTTTTTTTTTTTTTTTTAAGAAAATCTACACATAGAACAACTTCGAAACCCGTTGGAAAATGCTTGGTGGATGGATGTATGACTAATAATACTACAAGATGCGAAAATAAAAAAATACACATAGGACTCTTCGTTAGCGCACCGACGATATAATTTTTCAAGTTTATAAAAAGATTTTCATGCTAACAAAGTATTGTTTGCTTTGTGCTATTTATTTTTATTTAACAAAATGCGACTATGATTTTTTCTAGTCTTGTAGTAAATTTAATTGTAAAAAAGTTAATTTAAAATAACATCCAACGGATATAAAACATTCTGCGATGAAAACTTCAAACGTTTCATTGGATGACATCGGACATCCAAAATCAATATGGGCTGTCAAGGCTCATATCTTAGAAAATTGACTAGCATTATATATGAGAGTAATTAAATTTTCCTAATAAGTAAATAAATAAATAAAAAATACTATTCTAAAACACAAAGATTAGTGAGAAAAGAATTACTACTTTTTTTCAAAACACAAAAACAAAATATATGTGACTAAATATATTTTGTTGCATATTTGTTTTAAAACTTTTTTCTCACTTACCCTTCTAGTCAATTTTCTGTGGCTCATATCATAAATAATTACCCTTGTTGGAGTCAAGCGATCAACAATTTAATTACAATAGATTTTATTATATCGTTTTAAATACTGTATAAAATTAGTTGATATTAGTAACTAAAAAGGGAAATAACAAATAAGTGATCACAATTACAAGGAATAAATTGTAATTAAGACATTAGTAAGTCATATTCAAAAAATTTTATATAGATGTATATATATATTCAATGTTGCTTCAAAATCGCGCACACATATAAGAACTCAAAGTTCAATCTTAAGATCATCTTATTCATTAATAATTCTTAATTAATCTTAATTGGATTAAATTTGCAAAACTAAATAAATTAAAAACGAAATATTACACTGAGCTCAGTTTTTGTTTTTCATTTCAAATATTTTGAAAATATATTGTTACTATAGTAATTACCACAATCCGTAAATTGTAAAGCATAAATAGAATTTTGGAAAAATCCGGCCAACAGAGTTATTAAAATCACAAATTTTTTCATTTTAAAATTGCTTTAAATTTTTTTAACAAAATGATAATAAATGAACTAAGAACCGTTCTCTAGGGTAGATAAATAACTACTAAATGCCTAAAACTTAAACATTTACAAATTAAATTTTTCTAAACGACAAAGAAATACTCGGAGAATTAAATTCTCTTTATTATTTAATCTTTTATTTGTTGCTATTTGTATAATTAAATAAAAACTGTGTACATCTACCGCACAATATCATATATACCCAGCAAAAAAAGAACTGAAAAAGTCATGACTTTAACATTGTGTTGTCATTGGAAGAAAGTACTTAGTGCTGAAAAAGAGTTGCTGAAGTTCTTTTTTTAACTCATGATTGTCACTGGTAGGATGTTCTTCTTTTATGCTTCTTGTGCATTGCTTTTGAAATACTTCTCTTAAAACTATATATAAATATATATATATATATATATATATATATATATATATATATATATATATATTAAATAAAAATATGGTTTTAGTCAAAGAATACAACTAGAAGCTTATGTGAGTGGCAGTTCAAATTAAATTTTCAAAAAAATTTACTAATTTTTTTTAAAGATACAAAAACAAAATATACGCGACTACATGTAGTTTGTTGTTGCATGAATTAGGTTTTTGACAACTGAGTTAGGTTTTTTGTCTCTCACATAAACTTCTAGTTGTATTTTATGTTTTAGCTTTGTTAATAGATAATAAAAATACTTTTAAATTTCTTAGAAATTATTCACCTTTTTTTCTGCTAAAAATAAATTTATTTTCACTTTTTTGGAAATAATTTTTATTAACTTCCAAAAAAAATGCAAAATATGCGTTTACTTCAACTTTCTAAGTGGTGAAGAGGTTCTTTTTTTGAAAGCACTTGCTCGTTTTATTTTTTGCTGGGTAGTATTGTAGTATTTGTTGTAGTTGAACATATGTACATACGTATATACGGGTATTAAGTAAGATGTCTGATAGAGGTCTATTTAAACGATACCTACCACTCTCATATCATTGAGTGAAGGTATGTATGTATGTACGTAGGTGGATTGTATTTATGTTGTATGCATTTCCGTTTTTTTATTAAATTTGTTTTAAAAAGATTCGTATAATACAATTAGCAGAATTTCCCTGTAAGCATTTTCTTTCAAATTAGGTAAGAATTCGTAGTGACAGTTTTTATAAGTTAATTAACCGTCATTCGGATATTCGATTAATTCGGGTCTATTAAATGTTTGAATAATTTAAAATTGTCAATTTTTGAATGACGAAAAAACAAAATAATTTGTGTCGAATAACCGATTAAAAGAGATTTAGTTTTTTTGAGTTATATATTTTTAATTTTTCTTTTTTTACTTATTTCAAAAACAAATTACGAGTATGCCATGTGTAGAATGTTTAATAAAACGCGACATGAAAAGAGATGTTATAATATTATAACTTCACAAATACTTTAATTTGTGACAATGGAAACCACTATTCTAAAACAATAGTTTCGAGTAAAGTAACTTTAAATTTAAGTAAATATATTATTATGTTTTGCTACAAAAAAAAAAAAAAAAAAAAAAATCATTCCCATACAGAAAATAAAAAAGAGTTAAATAAAGTAGTACTGGGTCAAAAATGAAATTTATCATACATATAACCGAAAGAACTCATAAGATGAACTCTTTGTGAAAGTATTTGATCTACATTATGTTTCTAAATAACTATTAATAAACGGTTATTAATCGATCAACTTTTAACTCGAATAATTATTTGTCAAATTAACCTATTAATATGAAATCCCAAACAATTGATTATTCTAATGCGAATTTAACTAGAATACGTAATGAAAGTTATACTGGAGGTTGACTTGCAAAGGAAATATGGTTAGAAATGTCCAACATAATTCTATATGAACTTTGAAGAAAATGTTTGGGACAAAAGTCCGATAAAATATCCGATATTCAGACAAATTGTGTCAAAATGTACAAAGGAAAGAAATTAAAATTTATTTCTGACAATGTGCAAACATTTGGTTAATTGTCTGAGAAAGCTTCAGATTTTGTCTAACATGATACACATCGGTAAAAATGTTTGCCGGGTGTATACAAAATACACACTTATATATATATATATATATATGTATGTTCATATGTATGTATACACTGGTACAAATTCCTATAAATGCATTTAAAATTATTGTTTTTCTTTAAGGTATATTCGTTTCTACTTTGTTATGCAAAAAATATTTGTTTCTTGCTTTTGTTGTTTTCTTTAATTTAGCAATCAGAACATATTGGTGATCACTTCAGTGGAATATTCCTATAAAAGCAGTTGAGAAAAATTTGTCTAAAAAGTTATTGCAAACAAAATTTGAACAGTTTTAGTTGTTTGTTTCACTTAAGGTAAGTTTCTGATGATAACATCTCCGTTTACTGGAAATATTTTTGTTTTAATTGGGAAATTTCATCAGCTTAAAGGATGCCCAAAGGAACTTTTCTTACAGACCATGAAAAATTCAAATTCCATTTTTTCGTGATCAAAACTGTTCTAACAGAGAAATTGGACGAAAAATTTACCGCTCGGAAGGAGTTTTTCCGAGGCTTTCTTAAGAAAGGGCAGAAATACGGAGTGCGGAAACCTACAAAAGGTAATCTAAAATTAACAAAATTAATTAAATAAAAGAAGAAGCCACCCGCAATACATATTTTGCGAATAGATGGTAACATAAAATGGAAGAAACCAAAATGTACGCCAATGTTAAAACAGCATCATAAGGAAAATCATTTAAAATTTGCGCGAAAATAGATGAAATGGACAGATGAGTGGAATAAAGTAATCTTTTCTGACGAAAAGAAATTCAATTTGTTCGGTCCCGATTCATATTCCTGCTATTGGCATGATTTGAGGTCGAACGAAATTCGTATGTTGAAACGGCAGTGTTATGGTTTGGGCAGTCTTTTCTGCTGCAGGAAAATCATTAATATGTTTTGTTTCAACTAAAACGAACAGTGCAATTTATAATGAGCTCTTCTCTCATTTATGGATGAAAAAATGGATGAAGATTGCATACTCCAATAGGATAACGCTGCAATCCATGTCTCGAACTAAACTAAATCGTGGTTTAATGAATATAGTATTCCACTATTGGACTCGCCAGCTTGCAGTCCGAATTTAAATTCAATGGAGAATCTGTCGGGGTACACGGCCTGTAAAGTTTACGCAAGAAATTCACAGAATGAAACCATAATGACAATAGCATGCCTGAGAAGAAATTGAAAGTGGTTTTCTTCAAAAATTAGTCGAATCAAAAATAGACAGAATTTTTGAAGTTATTCAAAATAAGGTTATTAATAATGATAAATTGATTCATTAATTTAAGTTCGTATATAGTTTAATGCCATAAAAATGGCATTAAACTATTAAAATTACAATGAAAAAAATTTAATGTACATTTTAAGTTATTTGTTATTAATTTTTAACTAGTCAATAAATAATTTAAAAAATTAATTTGTAGCACCTTAATTAATTTTTAGTCCCATGTTTGGTAAGTTGATTAAAAAAATTAATGTGCGTTTATAGAAATATGCGCCAGTGTAGTATATGCTTTTGTTTATTATTTACTTTTGTTATTTTCGTTTACTTTCTTTGCATGACTCAAATTGTATTGAGTTTTTTGTCTCTTATAAATTCTTATCATTTTTCCCACAATTTTTTAATACTCATATGTATTTTTCTTTCATTTTTTTTTATTTGCTGGTCATGAGTGATACCGTGCGATAATAAAAGCCACTATAATAATCTTTATACATTATTGTTTTGTTTTCGTAAAATGATCCTATTTCGGTATGGTATCATTTTTTTTTTTATAAACAAAATAATTTTTTAACGTTGTTATTATCTTATCAGCACAATGACGTTTAATTCTTTCCGTTTCGTTCCTTTGTTGTGTTTATAAGAATTTCATTGTACGTAATTTTAAATGATACTTGTAAATAGCTTAAGATAGCTTCAAACTAGAATATTTTTGTCTGCAAATTCTAGTAGTATGATGTTGCCTAATATGACCTATATTTTGTAATCTAAAATTTTCTTAGTCATATTATAACACTTAAAACTTGAGATTGAAAAGGGAATCATATAATCTCTCCTTCTCAATCATAAAAAGGGCTTTCTAAATCTTAGCTTGGGCTATGTTGTAAGGAAGTCACCGATTTCTTAAGTTGTCATTCAATATGAGCAAGAGTAAGTACATTTAAGCCTCCCATTTGGATACTATGATGTAGCTTAATAAGCCCCTAATATTAGATTACATCCGAGAATTTTCAGTTTTCGTTTTATATTGCAGGATACTGACATAAGAAGTGAAAGCTGACTTATGTCGTATCCATACGCAATTTACAAGTTTCATATTGATTACATTTATTTTCATCATATGACAGTCCTACACTGTTTAGGACTTTGCAAATGTCTCCACCCTCCCCTCCTAAAAGATTCAAAACACATTCTACTTTGCCTTCTATGAAAATTCCTCAAAAAATACCTCGGCATCACTTTCCAAAAATATTCATTACTAATTTTTGTCTCCCTTTCATTAGACGCTAAGTAGAAGGTTTCTAATTTCGTACAAAATTATTTTTTAATCTGGGATTTAGAGGGCTTAAATCATTTAGTTTTATTTTACTTAATTACACAGGTCAACACTAAAAAAGTATAGTGAAAAATTTATTAAAGAAATTGCAGATGTACTCATTCCAATCACCAGAAACATTTCGGTTTCTCTCCATTACGTCACACTTTTAACCAATTGACGACCAAAGAAAATATGATTTTCTTAAGAGTTTTGAGGTTATATAATTTTTTAGGTAATAGGTATATGAAATTAGTCGTTCATGTTTTAAGATATGGTATTACAAAAATGTGGTACAAGTCAAATCTCCAACTTGCCACCCATATCAACTAGAAGACTTTACAGTTGTCAAAATCACAGAAATATAAGGGGTAAGGAGATGGTGTGGAGGCGAAATTTTTATTTGATATAACTAACTCATAACTAAGATCAAGTCCACCTACTCGCTTCTTTTGGCAGGGTGAAGACAAGGCCTTTCCTCCAATGACAAGCTGTATAAAATGGAAACGAGTTTGCTATGCGAGTAACAGGTTTTTGGATCCAATTATAAGGTAATAAAGTAATAAGGTATATTCGAAGGGCACTTAAATACTTCATTTTTCCTATTCATATCCAACAGAATCTTACTGAAATTAGACATCGTTTCGTCACATAGATGTTTTGCTTGTTTATGGCTGCTTGAGCATCTCCAGCAATTTAGCCACTCCGTTCTGAAGTTTTCCCTTATTTTTTGAAAATTGAAAAGTATCTAACTGCTTAAAAATATTTAGCTTTCACCTTTTTTGTGACAATTGCTAACTGCTTTTAAAACTACCTGTTTGTCAATGAAGAAGCTAATATCACATCGATATATTTGGAACGTTGAAATTTGTCGAACAGCCATGGCTATCGTCTAAACTTCCGCTTGGAAGATAGTACAAGTTCTTCAAAATGCACCCCAGATCCATCCGTGTAGACATTAAATTCAGCTTCAGCTCCATCCAGTCTTGCTGTAGTGATATTACGTCTTTATTCCATTATGTTATGGAAGATAACATAATCAGTCTCCAATCTCAAATCAAATTTCTAATTACATATCATAAATTTCCAACTATATTTTAGAAGTTTATTCATTAATTTCAGAAAATTATATTTCAGAAATTTCTAAATGTAATCGTAATATTTACAGTTCTTCAAAGTTAAAAATTGAAAAAGATTAAAACGAAGGAAAGTTTTTTTTCGGTATTTTTAACCCACAAAATGAAACTTTTGGAGTTAAGTTCATTTGAATGAACTGCAGTTAAGAATATAAAGGAACAATATTACTTCATATGTTATTGCTCTATCACTATTCGGAGGTAAATTTTGAAGCCAAAATTTTAGCTATTTTAATATTTCTTAGTTTTTGGTCAATATAAATGCGTTCCTCCATGAAGAGTAAAGAGCTTCATGAAAAAAAAAGTTGCAAATGTAGCCCTTTAGAAATGAAGATTGGTCTGTTCTTATATGATTCCCAAAATATTACATCTAAATGATTAAATTTACTTGAGCTAGACCATTTTCAAAACACCTCTAAAAATATGTATTTCTTTCAATATTATTATCAAAGTTAACTTAAAATTGTAATGGATACATACTATGTCCTGGAATATTCATTTAAGTAATTGTTATGTCTCTTTTCAGTCGCAGAATATTAAGATTTTATTAACATTTTTAGTCATATTTTCTTTATTCAAATATATAATTTTATATATTTCAAACATTTTTCAACATATATTGGGTTTTAATATAACATTGATTTTATTGAAGATTACACGTAATTAACCCTTTAACAGCAAGAGAGCAAATTTTATGCATTTAGTTCCGAAAAGGTTAAATTAAATATAGATGAATTTAATTCGATAAAAATCGAATTAAAGAGATTTTTAAAATTTAGTACTATTTTACACGAATTTATAGTTTTTATGGTAAATGTATGCTTTTGGTGAAAATTATGTTCTTAACATAAAAATTAGCTTAACCAATTATGGACCGGCAATACCAAAATAATATTTGTGCAACTAAAGGGTGAATGAAATAATTAAACCGAAATATTTTGGGGATTAGTTTAAAATATATCATTCTTTAATTTAAGAGGGGTAAATTTGGAAAAAATACAATATTATTTATTTGGAGAAGACTTTTTAACATAATTATACAAATTGTAATAGGTTTTAAAAATAGTACTTAATAAATGTTTACATTTATACTCGTATTCATAAACAAATTTAAAATTTAAAATACATTTTAGAGACAAAATTTGTATGGAAAATTTATTTTATTTTTTTATTTAAATTTATTTAAATTTAAAAATTAAAATAAAAACACTTATTTGTAAGTTCATTGTTATATTAAAAATATATACATCTATTATATAAAATGTTTTACCTTTAAGTATCTGGTTATTCATCATCGACTATAAAAACTTTAAGAAAGTATCCTAGATGTCGTTCGTCACAGCCACAGAACATTTGTTAAGAAACAATAAATAAGCATGTCTTCAAGAATAATTTTTTGTTTTGAAATCTCACTATTGATTTCTCCAAGAATTAAAAATAAGAAATTGTTTAGTCCTAAATATAGAAAATTAATATGTAAACATTGTTGAAGGTCAAAATAAAAAATCTTACAAAACTGTGACGTGCATTCATCTAATATTGGCAACGTTTTCTAAATCTTATTTTCTAATAGCAATGGTTTCGAAACATAGAGAATGTCCAATATTTAAGTAATTTTATCATTTCAGTATTTTCTTTTTTTACCGAAAATTTGATCTTTAAATAAATCTAATTTATTATTCAAATCCTCAAACAGTATAAACAGTATAAACTCGAGAATATGAATAATTATAGCAGATTCCAATCCGGATTGTCGAATTATTCGGATTATCGAGTCTTCCTTTTCTGATCCAACTTTGTTAAAAAAAAAATAAACTATTCAAGTATATCTTTTATTTAATATAACATTTTATATTTTAACTTTTTTATAGAAAAAAGTAAATTTGTTGTTAGTAATTTTTTCATAAGCACATTTTTATTTATTTTATGTACCTTACATTTCATTTTCATAACGGTTTTATGCAAATTGTCGGTAACCCTAACCTAGTTCTAACATCTCTACTTGTCACTTGATAATTTTCCTTCCTTTTATTATCGTTCTCTTTCTGTTATTATCTCTACTCGTTAATCATATAATTGGAAGGGTACCGTTACTTTCCATTTGGATGATGCAATATTAAGGAATAATTTCGTCACGTAGGCAGTAGAAAAAAAGGAATCGAGAAAACAAAGATCTACAAAGTCCACGTCCATCTTCATCATCAGTCGTCGCCATCTTAAGTCACCGTCATCATAAGTCATCGTCCTGTTCATCATCACTTAATCATCATCAACCTCTTCAACGTAAGATGATCCTTATCTTTAACCCCTCAACCAAGTTATTCATTAATTTATTATTTAATATTTTTTTTATGCCTTTATATGTATTTGCTTAGATTTAGGAGAATTCTGGGCCCAATAATATATTGAAATTACTGTTATTATTATTAAAACGAATTGTATTGCGAAAATGGAAATCTAATTTTTTTTTTATTGTGAGAGAGGCACACTTTGAAAGCTTTCATGGGACAGCATGAAACATTGGGTACCCATGTTGCCAATGGTGAAGTTCTATTGAACTTTTGGGAGGGAATTAATGTACCCAGAATGACTTTACCATCCAGTCATTTTCCTTTTGCTTATTTTCAAACAGCATAATAATTAGTTTTTGTTGTTCATTTCTGCCAGAGCTAGCCCTTTCAATCTTTATATGCCTTAAGCCCAGTTTTTGTATTTTCATCAGAATATTAAGAAACTTTAAAAAGACCGCGCGTAACATAAATGGCACCTAACCTAAAGCAAAAGCACTCAAAAAATTTTTTTGTGGGATCAACGTAATCTTGTTTCATTGATTTTATTTAGTATTTTATTTTTTCGGTTGAAGAATATATTCGAGTTTGGTTCAAATAATATCCAATGAACCTTGATACATTGATGAATGTTGGTTAACTCGAAAATTTGCAAAACCATTTCATCCTTTTGTTGTGATATCTAGTTTATTATTATATGAACAGTGACGACTACAAAAGAATGAAAAGAACTATGAATCCTATTATTTCTTTTAACATTCAATTCTATTACATTAGAGATTTGTAAGTCAAAATTTGTAAAGATCTATAATCTGGCTTATTTTGCGACAAGTGTTTTGATACGATAAGTTGATTTAAGTTTATCAAGCATTTTATAAATTTGAATCTCAGGTCGAATCAGATAGTTGGCTAGATTTGTTACAATAAAATATGTGGTAACCTCAGTACACATATCTTTGAATTTTGTGGAAAGGATTTTAGATCACAACATAAAGCATATTTCATATTGTTTTCATATTGTTAATAGCTGAAATATTTGGTCGTTGTGGTGTAGTTTGGACAAGACTATATATGACACAAAGATCAGATACTATAGCGAGTTCATATCCTACAGGGGATCTAAGAATTCCACCAGAATCACAGCAACGACATTTAAATGAGACCGGTCATAACTAAGCGGAAAGTCGAGGTACCAAATTTGATTTGGAAAAGTGGAAACTAAAGTTTGATGGTACAGATAGTACTGAAGATTTTATTTTTAAAATAGATATTTTGGTCGAAAGGACTCGTTGTCCAGTGTAGCAATTAGAAGCAAATTTTCAAACTTTTTTATATGGAAGAGCGGAAACCTGGTATTGGAACTTTATAAAAACCAACAATGACCCTCCATATCGACTTTTGAAACATGCTATCTCTAAAGAGTTTGTAATTCTCGAGAATGACAATGACATTTTATTGAAATTAAAGCTAAGAAAACATAATCCCAAAGAGTCTTACGATGATTTCCATTCGTTTATATTGGCTTTCAACTCTCGCATGTTTAGGACCTTCGTACATTTATTGTCCAGAGGGAACGAGATTCCTTTTTTGTTTTAAATGTGAGGAACGTGGAGCCAAACCTAATTGCCGAAATCTTCACTCGGGAAATCGGAAGCGGAGCGAGATGGCGATGAATCCGGATCCACATTCTCGGGACATACTTCAATTAATTCACTTGATTTTTTTTAAAAAGCCCGCGCGTAACATTGTTTGTACTCTTTTTACTGAAAAATTATTGGAACAAACACTAACTGAAAATGAAGAAATTCAACTAGAATCAACTCTTACATTATAATTATAACATTTCTTATTGTATTTTCCAAGTTATACTAAAATTTTAATAATAAAGGACTTTTCATTATTTAATCCGGATTATAGAATTAAGTACTGAAATGTTAGGAGATATTATTAAATTTTTTCTTTAAATGAACCAACCTTTCACACAAACTAATCATTTTGTCTACAATTATGCTTTAACTTTGGGTTAAAATTTGATAAGTTAACGGCCATAATGTCATATTATGATATTTTAAATTGGGTAAAAAGTTATCATTTTCAAGAAGATTCGAAATTAATAAAAATTTTGTTTTATTTTAATTTACAAAATCAATTCATACACACATTCACACATACACAATTCACAGCTAAGTAGCAAACTATATTTAAAAATTAATAAGTTATTTTATCATAATTATTTTTCTTATAACAAAAGAATTATAGTTTATTTAACTGCCAAGGTTTTATTTGATATGTCAACTGTTTATAATTGCTACCATTTGCTACCATCGTTAGAAACAGCAAATTTCAATTGCAGTTTTAATTTTTAGAAAGAAAAACTGATGTTTTTGTTGTACAAAACTACAAATTAAAAAAAAAAAAAAAAAAAATATGCAAAAAGTGCTAAAAAATTTAAAAAATAATTCGGAAAGTGCTGGAAAAAGTGCTAGGTGCTAGATTTAATTTTTCCATGCTAAATGATTTTAAAAAGTGCTAAATCTAACACTAAATATGTTAAATTGGCAACATCGTATATTTGTTTGACCATAATCAAACATAATCGAAGTTCTTTATAATATTTTTGTTTTTTAAAAATTATAAAATTCACATTTTTGGTAGTTTTTAATTCCCGAGATTCCCGAAAAAAAACCCGGTAATCGTGATAAAAATCCTATTCCATACAAACCAATGCACTTTAATGAGGAGTTGAATTGATGTCAAATATTTATAAATGAGATCACGTCTACATATGAAATAACAAGAAATTTGCTAAACAACCACTAAGACTCTTTTTTACTTAAAGAGTAATAATTGATGGTTGTTTTTAAAATTTCTTGTAACGTTTAAGTATCTACAAGGTAAGATAAGATAACATTTCCTTATTTAATTATTTAGATGTTAATTGTTTTAATACTTTTAAGAAAATTCTCATAACAATGTAATTTATTTTTTTTTTTTTCAAATTTTATTATAAAATAAACAATATTACAATTTCACCTCAGCGCCAGATTGGCATTATAGTGGCTTGTTGGCAAAATTTTAACAAAAGTATTAAAAAAATATTTAAAATAAATAATAATTTATAATTTTAACGTGTATATCAAACATACCAATAAACATTATATCAGAAGCTCATCAACATGTTGAGATAAAAAAATTTTTAAATAAGATTTAAACTGGGATAGGCTTGAGGCTTGTTTAATATTATGTGGCAAGTTGTTATATTCTCTACAACTAGAGTTTTCAACTTGTTGCTTAGTTGTTTCAGATTGGCAAAAAATTATTCTTAAATTGTCACGATTTCTTGTGCTGAAGGTATCCCGATTCCGTTTGAATTGTATGGTATGATGTCCAATTATTTTATATAGTCAATAAAAAAATAATTCAAATGCATGTTTTTTCTGAACCATTGAAAAACTATCTTATGAACTTATCTATCCGAATCAGACATTTTAATAAAAAATGGCATGTTTTGTTAGTGCATATTTTTGCATATTTAGTCAAAAATGCTTATTTTTCTTAACGATGCATACTAATTTGCATATTTTTAATTTTTTATTTTTTTATATCTTTTGTTAAAATTTTATATTTCTATTCTTCATTTTGAGATAAAACGCGCGTAATAGTTGTTCTAGCGATTTTTTACTTTCATTTATGGGTTATTCTTAACAAGTTATTATATATCAGCTTTGAATTCTATGCCAGCTGATCGAAAAGTTATTTTATTAAATAAAATTTTTGGACATTGTTAACCTTTATTATACAACTGGTGCTATTTTTTTATGAAAATCCTTGCCTAATAAAATTTAGTAAGAAGAATATAGCATTAAATCACAATGAAAATCTTATTAAATAAATATTCTTTAGGATAAAGAAAGCCAAAAAAATGTTTAATAAATAAGCGTTGGAGTATAAAGAATTTTTTTTTAACTGACGGTAAAATACTTTTTGCAAAATTTGCAATAAGGCAGTAAGGCAATAGAAAAAAAATCAACAATAATTGGAATCGAAAAGCAAATAAATAATTTCAACTTGGACTTATGTATGTGAAGCCGATTTTATTAAACTTTTTAAAGACGTACACATATAAAAGAATTCCATCTGTATCAAAGCTCATAAAAAGTTATGTGAAAAAAGTATACGATATTCAACTTGAAGAAATAAAATCGTTTTGGAAAAACAAATTTGTATGGATAATTATGGATGAAACCACAGAGTTTACTGACCGATATATTGTAAATGTAATTGTTGGAGTTTTTGATCGTTTTCAACCAAAATGATCAGAAAATTATATTTCTTTAACGACAGTTAAAAAAAAAAAAAAAAAATACCATTTAAATAAACTACAATAAGTGTTCGAATGTGGTTCTAAGAATTTTATTGCCAATCGGAAATGCTGAAGTAAAATCTGACAATTTTGATAAATTTTCAAGTGATCTTTCATTAAAATTCGCTCCCTACTTATGACTTTTTAAAATCGTGACTTATTAAATTTTAAAGTACGAGTAGCTTAGTTTTGGTCCTATAAAAGTTTCGCCAAAGCCAACATTTTTCCAAAAATTTTATTTTAATTCCAATAATTAGACAAACTATGGACTCCAATTTTTTTAAATAAATTCTAGCTGATATAATTCTTAATTATACACAAAAAGACTGAAGTCAATATCTTTTATAGGACCAAAACTACGTACTTTAGTTTAATAAGTCATGGAAAATCTCACTTTTTGCGTATTTTAGCACAAACACGCCTTCGAACATTGGCTACGGGAACAAATTATTTATTTACTTATGACTAGAGGACGGAATTATATGCACTTATTTTTTAAAAGTATGCGCTTATAAAATGCACTTAAAAATTTGAAATATTCCCCAAAAATTGTGAAAACATGCATTTATTTTCCATATTTATCAAATAAAATGAAAAAAAACACAAATTGTTTTATAAGAAAAAAAAAAAAAAAAACATTTTGTATTTTTAAAATTTATTTTTAAAGCTATGTTTTAAAAGATCATGGATGGTAATTCTTTGTACCTTTTTTAAATTTGTACTAAGTTGTCAAATGTAATTGTTATACATTGAAAATGATCTCTCTACGTCAACGTCATAGGAGCATATTTGAATAACTGTAGTTCAGTAGTGCGATTCAGTAACTTTTAACGATTCGACAATCGCAATTGTTGTTTGCAGTAACGATTGTGTGATTCACTAAGTACTCTTAAACGATTGTATATAACTATTATTTCGTGTGGCAGCTCTCCATAACATAGTGTCTACATTAGAGATTTTTTTATCAAGATAAATGTCAAACTTAAAGTGAATTTGTGGAAGGTGGCAACAGTTGACAAAAACAACAATATGGTGTATTTATTATTGTTTTTTATATATGCAGTTTGACAACTGTAACAACCAAAATAATAATCAGCTGTTTAACTAAGGTTACCTTGTATATATTCGCATTGATTTTGACGTTTGTTTTGAGAAAAATTTGCCTAATGTAGACACTAGGTAAGGAAATGCCGAAATAAAAGTAAGGTTCAAAACCAAATAAAAAAGAAAAACAAATAAATTTGAAACAAATCGAAGTTTGTTTAACAATTTTAAGATCGTGATTGATTAAATTATGTATTTGATATTGATTAAGATGTGTTTCTGTTAATGGTTTTCTTCAAAATGACCACTACTCCTAAAAGAAGATTCGCAAACGTAGAAGCACCATCTATAACGTGGAAGCACAGACTGCAACCACAAAACAACGATTGAATCATTGGGTTGACTTTTTGGCTAATTTTTGTCAATATATTAACAACACAAAAATTTTTGTCTTTAAGTTGACGCAAACAAAAATCGTTGAAAGTGTTAGAGAATAACTAAATCGACAATTTTGTTGTTTACTAATTTTAACGATTCGATTATCGTTAAAATAAGTTACTGAATCGCACTACAGAAGGAGAGTATTCTTCTAATCACGAGACATTATCTGAACGTAGAATAATTGAGTTTGAATTTTTTTTTTTAATTTTCTCAAATTCTTTATTTTTTAATAACAGCTTACAACTTTAATTTTGAATTTCCAGCAGTAGAGTTTTTTGCATGTTCGATTTTCTTAATAGTACTATCAATTGAACTGTTTTGAGTACTTAATTAATAGAAACCCTCTAATTTAGTAATAGTTTCAGAAAGAAATCGATATTTCAAAACAATGTTATTTCTTCAAATTGAGTATCGTATAATTTTTTCACATAATTTTTTTCTGAGCGCTGATTCAGATTAGTGTATTCGAAAACCGTTTAAGGGTTTCAACTTAAAAAAACCCACTGTTTTCGAATAATTCGACAATGAGTTTTTTTCTGTCGGTTAACCGGTTTTTTATGAAATGCTTCTTCTTTTACTTTTTTTATTAAATTAATCTATACTTCCCATTTTTTGTATTTGCTAATTGAACCTTATTTATGGTATAAAATTGGTATGAAAATTTTATTTTTATTCACTTGTTTTACTATATCAGGTCCTTAATTATTTGAAAGTATTTATCATTTTCATTATGAGCTAATTAAGCTTAAGGATAGTTTTTTTTTAATTCCTAATTTGAGTAGCAACAGACGTACTAGGAACTGATATTTGTATATTTTTTAATAGATTTAAAATAATTTTTATTAATAAACTCTAGGTAAGAAGTAAATTTTAGTTTTATCGTTTGTCACAAGAATAAGGTGAATTGCAATAAATGGGTACATATGTAGTTAGAATTGGATCAGAAGAAGCATTATCAGAATTCAGTTCAAAAAAATACAAAAACTAAACATTATTCTTTAGCTGTAGAAGAGCGATATGACTTTTTATTTTTAATTACTTGTCAATACAAATTATATGTATTATAAGTGTACTTTCTTTAGTAAAAATTACAATTATTTTTTTAAATATTTGTATTTTTAATAAAAACCGGGTTTTAAAAAAGGCTATTTATCGAATAAATAGAAAACCGGTTTTATGAAAATGTCGTTTTTTTGAATACACTTATTCAGATGGAATGCTTTCATTTGTGTACGTCTTTAAAAAAATTCAATAAAGTCGAAGTTGATAGTTTCCTTAAAAGAATGTCTGCAGATATAAAGTCTTCACATACATAAATCCATAATGAAATTATTTGTTTGCGAATTTATGGTTAACGATGATTGTAAAGCTTTCTGATTGCTTTTCGATTCTAATTCTTGTTAGTTTTTCTATTTACATGCTAATCAATAAGAAACTTCTTTTCATAATTGCCTATAATTGCAAATTTTGCCAAAAAGTATTTTACTGTCAGTTTAAAAAATTCTTTTATACTCAGGCGCGGATCCAGCAAAAAAAGCATTTGGGGGGTGTTGAATTTTGTTTTTTTTTTTTTTTGCTTTTTTTAATGGCTAAAATTTAAGTTGATAATTAGTCATCAAATTTTATAAATAAATAATTTTTTAGCTATAATTTGTTTATGTTACAAAAGAACTTGGTATTTTACTTCATTACTCCGTTTTAGTTTTTGAAATACATACAAAAATTTTTATAAATCTATTGTTCGTAAATTTCAGGGAATATTGAATAGATTTTAATAATTTAAGGTGTGTTTTAATTTTATTTTTATCCTCTAAAGCATTTCAAACAAATAAATGCATTTCAATGAAATTAATTAAAATACATGACCTGAAAAACAGGAAAGTTTGAACTATGTAGGTTTTGATATTTAGAATATCAATTTTGCTTAAATAGATCTAATTATATTCTTTAATATCAAAAACTTACTGAAGTAAAAATTTTTAAATAGTCTGAAAAGGGAACCGTACCGAAAGTAGATATTTTTTTTTTTACAAAAATAAAATAAATACTTTATTTTTAGTCGATTTTAGTTAAAAATAGCTTTGCTCCATTACTTTTCATTACTTGTAAAAAGTAAGAAATTGTAATAAAAACAACAAAGTTGTCAAACGCGAAAAACTAACAAGTTTTCAAAAATTCGAAATACCCTGAAAATTTTGAAATATTTAAAAAAAAAAAAAAATCGTACACGCAGAGAAAAAGCATGGTTACAACATTATCACTACAACAATATTATGTTCTCATTATTAATTTTCTTGAATTTTAATAACTCTGTGTTCATGATAACAATGTTTTTGTTTAAATTTTGTCATTTAATGTTTACACTCAATAAAAGTTTTAGTATGGTTCACTGCAAAAATTATGTTTTTAAATATTTTTACTAGAAACAAAATTTTATTAATATGAAAAATACTCCTAAAACATTAAATATTTGCAGTATTTTTCCTTGTTCTTAAACCATATTCTGTTTTTAAACCATATTAATATTATTATTCCCATGACAATAAAATGTTTCGAATAAATATAATACTTATCCTTTTCGCTAAGTGGAAAAATGTATAACTTGTTTGTTTTTAAATATATTTTGCTTTTAATGTTTATTTTACAACTTCGTTGTAATTCTCATTTAGTTTATATATGAATAAGTACAAATAGACAAAATTTAGTTATACTCGGTGTGATTCAAGCAATATAAGATAATGATTAACTACCATTAAAGGGTTTAGTTAAAAAAACATATCTTGCATCTGAACCACATACGGTGGTACAAATGAATATAATTAATGAACAAATAATATGTAAATATTTTTTTTTTGCTAATGAATAATTTTTTCTATAATTTTCAATTAAAAATTTATAAAAACATTTTTTATTAATACGTTTTATTTTAATTTATGATAAGATGGAATAATAACATGATAAACTGAAATAATATGATAAGATTGGATGTGATTGTATATTATAACATGGGATAACAACATGATAAAATGGAATAATATTATGAAGAATGGCACAAAAATATTATAAAATGGAATCATAATATGAGAATGTAGTATAATAATATAATAAGATATAATAATACAATAGCATCAAATAATAATCTGATTCAATTATATGTAAAACTAGAATTATAACGTGAAAAAACAAATCGTAAAATCGGACATAATATGACAAAATGATATCAATGGAATAGTCATTTTTATTTTTAGCTGTGACCATATGTTTAAATCATAATATGTTGCTCTTAGTGGTCACTACAACTATATTTTTTCTCTGTGTGTAAATAAAAGTTTAAACTCAAATATTGCGAACACGAGCACTAACTTCGAAAAACGGCTGCCACTATTAAATTCAGCGTATTTTACCAGCGGGAAGTCCAGCTTTCGATTAGTACATTGTAATCAATTTCTTTAATATTTATGTTTTAAAATAAAGATGGAGGAATATGATTTATATTTTTGTATGGCAATATTAATAAATTTAAATATAAGGAAAGCAAAAAGGCATTAGAAAATATGTTTTATATAATAATAATAATAATAATAATGATAATAATAATAATAATAATGATAATAATAATAATAATAATAATAATAATAATAAAGCACCATGTGTAACCGACGTTTTTCATTTACTAAACCCAATTTTTCTTATAGTGTATTTTTTTTCACGCTTACGTAGTGTCGATACTAGACAAATTTTTAGTGTCAAATTTTACCACTACGAGTATGAAAGTTTAAAAAAATCGTAACTTCTACAAATTAAGTCCGATTAATGGCCTGATTCAGTACGACAATCAAATTGTTTGAAAATAAAATTTGTATGAAAATTACTAATTTTTTCAAATGTTTTTTGAGTAGTTTTCATACAAATTTTATTTTCAAACAATTTGATTGTCATACTGAATCAGGCCCTAAGAAAAAATAAGCTTACTCAACTAAGTTATCTCTTACAGTTAAAAGGATATTTATGCTTGAATTTTAAATTTTTGATTTTTTACCTCGACTTTATTTCGTTTTTCTTCCGTTGCCTTGTATCAAATTGCTTTAGATTGATATTGACGACTAATAACCATAGTAAGTCCTGTGGTCCTTCTGATCACTAGTTTCCTGGAGTTTATTTTTCTACTGCTAAGCATTAGAATTAGCGACAATATGCTGATTGTCCTTTGGTTTTAAGGTGTTGCTGGTAGAGCCGTAGAATCTTTCGAATATTGTAATGTTCTTCTTGTGCTTCTTGGCAAGGTTCCTCCCCCTGGTAATAGGTGGAACTTTTTCTTACTTCTCTTGGCAGTTTTTGAATATTTTTAATTAAAAACTTATAAGTTCTATTTATATCCCTATAAAATGAAATAGAACCGATACGTAAGAGCGTAGATCCCAAGTGGGTGGGTTTTCAAAGTCGGTTGGGTATATAATGTTAAAAAAATCGAAAAAAATTTGCACAAATAGATAGAAGATTTGCATAAATATCAAATTCACGATTGTCTCTTAAAATCCAATGCTTAAAAATTCAGAAGTAAGCCTGAATTTTTGTCTCGATTTTTGGAGAAATCTCTCAAATAGAGATTTGATACGTTTTATATGAATATTATTAGAAACATTGCTAAATCTATATTATGATATAACAAAATAATGTCCTAAATTGGGGTGCTATAGTGATGCAGGCTTTGGTAGCCATTCTAAAACTGACAGATTCATTTTTTTGAAACTATTTTCTTCAACAAAATTCTAATTTTACTTCAGCTGCATTTCAATTTGCATAAAATTTCAAATATATATATATATATATATATATATATATTTTTTTTTTTTTTGAACAAGTTTTAAACGGTAATTAAAAGAAAACCACTTATTTTTTGGTGTCGCTTATTTATATATGGAATAAATAAAGTTATTATCAGTATTTACATCATATTATTTAAATAATAATAAAAAAATTGAAATTACAATTTACTCGTAGTATAAAAAAAAATAAATTAATTAATGGTCATATTAAAACAATAATTGGGTAGCACTTATTAATTAAAATACAACTATGTATAACACACTAGAAATTTTGTTACACATAGATGGCGCTAAAAACGCTACGTATATATCTGCCACGTATAATTTGTCAAAGTTTGTAATCAACATTCGTTCATTCGTGTTAAATTTATTGCAACGAAAAGTAGGTGTATGGTGCATACTCTCTATTTTACGGATTTTATATAAATTGTTAAACAAATAATACTAATTTCTTAAACTATTTTAATAAATAAACCTCTCCATAAAGGTTTAAAAAGTTACAAACTGAAAAAAGTCCATAAAAAAGCAATTAAATGACAAAACAAAAGAAAAAGTGAAAAGAAAAGGAAGTAAATACGAGGGAAAGAAATTTGGTCTAATTAGAAAGTTTCAAAAAACATAGAATATAACTATAGTAATATGGTGAAAGATGAATAAAAACTATGTTTATTATATTCTGAAAACAATTTTAAGTTGTAGAAAATATATAAATTATCTAATGAAAATAATAAGGAAATAGTTTTGACGTGTGACGTAGCCACGAGTGCAAGCCTAGCATAAAACAACTAAAAGTTGTCAAGACCTTTTCATTTCACTTTTAGTTTTGCTTTTAATATGTTTGCGTTTTTCAGGTATTGGTTACTAAATTTTATTTTATTTTTATAATTCTAGTTAAAATTTCACTAACAAAAACCCGCCATGGATAAAGTTGTTAAATTCTGTGAACCTGGTCGCGCTTTCGCCAAGGACTCTATTCGTTTGGTAAAACGTTGCACCAAACCAGATCGCAAAGAATTCCAAAAGATTGCTATTGCCACCGCTATTGGCTTCTGTATTATGGGCTTCATCGGTTTTTTCGTTAAGCTTATCCACATCCCCATCAACAACATCATTGTGGGCTCATAAATTTTGAAATGGACGTTTTTTGTACCTCAAGGCTGTATCAGCCTAAGTTTGTATCATCATCGTCTATTTCTTCTTTTTTTATGTTAATATATTTTAAGCTCCACATACACAAAATATAAGAAAATCTATTAATGTTTATGTTTCTACTTGGAAAAACAAAAGTGCGATTTTGTAATAAATTTTTCTAGACTAAGCGATCTTTTTTTGAGAATTTTCATGGCAATAGGCATTAAGGCCATTGGCTAATGATGATTTACGACTTTTTTCCATTTTTAATTCATGTTTAATTTATAATTAAATAAATTTCTATAAAAATATGTAATGTGGAGTTTCTTTTAATAATTAGGCAGCAAAAAGTGTGCGGCCCAGGGATGTAAAATCGAATATTTTTTTGTACCAACAATAGAAAAAAAATTTTTCGACCGTGAGGTTACAAATTTTTTCAATACCGTTTAATTACAAGAATTACATAGAAATTCATTACTTTATAAACATATTTTTATTGAATACTACTGAATTACAAATATTTGTGCTACAATATTTGCAATTTATTATTGCAGAAAAAACTTTGTTGTATAAAAATCCTTGAGTGAATTGAATTGAACGCAGTGCATATATTAAGTTTATTTCTTTCTCTTGTTATAACTATATTTTGGTTAGAAACGTTGGTTAACTAATGTAAAATAGGCAAAATTTTCAATAACTCTCGAGATATATGCAAAAATAGCTCAATATGTGTATTTTTAATCAGCGATGCTTTAGACCAGAGTCTTTGTTCCGTTGCTTCGTTTAATTTTGTTAACTCAAAATTTGTTTCTTCTTATTTTTAAAAGCATTTCAATATCGATTTTAAAACATTGCAAAATTGATTGTACAATATTTTTGATTTATTTTAATTTCTATCAATGCACACAATATTATTTGTTTAAAACATACACGCATATATTTTCATAACAAAATGTACACATTATTTTCCGAGAGGTTTATAATGATACATCATATTTATTTAGGATATTCTTGTTCAGAAAGCGGTTTATATATTATCCGATTAAATGTATTTCCAAATTATTTACTAATTTATGAATGTATTTATAAAATAGAAATGTTAACTTATAAGGGGAAAATAATTTTAACAAAAAGATTTTATACTATAAATAATTAAAAAGTAAATGTGATTATATTAGATTACACCAAATGAGGCGTATTAGTACTACGGTACCAATAGATATAAAAATGTACCAAAAAAAGTACAATTGTACCATATTTGCCATCCGTGGTACGGTCATTTGAAAGGTTTTTTGAACGTAATACTAACTAAAATGTTTAAAAGTTATGAAAAATATTAATGTTTAATTCAATTGTATACAATAAAACATGTATTTCATTCCTTCTTTGAAAATGTACATTAGGAGATAAATTTTTGCGAAAATCAAAATTTACATTGCATAGCTGTGTGGGCCATAAGAGGAAGAATTAAGGAATGCGACATTATATTTTTGCGATCGTTAAAAAAGTTGCCTCACCAAATTACTCATTTTTGAACATATAGTATTGTATGTTAAAAATATGATTACTTTGGCCAAATTTTTAAATTTTAGAGTTAATATTAACCAATTAATTAAAAAATCTTTTTAGTATTACATTATAAACGTAGTTATTTGTATCCGTAAAATACAAAAAGTTATAATTTGTTAAACAAAGAAGTACTAACCCAGGAAAATAAGACGGAATCTCGGAATTTGATGGAGGAAGCGTATTTTGGGATATAGCTTCGTCTTGGCATTTTATACATGCTGTTTAAAGTCACCGATAATCATGTTTACGCTACGCGAGTTATTTATTTGTTTATTTACTAGCTATTGCTTTCAGAAACTTTCATGTCAAATGTGAGAAGTCATATATCCATTCCTAAGGGGTCTGAGAGATGCTGTTATGAGAATTTTTTATATATTTATAAGATTTACAGATTTATTTCGTCAACTAAATGCCAAAGGGCCAATCAACACTTCTTAAAATTTTACAGGAGAGATAAAAAACTTAATAGGTTAGTCTTCAACTTTTTAAGTTTTTATGGTTCTAAAACACTATTTTATTATATCAAAAACAAAAAAAGACATTTGAAATTAAGAGTTCTGGTAATTTTACTTAGTTTGATGTGGAATAATCTTTGCTTACGACTTTTTACTTGTGGAAAATAAAACTAATTTGTTGTTTCTCCCTTTTGAGTTCCTTTAATAGTCGGTATTTTTGACAATGGAGGCCTAAAATTTTGTGATATTATATATTTTAATGAACCATTATCAATACAAAAAAAAAAAAAAAAAAAAAAAAAAATGTTTTTTATTTTTTGTTATTTGGGCTTTTGCATTTCAGATGAAGATATATTTGTCAGCTGTTTGAACTTTTGTAGTCAATAGCAGAAATGTAAAGCTTGAGCCGTAGATTAATAACTATATTATTTATGTGAGAGAAAAAAACCTGATTCAAATGTGAAAAACCTAACTAATGCAACAACAAAATACATGTTGTCACATATATTTTGTTTTTGCGTTTTGAAAAAAATGAGTAATAATTTTTTTGAAAATTTAGTTGTTTACGTGAGAATCACTTCGAACTAAATTTTAAAAAAAAAAAAAAAAAAAAAAAAAATCAGGATCTGATAACAATTATAAATATAATAATTATGTACTATACATATATTGATACCCTGCACAACAAAACAAAGTCTTATAATTCTAGTACACAGAGAAAAAAATTCATATATTTGAAAATTTTTTAATAAATATTATGAATCGAACTGACTTTTTTCCCAAACTTTTTTCTTAAAAAATAAAATTTTGTTCATAGACATTATTAAATTGTTCATAATGAAAATTTTAGTAATTTTTATTACATTTGTTTTCAAATGGTAAATGAAAATAGTTATACATGAAAATAATAACAACAAACGCCTTAAAATGGCAAAATTCCAAGGAAAATCTATAAAAAAAAATAATGTTTAGAAATTTGCATAATTTCCCTCGCATTCTGCATTACATCATTTTGATAAAAAGCGCTTCTGCTCTGGTCCCATAATGAAGCTAAAAATCATTAAAAACCTTAAATTTTCCGAAGAAAATTTCAAAATTTTTTTACAAATTGAAAATATAAATGAAACAATTTATTTTAAGTCTTCTTGACTTTTGATTCGTTTCAAAAAATGTAAAAAATTGTTATTACTTAAGACATAATTCTTAAATATTATGAACTTAAATCAATGAAAATAAATTCTTATATTTATGCACAAACTTTTTTCTGTGTAATTGTCACAAAAATTAGTCACAATAATACAAATAAATTTTTTGAATTAAAGATAAAGTAAAACAATACAATTTTAAAGTTAATGTTTTTTAGTATCCGCTATATTTTATAACGATATAGTAAAATTGTAAGGATAATTACATCACCTATTATCTAAATCATGTACTTATCTTTTGTTGCACATATTGTCGATTCTTGATCCATGTTAGGGTGTTCACAAGTGTAAATTTTGCAAAGAAGCTACATGCTAAAAGTATAGTCGCAAACAGAAAAAGCTTCGGAACAATTTTTATTTCATGGATAAAAATGTAATGTAAAATCAATAACTTAGCGTACGTTATATGTAGGCCTTCTTCAGGAGATTATAAATCAATCTCAAACTTTTCAAATACATCCTCAAAATTTTGAATTGAATGTATCCCTAATTATATTATTCTTTTGCTGATCTTTATTCCCTTTAAACTTTTGGGATCTAAAAGATTCAGACTTTTCATTTAGGTTTTGGTTAAATATTAAAAACAAATTTTTTAACACAAAAAATAAGTTTTTCCTTATTTTTTTTAGTTTAACTGCAATTTATTATAAATTCTTCTATAAGAGCCGATACAATGCTTCAATAATTTATAAAAATATTCTTTTTTTTTTTTTTTTTTGTAAATATAACAATATTTAGTTTTTTTTCGGAGACAACTGATGATGTTATAAAATGAAAAAAAAAATATTTATGTATTTAGAACAGTTATTTTTAACAAATATAAATTTTCGTCTTCTATAACAATTATAAGTGATACTTTTTTCCCGTTGCTTACAAATTTTATTTTTGATTTTTATTTTTTACGTTGCCTCAATAGTTATTTGTAAAAAAAAATCTGTTGCTCAATAACTTTTATTTTACAAATTATATTTTTTACGTTGACTGATAACAGTTATTTTTGAAATATATTTTTTACATTGCACACTGGGTCAAAAAGTGTGGTTTTGCGGCATTAACTTTACCGTAAGTAATTATGGCAAGATATTGGTATCGTTGAAAAGAGAAAGGTTTCAGCATCCCAAAAATGTTTAAAAAGTTATATATCACATTTTTAAAACATAAATAAAAAGTAAAAATATACTATAATTTTTTTTATAATTTTCGATTTTTCGATCAACCATTTTAATTTCGATTTTTATGGTCGATTTATCGAACCCCATAATCGATTTTTAAATCGATTATTATTTGTAAAGTTAATAATAAATTAATTTAAAATTAAATTGTATTATGTTTTAAAGTCGATATGTTTGACTACAAAACCAGAGAGTATACTCTTTGAAATAAACGTTTTGGCGGTGAATACAATAGTCGTACGACTGTTCGAAAAAGATCAAAAGGTAAAGTGCGTTCGTTCAACCAAAAATTTTTACTGCTCAGTAAAGACTTTTACTGAATTTGCGTTTACGTACCCGAAATCAAGTAAAATGACAAAAAATTGAACGAAAAATCACAATTAATAAACTGAGTATTTACAAATTTTACTGGTTTTATTTTTGCTTGAAAATATAACAAATCATATGGTTGCAAAGGAAAGGACAATATTTTGAATGGAAAAATACTCAAATTTTACTAAAAGTACATTAAAAACAATAAACATATTTATAACAAAATGAAAAATTAAGTTTTGTTCACTAAAGTGCATATATTTCGATAAAAACTCTTTTTTGTTTCTTGTTGGTGTTTTATGTTTATTTGTTTGTAGCGGTTATTTTACCGGATTTTACAAAATTTCCGTTCGCGTACTTTTTTGTTTACAATTTTTTTGAGAGTAAAATTTTTAATTTACTCAGTAAATACTCAGATGACTAGATTTTACTGCAAAAGTAAAGGAATAAAAAGAATTGATCTCAATTGACGTGAATAAATGTCTTAAATTTAGCACCATAGAATTAATATACATGTATTTTGCAAATATAGAAAGTTAATTATTCATTTCACCAAATATTCAATTACATAAAATATTACATATAAAACTGACACTAGAACCGAGTCCAGAATATTTTCTGCTAGACGGACACTTGTATCGGAAGATAGACTATCGATTTTTATTTGAACGGCCATGCCACAATTGAAGCGTATAATTCGTTCGTAGTGAAGTCCTAATTTCTACTCATAACTTCTTAGACTTGTCTGGGTAAAATGGATCATTTAAACGATATTAGTGTTTTAGTTGTTTTTATTTTTAACATTATTAAATAGTCTACAATTGAAATCCAATGTCGAACAATTATTTTTGGAAATAATTTTGTACCGAAATAAGGTATACAAATTTCGATAAAAATTATATATTTTTTGTGAAGCTAGTTAGAAAATTAAAACTATTATTCAACAGGGCAGGCCAGGGCAGAACAACTTTATTATATTTTTAGCCCTTGGAACACTGGCTATAACCTGCATATAAATCTATGTTCTCCAACCTATGTCTTATACAATTTATACACTTGGAAGCTTAAAATTGACATAATTTTTATAGTTAAAAAATTATTAATTTTAAAATAAACATTAGTCATTATCTAGTTAATAAACGGATATTAAAATTTATTAACATATGTATAATTTATAACATAAGAGAAAATAAACTAAAAATTGTACATTTTCTGTATTTATTGCTATATTTCAATTTGATGCTATATTTCAATAGTTAAAAAATATAATAATGCTTGAAAAACTTGAACTTTAGAGGTAGGTGATCACCTAGTTAAACAAATTGCATACTAAATCCATAAGTTTGCTACTAAAGTCAGCATATTAGATAGATAGATAGATAGATAGATAGATAGATAGAGAAGGTAGATGTACCACATCTCCACCCAGAGACCGATCCCGGTCTATTAGTTTTACAAAATTCGAACTTTTAAAATTGAACCTTCTGGCGGAAAACTGTTCGAGAGAACCCTCTGTGCGTTGTTTACAATTTTCTTTTTTTAAACTAATTTTTTCCGTTGCTTTATAGCAGAAAATAATTGAAATTTTTTGAATTGCTTATAAATAATAAAATAAATAATTCCGTTATAATTTAAACATTTAAAATCGTTAGTAAAATAAAAAAACCTTTCTTTTAACCAAAATGGGTGGGATAGGATGAATTTAATGTGCTAAATAAGAATCTGTTTAATTTTTTGTCTGACATAAAATACTAAAAAATATTTAAATTTTATTACCTTCAAGACATCATTCTTTATCCACTCAATAGTTTTGAAATTATTCCGAAATTACATACTCAGAAAAAAGTTTGTACATAAATATGAAAATTTACTTTCATTGATTTCAGTTCATAATATTTAAGCATAATTTCTTAACATGCCATTTACACCAAACAAAAACTAGTAGTTTTTGATTTCAATCGGTTTTGAATTGAAAAACTACATAAATTTCTTTAGTTTTTCCATACAAATCAAAAACCATTTTCATCTTGTTTTTATTTAAAACCAAATAAAAACTATTAAAATAAATATTTATGATACTGCCTGTTCAGTTGATTTCATAAAAGTGAGCCATTTATTATAAAGGATATTTTATTGATAAAACAACTATAATTTTTTTCTTTTTTAAATATTGGAAATCATCATCAGATACGTCTATATGATAACAAAATAGTAAAAATCTCAAACTCTTTGTTTTACTTAGAGAGTTTTTGAAAAACGAAATCTTGATTTTTTAGAAAATATTAAGATTTTTTGAAAAAGTAAGTTTTATTACATGAAAATTACTTTTGTCCTTTTATCAAAAATCCTAAGAGATGGGCGGATAAAAATTATTGGACATCTTTTCTAGATGCATCTAGATGAATACGCAATAGTCAGAATCCTTAACAGTTTGTTTATATATATATATTTGCGCGCAAATTTTAAACGATTTCCCTTGTGATGCTGTTTTAACATTAGCTTACATTTTGGTTTCTTCCATTTTATGTTACCATCTGTTCGCAAAATGTATGTAACAAGTTTAAAAGCATTTAATTTATTACGGATGGTTTCTTCTTTTATTTTATTAACTTGCCTTTTTTAATTTTTGATTACTTTTTGTTGCTTTCCGCACTCCGTATTTCTGCCCTTCCGAACGGTTAATTTTTCATTCAATTTCTCTGTTAGAACAGCCTAGATCACGAAAAAATTGAATTTGAATTTTTTTCTGTTTGTAAGAAAAGTTCCTTTAGGCTGATGAAATTTTCCCAATTAAAATAAAAATATTTCCAGTAAACAGAGATGTTGTCATCACAAACTTACCTTAATTGAAGCAAACAACTAAAAATGCAAAAAATTTTTAATAGTTTTTGACAACTTTTTAGATAAATTTTTCTCGACTGCGTTTATAGGAATATTCCACTAAAATGATCACCAATATGTTCTGATTGCTAAATTAAAGAAAATAACAAAAGCATTGCCGTGTTTCAAACCCTTCCGGTGCTCGATGATAAAACCATAGCTCTGAAACCGCTCTATCCAACGAGCCATTTGTCCTTCAGGTTGTTTAAATTGCAGCAACTACCTGAGGACAGAATGATCGGTTCTCAGTCGAAAGTGTTGACCATACAGATACTTGTGGTAATGCTTCACACACTCTAATACTGCCAAAAGCTCTCATCGCGTTACTTAGTAGTTTCTTTCAGGCTTCGAAAGCGTTCGGCTGAAGTATCTAATGACTCTTTCAGTGCCATCGACCAATTGTGAAAATACATCGCCTATTCCGTATCCGCTTGCATCGCTATCTACCACAAACGTTTCTCCAGGTATAGGATATGACAAAATTGGTGCGGTACATAATAGATCCTTGAGCTGTAGTATGTACAAAGGCCAAGAAAACTACGCAATTCGTGGAGAATTCTCAGACGTGGCCAATCCTTTACAGCAATTATATTATCTTCATCTGCTGATATTCATTATGCTGTTACGCGATGTCCCAGATATTTGAATTCTTTCTGGTACAATGCACACTTTTTTACACTAAGTATGAGTTCAGCTGCTGATATTTGTTTAAGGACTTCTTCAAGGTTTTTCAGATGTTCATCAAAAGTCTTACCCATGACAGTTATGTCATCGAGGTACACCTAGCATGTCTTCCCGTGAAGTCCCTTCAATACATGTTCCATTAAACGCTCGAATGTGGCCGGAGCATTGCAGAGTCCAAATGGCATCACATTAAACTGCCATAACCCATCACTCGTGCTAAAGACGATTTTTTTTCTTGTCTTTATCTGAAATCTCTAGCTGCCAGTAACCACTTTGTGAGTCCAATGTAGAGAACGATTATGTTCCAGCTAGTGTGTCCAGGATGTCGTAAATTCTTGATAGGGGGTAGCTGTCTTTCTCGGTGACGTCATTCAGTTTTCTATAAAACAACAGGCGAGTTCCAAGGACTTGAAGATGGTTCGATTATACCGTTCCGCTCAATTTTGATGACCAACTCCTTCACTTCATTTCGTTTTGCTATAGGAACACTTTAACTTTTTATGGCGAAGACGGAGGTATGTTTCTTCAAAACCTGTTTGGTCTTATTTCTATCTGGCGGCGCTAATCCTTGTTCGTGTTCTTTGGTGAATTTATTGGCATGTTCCGGGTTTTTTTCGCAATTGATTACTGCCTCTACTGAAGTGCATTTGGCTTAACGACTTTTTCATAGCTGGACAGGTTAAGCACTCTTAAAAGAACTAATTTGTTGTCGCAGGGTTTAACGAGGGATTTTGCTGTTACTTGTTATTTCTATTGGTCCCCCACAAACTGTTGTACTCACATCTCCCTCCATAAGAGCCCATACTAAAGTTTCTGATTGTGGTGATAGTTTCTGATACTCGACGGTAACTAGCTTTCTTACTTGAGTCCTATTTTCATATCCGACGTCAAGGGGTATCTCCACATTTCGCCAAATCATAACTTTTTGACCCATGTTCAAAGTAATGCCGTGACTAATCTGAAATCAGCACAAATGATAACTTCATCTACAATGTCGGCAACAATAAATACATGATTGACGCTAACGTTGGTAATGGTTAATTTCATATTTACTTAACCATAGACTATGGCCGGCTGCCCAGTAGCTGTGCGCAAACTTACCCCACATAATGGTTCAATTGCTTTCTTGACTAAATCGGGCCTGACGATAGACTGTGATGCCCCGGTGTCTATAGAAAAACGTACTTCTGACCTTTGATGTACCCAGAAATAGTAAGTACCCTATAGTGCTAGCTCGTTTTAGTTTAAAGGTGATTCTTGTGATGAATGATGATTTGACTGCTGGTTTCGCTGAATATGACCCGATTTACCGCAGTTATAACATTTTATTCTGACTTTACTTTGCTTCTCATTAAACGCCTCCAAAACCTTTTTTAATTCGTCGACTATATTTCCCTCATTGTTAGGAACAACTTCGACATTTCGCACCTTGCATATTTGCGGCTTTGAAATTATTTTCGCCGTTTCTTGTGCCAGTGCGAATGAGACGGTTTCAGTAAATGATGGTTTAGCTGCGGCACAAACCGCGTGTTTTATTTCAGGATCGCGAATGCCATTAACAAATGCCCCTATCTTGATATGGTCCAAAAACGGGCTTTTTTCCCCTGGATAAGTAAACTGCAGCAAACGCTCGATCTCCAACGCAAAGTCTTGTAGTGCCTCATTGGGCTTCTGCACTCTACCAAACAATTCCATTCGGTATAATTCCTCTTAATGTTCACCACCGTACTTACGTTGTAGCGCCTCCATTATGTCATGATAACTATTTCTGCTACACGCTGGCACACTTCCAGAAATTACTGATGCATTTCCTTTTAAGGCCAATATCAACTCTATAGCTTTTTCTTAGTTGTTCCACATGTTTCTAATAGCAACTATATCAAACTGGTACTTGAACACATTAAATAGTGTGGTGCCATCAACACTAGGGGACTTTATTCTACTAGAGGATTCTGCAATAATTCGCACCTGTCCATCTTGGCATTGAACATTATTCATCTTTATTTCTAGATCATGTAGTCTTTTATTAACACCTTTGGCTATTTCATTCTCTAAATCGGACAACTTTTTATTAACGACTTCAGCTTGTATATCTAAGCAGCTCTCTTAGTCGGATGCCTTTGTCTCAATGCCATCTTCTTTAACTTCAGCAAGAAGTTTCTCATTATTTGCTTGAAATTTCATTTCCATTATTTTATTTTCTTCTTTAAATTCATCAAGAAGTTTCTCGTTATTTACTTAAGAAGTTTCGTTAACTTCTTCTTTAACTTCTTTAAATTGTTCCATGATAGCAGCAAATACTGTGGCTAAATCCATGCTGCTTGTTGTTGCACTTGTAGAAACTTCTCTCTTGAGTTGCTCCACTTTTAGCTCTTCAAACTTCATGACTGCTTATTATTTTGCAATAGAACTTCTGACACAATTGTTACGTTTTTACGTTTTAAAAACTGTGTTTTATTTCCTTTTAAATAAACCGGTACTTTGATGGCAAATAAAAGCAGTTTAGTAATTTAAAAGTTGTAACGACTCTTTATTTTATTTAAAATGTACAACAACAACAGTTTAAATAGTGACTTGTGTTCTAATATACACACACTTAATTACACAATATATACTTTAATAGTGTACAAGAATATACAGCCAAAGCAGTTAATTTGTCTTTACTTAACGATGCTTCCAATTAGACTGACTCAATGGTGTTCTCACGGCCAATTTATATACACTGCATTACCATCTATTTCTTTCTACAAAGTTCTTAACGGACAAACTAGTATATTCGGTGTTAATGTTAGCAGCTTCAACATTTAGTGTTATCATACTTACAAACAATGGTGAAAGCTTTTTATTCAATGTTGTGTGTTTACACCTATTTTAATAATTTCTACAGATATTTTAACCGCTGTTAATATAAACAGAAAGGTCTAGAAGCATTAAGAAAGGTTGAGAAGCATTATTTAATTTTAAACCAGCCGTTAAAACCGTTATATTTGAATTTAAGTACAATTTCGTAACAATATGTTCAAAAAACTTTATCTCGAAAAACACAACTTTTCAGGAGAACAAAAAAAAACTGTTTATTTTTCTTATTTGCAATCATTAAGAAAATTTCTTTTAAAATACTTATTCAAAACCACGACTAAATCTTGCATATAATTTGTTTTTAATATTTTAAAATATTGGAAATTTTAAAGGGTTTTTTACACTTTAACAATATTCAATGTGTAAAAATAAAATAACGATATAGAGGGTTTAGCGTTGCAAAAATGCATTTAATTATCATTAAATGTTTAATTTTTAACGTTTTTAAACTATTTAGTAACTTAAAAACCAAATATGCTACTTTATTTTTTGATCGGAGCAGATGGAATGGCCACCAACAAAGTTAATATTTATTATAATGGCCACCATACGAAATGTATATTTATTATTGTACATCTAAAAACTATTCAACCGAATTAAATTTTTTGGCCAGATTAATATTCAGCATGTAATAAATTGTCAAAAAATAAAATAATTACTCAGAGAGATAGAGGGTTTTGCACTACAAAATAAAAATAAAATATTTATCCTGAAAGATATTGGGATACAAAAACGTTTATAAAATTGGAAAACCTACAAATTTTCATTTGAAATTTATGTCAAATATGAGCGTTCATGACATGTACAAATTTAAATTATTGATATCATTAAAAAATATTAAAATTGTTAAATTTTGATGTAAATTTGATTTTTTTATTTTTCCTTAAACTCTATAAATATCATAAAAATCTATAATAAACAAATTGTATGTTGTTTACACTCCCTATATACTGTGAAGTATTTATGTTTTTTGTGATGCAACACATGCTTAAATTATTGTATACATTTGTGTGTGATTATTAAAAGTTTGTCAAAAAGAGCACCAGCTCCCTCTACATTCGATATGTATATGAATATAATAAATTTAAAACAAAAAGCACTTGTGAAACTGGAAATTTACAATTCTTCAAAGAAAGCAACACGGGCTTTAGTTGAACCGGACTTCAACTTTTTCAATGTGGAATACTTTGTTTCTCCGGCTTTCAGTTGGGCCTCGCTTAATATATCTAGATTTGTTTGATTCTCTTCAATTTTTAAGAGCTCAATTTCTGATCTCAGGGTTTGTAATTGATTTTGCACTTGTTTGTGTTTTTTCAAATACTCTAAACGACTTCGTTCGATTTCGTTGGTTATCTGTTCCATTTCACTATCAGTTAAAATGAATTCTTTTGTTTCAAAATCGTCATTCTCTGAATCATCGTCTGCAACCTCATTTACAACTACTCCCACACCCAAACCTACTCCTCCCTGATTCAGATTGTTTAACTGATTTGTGGTTAACTCAACACCACCAGTTGATTCATTAATATCGGCGGTTGAATTACTATTTGTCAGAGAAGGAGTGCTGACTGATGCGGCAATATTGTTACTGGAACTCGATGAAGAATTAACCGTTATATTTGGTGGCAGCATACTGTCTTGAGAGTTTTTACGCCCACGATTTAGGAAATTTAATAGACGAGCCGTGGCTTCTCGTTCAGCTAGTTTGGCACAAATAAGTTCTTTTTTAAGTTTTTCAGCTTCAGCTTCACGTTTATCCTTTTCAACAGTTAACTGGTGTACGTAAAAATCTGCATCTCGGATTTTCTTTTCGAGCTCCATTTTTTCACATTCAATTTTCCTTTGGCGTTCACGCAAACGATCCATTTCACTTTTAAAATGATTTGCCTTGCATTCAGTCAATTGCATTTGCTCTTCATTGACACGACTCTTTTCGAAGTACAACTCTTTAGTTTCTTCGGAACGACGCTGTAAAGGCATTAAACGAAAAATGTTTTTAAAAATAAAATATTTTTATTTTGATTTATTTACCAAGGCATCACTAGCCATTCGCATGTCTTCCTGTAAACGTTCTAAGCGACTCTCCAATTCATAACGATCCTGCTCAGCCTTTTCACGTAATTTTTTTTCTCTTAAAAATTTGGTACGTTCAATTTGCCTTCGTTGTTTTTCTTCCTTTGCTTGAGCTTTCATCTGTTGTATTTCCATTGTATCGGGCTTACGACGTCTCATATATAAATCATGATTGCCCTTACAAAGGTCCAATATCTTGGAATAAAATAAATAAAAGATATTTTTGTGTTGATAATATAGGCTAAATACTGGTTGATTAACTCACCATTTTATTGATGTGCAAATCTTGTGAATAAAAGACAAAACTCGAAACTTTTGCATCAACAAGACGTATGGTAAATTTCTTATCATCGAAACTGACATGTCGTATTTCATTCCACTGAAATGTAGTTTTCGGCGTTAATTTATTGTGATAATCGTATATATTGAGTCCTACAGCAGTTACTCCAAGCCAAAGTTTTGTTTTATTTTTATTCTATAATTAAATAAGGTAAGTAAAAACATTTAGCTGAAATTCATATCGTCTTTTTCTTACAGTAATGGGAAAATAATTAACACCATACATGTCTAGGTCTTGAGCGATTTTCAAATATTCCATTTCAACTTCATCCCGAGTCATTGGTTCATGATCCATGTACCTTAAAGAATAAAAGTATAAAGTAAAGTTTTTGTTTAATTCTTGATTATTATGTTTTTCATTCCATTTAGGATGATTTTTTAAAAAAAATTTTAAAGTATTCAGGTATGTTATACATTCCGAGCGACATGGTGTTAATTCTGTAGCTAAAATTCTGATTTTGATTTAACTTGATTCCGCCCAATTTTATTAATTCATAAAGAAGTTAACAAATTTTTATTTAAGTTTTAAAAATGTACTGTTAATTAATACCAAAAACAAATAATGATTTTAGTTCTGAGAAGTGCAAAAAAAATACACGAAAAAATTAATTCCATTTTCATTCCGAAAAATTTATTTGTTTACGTTTTCTGAAGATGCAAAATACGGAATTAATTCCACTTTTGCTAGGAATGAATTCATGTGACAGGCCTGCCTATTTCCTATTGTCGTGATGCATAATTCAAAAAATAATTCAACATGCATTCGCCATGAAGAGGCTGTCAAAAGAATTATCAAATTTTGATCAAAGATATAATAGACACATCGGGTTGAATTTTCGGCGATTGATTGCCTATAACATAATCCCAGAAAGTTTTGCAAATTATGTGCTGAATGATGTTAAATCCAAATTTTATTCGAATTTCATGTCTTCTCTTTAAAACGGATGTCATTTCTAAAAATAGATGAATTAAAAGTTCTAGTGAAATGATCTAAATATTTATTAAATAATTGATCTGGAAAGTATATTTAAATTATTTTTTTTCTAGTTATCTAAAACTACTTTTGTGCAAAAAAAAAAAGAAATTAGAAGACCATAAAATATAAATTTGGCCTAACAGCGAAAAAATTCTTTGCAGGTGTTAACATATCAGTTTTTTCTTTTTTACGACAAAATGTATACTTTTTTTATATCTTACCATGTTTTAATACGTTCTTCCCACATTTTTGGTGTCATTTGATATTGATCCGTAACACCCTTTGGCAATAAATCTACACCCTGTAGCATACCATCCTTATATGTTTCCGAATCATATGGACCATATTGTACATGAACAGCATACGACGCCAAGAGAACAGAGGCTTCCGGACGACAATAAATGTCCATCGAAAGTATACTTTGTTTAACTTGTAGAAAGAATAAATGTTGTGTTATCTCTTGTATCAGTTCTTCGCTGACATTCTCAGGAAAATATTTTGCATAGAAACTGAAAACGTAAAAACCATTTGGTTGCAATTGAATACGTTGATCTTTGACTTTTTTGTCCATTTTCAGCCAGGTCACATTACAACGTGTATCGACATATTGTAGGCCGAAATACCAATACTCCCGCAAGCCAATTGTACGACATACCAAATCGAATAAGTCTTGACCACTGGCCCTTTGTTCTAATTCAAATTCTAGTTCTGAATCGAAGGTGATGACCTTCACAGGAAAAACCCGTGGTTTTTTGCTGCGAAATGGACTCATTTTCATCGAAACTTGTGTGCTTGTGTTTATTTTAAACACACTCGCGAATATACATTCCCGGGGGATACTATAAGTTATTTTTTTATGATCGGTTAGATTTTTTTGTTTATAAAAGTATTATATTATGCTGGCGCAGCATATTTTAGGCGCAGTAATGGTTTTTCATAAATAAAACGCTGGTATTTTTATTTTATTGCATAACAATTATGGAATTTACAACATTTATACTATAATTTAATGTTTTTTGTAATAGTTGGGAAAACGAAACTTTTTTTACATTAAAAACTAAAAATAAAATTAATTAAAACAACAACAATCTAATACAATTGTCAAAATTTGTAAAAGCAACAAATGTTTGTTGTTGATGGATGGTGGTGTTCATTAATAAATTCATTTGACACAAAGAAAACAACCAGAGAACGAGTAACTCGTTATAAACAGCGGGAATGCTAATCGGCGGCAAAAACAAGTCGGCGCGAAAGATCGAACCGCCAATTATTTTTAAAAGCCCGGCAGCGTGAAAATTTCATATTAACATGACTTAAATATAGCCGCCGGTTTTGGTCAAACTTTTAGAAAATTCAATTTCATTAAATTGCTTACATTTAAAAACATTAACATAAAATTTTTTCACACTTTTCCTTATCATAGTGTCTACATTAGAGATTTTTTTATCAAGACAAACGTAACGCGAATTTGTGGAAGGTGGCAACAGTTGCACAAAAACAACAATATGGCGTATTCATTATTGTTTTTTATATATGCAGTTTGACAACTGCAACAACCAAAATAATAATCAACTGTTTAACTAAGGTTACCTTGTATATATTCCCACTGATTTTGACGTTTGTTTTGATATAAATTTGCCTAATGTAGACACTAGGTATGACGTAGGCGACATTTTAGCAGAACTGTCATGAATTTCCAATTTGTTTTATCGCTAATTATTTTGGTTAGCCAAAAACCGTGCACACAAACGCCGTGTATTTTCTTATGGAATGGTTTTCTTATCCCAGGTCTACAACTGAGATTAACGCTATAATATGTGAGATAACGCCGGCAGAGGATAGTAACCATTTTGTTTATATTATATTATGTTAAATCTTTGCACTTTTTAGCACTATTTTTATAAAAATGTTTTTTAACATGTAAAATAAACACTACAAGGAAACAATTTTACAAAAAAAAAAAAACATTGTTTTCAGTAATTTTCAAAATACACATGGACACAACAAACTTTCGTAAATATGTATTTTTTGACGGTTCACCTTTTAAGATGTTTGTGTAGAGAAATCTCATCACAACAGTCTCATAATACATCTTATAATACTAATATTTGAATCTACACGTGAAATAATTCTCTCAAAGAGCGATTTTGACACTCTCTGACACAAAATCTTACATATTATGTTACGTCTGGACGGGCTGTTATATTATTAGACATCTGCATAAAAACATTTATTTTTCAATTCACAGTAATGTTTGTAATACATGCTCTCACATTACTACTAAAATAAAAAACAAAACAATACAAAGCAAACTGTGTGAAAAAAATGACTTGAATTGAGTTGAATAGGAACGATGAAACAAAAACAAAATATGCCGTGTTCTCTTTTAGAAATTTTTAGGTTAGGTTAAAAAGGGCGGCGTCTTCACACCTCCACACAGAGACCACCCGGTCCATTGTGATCCCTTTATAAATACCAGAGAAAACTAATAAACAAAGAAAGAGAAAAACCTTAGTAGAATAAGACACAAGAGTAGAGAGAAAGATAATGAAATATAAGAGAAGTGTTGAACCTAAGACCTATCAATCAACCATGACTACTTCTAAGCCACTTCATCCCTACTACGAACCCTATAAGGTTGCCGAGTTCTCTACCCACAACTTCTTCCAGTTCGTGTAGAACATGGCTTCCAAACCACTTCAGTCTACTACGCTGAAGCCCTATACAATGACATAGTATGTGTTCGACTGTCTTTAGCTTCTCCACATCATCGCACGTTCTACAATAGTCTGACGTGCCAGTGTCCCACTTACTGGTCATATTCCCTATTGCGAGGTGACCAGTAATCATACCAATACTGATCCTTAGATTTCCACTACTCATTACCGAGAATATCGCAGTGACCAGTAACCCAACAGTCTTATTCTGTAGGCATCCATTAGCCTTCTAAATTCCTTAATACACTCAAGGCCAAATCTGGACAATAACTTGTCATTGCCATTAGTGCTGCCTGACTATCCACATATATACTTACCTCAATGTTCCTCTCAACATTCTCCTCCAGTAATCCTAGGGCCTTGTAAATGCCTAGAATTTCTGCCTGGAAAATGCTGCAACTATAAGACAATCTAAATGATCGTTTGATATCCGTTCCCATCCAACATACAATTCCGGTTTTAAACCCCAGTTCTTCCCTATAGTTCTTTCCTGAGTATTTCTCTTCCAAGACAATTTGCTGCTAAAGTAAATACCCAAGTAATTTGCCTCCCCTGACAATCTAAGTTCTGTCCAGATCAGAACTAGTGCAGTCTCTTCAGATTGCATGACCTCGCTGATCGTGTGTAGAAATTTACCCGAGACCAACAATACCACATCGTCAGCTCAGGCTATGATCTTCTTTCCTATGGCATCGAACTGTCTCAGTATGACATTCATTGCCATAAGCCACAATAATGGAGAAAGCGGTGTGCCCCTTGTCACAAGCTTCCTTATGCAATTGTCTCCCATGCTCGAGTTGATAACCCTGCTGCTTAGCATCAGGGTAATCCACTCGATTAGAAATATACTAATACCTAACGAAGCGAGTGATTCCTCAATCGCCTCTATCCTAATGTTGTTAAAGGCTCCTTCTATATCGAAGAACGCTGCCACAAACCCCGTTCAATATAACTCACCACATCATGCACTCTCAACAGACTTATCCTTAAGGTAGGCGTGTTGAGCGTCGCTGATGACCTGAGTTCCCATACTCCTCCTTAGATACAGATCGATCAGTCTTTCTATTATCTTGAGTAGAAAAGACGATAGGCTGATCGGTCTATAGTAGTTGGGTTTAGAGTGAGTCGTCCTTCCCGCTTTGGGTATGAAAATGAGCCTCACCTCTCTCCACCCCCTGGGAATATATATCACTTTAAGACATTCCCTAAACATCGCCACGAGTAGTGAGATAACCCTCTCATTGACATTCTGTAACATGACCGGAAAAATGCCATCTAGGCCCGGTGACTTATATGGCCCAAATGAGTTTACCGCCCATCTTACCTTGTCTCCAGTTATCATCTCCTCTATCGCATCGATATCACCCTTTTCTGTTTCGGACTGTAGGTTATCACTGACACTACCTACCTCCCATCATATTCTATATCCTTACAACCAGGAAAGTGAGTCCTCATCCGTAAGTTGAGGGACTCCGAGCCAGACTCCGTCCACGAGTTATCCGCACGTTGTATATATCCAAGTTCCAGAGGGTCCTTGGATAATACCCATAATGAAGCTTTCCCTATAGCCGTCCCAATCGACCTGACTCCTCGTTAGCTTGGCTCTATTAGACAGCCTTCTAACTGTAGGCCGTTGAATCCTAAGTTCCCTGGTCCACCATTTCGGCTGACTTCGTTTGCCAGGATAAACTGAGCTCAAAGCTACTCTTAATGACTTCCGTGAAATTATTAACGACTTCCTCAATACCCTCAGTATCCCTCAAATCCCTATCAACTAACTCACCGAAGGACTTCCAATCCGTAATTCTAGAGTTCCTATAAGGACTTCCCCACGGTTTCAAAAAGTCAAGACTGAAGGATCCGAAAAGGAATAATGCATAGCCACCCTCCAGTCCTTGACAAATTCTGTGTGAATTTTCCCAGCAAAGGAATCCTTCGAGAAGCCCAGAATCACATCCGTCTCTGAGAGTAGGCCCAACAACTGACTTTCCTGTGCTAGAATGTCTCGTTGGACCCATATCATCATTAAATCGTCGTCCGTATTGCCCGTGTCTGTTCTGTCGCCTCGTGGACGTTCGTCATTTGTCCGAATGGAGTTAATATCAGAAAAATCAATTACGTCCCACGAGTATGCCAGTAAAAGGAGGACTAGGCTAAAATTTACAACCAACCCGTGCCATAGGCGTTGGAGGGGAGGACCATTCAGGTCCTCGGCACTACTACCAACCACCTTGATCTTAAAGTATTCTGCTTTTATTTGGTCCGCGAGAGACTCTAAGGAACTCTAGGACCAGAGATAATACACATTATCTGAACACTCAAGTTATGGACCTGTATGCACCATGTACCCGAATGGATATTTTATGTGCCTTACAACCAATCCCCCTATGCGCTATCTGAGGACACGTTCGATAGGAGTAAATGCAGCAAAATACTCCACACGGATATAGAGAAATTTTTAATTATGAGCGATTTTATTTATGAGAGATTTTAACAATAATAATGTTAAAAAACATCAAATGAAAATTGTGATTTACTGTAATTCCCTAGCAAGTGATATGAAAAATGCAAGGAACGTAACAATTACGTGTTTTTAAATAAAACAACAGATAATTACGTTTTATTTATATTATTATTATTATTACTTTATTTATTTATTTATTTTTATTTTTTTTTGTTTTAATTTTACTATTTTTTATTTATGAAGAAATAAAGCGCGTTAATTTGTAATTGTAAGGACAAATTTTAATTTTTTTCTATAAACTCAAATTCACGGCACTGAAAATGAGACGTATGTTGCGGAAGTTGTTCGCGCATAAAAGTGACAAAAATAAGTTTTCAGCATATGTACATGACACCATCTCAAACAGCTGAAGATAGAAAAAGGAAATTTGGACCGTTGGTTTGGATATTCGATTGTTTAGGAGGTAAAATAAATAATAAATAAATAATAATTAATAAATAAATACAATACAATTTAATACCTCACATCATTCATTAAATTAAGGGGATAGTTGTCTGGTACGTTTTTAAAATCGGCCTTTTTAGGAGAAACGGGCAAAATCTGTATTTTAGTATTTTATGCACCGTATGACCAATATATATATATATATATATATATATATATATATATATATATATATATATATATATATATATATATATATATTATATATATATATATTATATATATATATATATATATATATATATATAAATTTATATGGTGTTTGTAACTTATCGAAAAATGACAAATACAAGCTTGGTACTTTGTATTTCATATTTCTTCTTTTTTCCTTATTGACATACACATATGAAAACTTAGAAATTTATTGGAATACAATTTTTGTTACGGGATTAAAAGGGGGAAATTACAAATTTATTCAAAGTTAATAATAACTTTTATATTAAATCAAGATACATGAACTAATGTAAGTATATGTAATCCTTAGTGAGTGTGAATTCACAAAAGGGGAATTTGTGGTACTTTTGCGTACTAAAGATATGCGGATATAAATAAACAAATGGGTCTTTGGTGTACTTTTTTGTTTTCTAATGGTACTTTTTCATTTTTTTTTAATAATTCACCAAGAAACATGATGTGTAAGAATTCATAATTCATAAGGAGTCACATACTTTCTTCTAGTGGTACTTTTTGATATTTATATTGAACCTAGAAAAATGAAATTAAAGATACATTTTCCTATATGGGTAAGAATTCAAAAGGGTGATCTTGTGATACTTTTTCGTTCTTCCAATGGTACTTTTTGTTTCTGGGAAAATGAAAGCAAAACTTTTTATTAAAGCAAATCAAACAAAAACACATTTCGAATTTGAAAAAAATCAGGCCGTTTAAAATCAAATAATGCTTCTCAACCGTTCTCAATGCTTCTAGACCTTTCTGTTTATGTTAACAGCAGTTAAAATATCTGTAGAAATTATTAACATAGCTGTAAACACACAACATTGAATAAAAAGCTTTCACCATTGTTTGTAAGTATGGCAACACTAAATGTTGAAACTGCTAACATTAACATCGAAAGCTCTAAAATGCGAATATACTAGTTTGTCCGTTAAGAACATTGTAGAACATGGTAGTGCAGTGCATATAAATTGGCCGTGAGAACACCATTGAGTCAGTCTAATTGGAAGCATCGTTAAGTAAAGATAAATTAACTGTCTTGGCTGTATATTCTTGTACATTATTAAAGTGTGCTGTAAAAAGTGTGTAATCTAAGTGTGTGTGTGTGTATTAGAACACATAGTAACTATTTAAACTGTTATTGTTGTACATTTTTAAATAAAATAAAGAGTCGTTACAACTTTTAAATTACTAAACTGCTTCTATTTGCAATCAAAGTATACGGGTTATTTAAATTAAATAAACCACCGTTTTTAAAAGGTAAAAACGTAACAATTGGTGTCAGAAGTGGAATTGCAAAATAATAAGCAGTCATGAAGTTTGAAGAGCTAAAAGTGGACCAACTCAAGAGAGAATCAAATAAGTTGAAGTTACCTAAAAGGAAAAAAAACAATATTTCATTTGATATCTTTAATTCCCTTCACAGTTTATTTTTTTACCTTTTGTTTTGTCTCCCTTGTCATTTCAATACGTAAGCACACACACAGAATTAATTTTAAGTTTAAAAAGCAATAATAGTCAGCAAATCTAAAGACAGGGAATGAGTTGAAAAGAATTACAAATCAATTGATGCAGACCTTGAGGTAAAACAAGGACCTCAAAAAATCAAAAATGTGTTTCGTCCGATATCTAGAATATTATTGGACCGATTTAGTTAATTTCCGAATATTTGCAAAAATGAAGCTTATCTAGAGGCTCCAGAAAATCAAACACAAGTATAAAAAACCGTGTTTTTAGACATATCTCCGCCATTTATGAACCGATTTTGCAGCATATATATATATATATATATATATATATATATATATATATATCGTTTCTTATCCAAAAACAATGTTGTTTTGTTACAACAAATCGCAATATAACGGCACTTTTTTATGTGAGAAATATTTGGTGATCATTTCAGTGGGATGTTTCTATAAACGCAGTTGAGAAAAATTTGTCTAAAAAATTATTAAAAAATATATATATATATATATATTTATTAAAAATTTTTAACAGTTTTAGTTGTTCGTTTCACTGGAAATATTTTTGTTTTAATTGGGAAATTTCATCAACTTAAAGGATTCCTAAAGGAAAAAATTCAAACTAAATTTTCCGTGATTAAGGCTGTTCTTACAGAGAAATTGGACGAAAAATTTACCGTTCGGAAGGAGTTATTCGAGGCTTTCTTAAGAAAGGGCATAAATACGGAGTACCTGGGGCTGCCAGATTTGGAATTTTTCTTGCAGAAAAGAATGAAAATTTTGGGTTGGGGATTCGGGGATTTGTTGGAGATATTAAAAACATTTTGGGGATTTGTTTCGGAGAAATTATGTAATAATTGCATCTTTTGTTTAGTTAATAAAATTGGAATTTTGCACAAAAGTATATAATTTTAAAGATAATGCAAATGCATACATACATACATACATACATACATACATAAATACATACATACTTACACAAATACATAAGCGCATGCATACATATATGTTATTATAAGGTACTTGTTCAAGCAGTCCTTGATATCACTACGATCCTTACAGCCCGTCTAGACGTAACATAATATGTAAGATTTTTGTGTCAGAGAGTGTCAAATTCGCTCTCTGAGAGAATTATTTCACGTGTAGATTCAAATATTAGTATTATAAGATGTATTATGAGACTGTTGTGATGAGATTTCTCTACACAACCATCTTATAAGATGAACTGTCAAAAAATTACACATACACGAAAGTTTGCTTGTGTGTGTGCATGTGTATTTTTGAAATTACTGAAAAACAATGTTATTTTGTAAAATTGTTTCCTTTTAGTGTTTGTTTTAAATGTTAAAAATCATTTTTATAAAAATTGTGTTAAAAAAGTGCGAATTGCTTAAATAAAAAGGACATGTTTACTCTATAACTGATTGAAAATAATAATATCTTATAGGATTTATTAGAATACGTGTACCCCTTATTTAAGATTTAACATAATATAAACAAAATGTTTACTCTCCTCTGCCGGCGTTATCTCACATATTATATCAGCGTTAATCTCAGTTGTAGACCTGAGGTTACAAGCAACGCATGTGTTACGATATTAACAAAAACCAAACTTCGATATAGTATAAACTTGAGTAGGCATCTTAACCCGTTAATATACAATGTACCTGTTTGAGTCGACTGATATTTTTGTTGTTTAAAGAGTTGCATTTTTTTCCTTTCTTATTTTAACAAGTGTCAAACAGGGATTTAAAAGTAATAAACATTTCGAGGATATATTAATGATAATATCAGTTGATTGTGAATTTTCACACTTTCAGAAAAAGAACAAAACGTGTCATTTGGCAATTTCTTAAGGTTTCGTTTTTCCCAATGTTCGTTTTGAATTTGACTTTTTTGGTAATATGATGCTTTTGTTCCTCTGATTTACAAGTTAGTGAACCTGAAATTAAATATATCATGAATTCTAGTAGAAATCGATTAAAAAAATGCCGGTTTTTTACTTAGTGTCCTCCGATTTTCTTGAAATTAAGCAGAAATTTTCGCTAGGGAATAAATTTAACATTTCCATTTTTATTTTTCCAAATTTCGAAAAGCTCGCCATTTTTGTTTATAGAAAATGGTCAAAAATGTACGAAGTATCATTGTTTAAATATTCATAACTTTTTAAGTTGCCATCCGATTTCACTGAAATAAAAGCGAGCGAGATGGTAATTATGTCCTCTTCAAATTCCATAATTAAAAGATTAATACATTTCAGATGCATTTTTAAACATGTTCTTAATATTTTAATTTTTTTCATCGTAAAATGTGATTTATTGGTTCAGCAATTCAATTTAGGTTTTTTGTAACGGAAATGTTTACTATTTTTAAAAATATTTGGTAAAAATACTATCACTTTTTCCTATACAAAGTATTATTATTTTTAAATATTTAAGCTTTTCTACGTTTTACGCAAAGAGCAAAGTATAAACAAGTAGTCCGACTCTTTGACAGGAGTACCTAGCTCTAAAATTGGGTTAGTGAAAAAGTACCTGACTCTAAGTATGTGTTAGTAGCAAATATTTTATTATGTTGGTACTTATTATTTCTCCCATTTACACAGATTTCTATAAAAATGTTTTAAAATTTAATTTGTTTGAATTTTGAATACTAAAAATTGAAACTCTGTTGTACATTTTAATTTCTAAAACAAATTGTCAAAAATTAATAAAAAAAATATATCGTGTTTTGTGCGAATTTTCAAAATAAAAGCGAACTTATGGTATTTCATTAGTGATTATGTAAAAAAGTGTAAAAATTCTTAATAATTCAAATACAGTGCAAGCTCGATTTTTGCGACGAAACTGAATTTACGCGATAACAGAATCCAAAATTTTATGTAGTTTTTAAAATTAGAATTGTTTTTATTGATATAAGTATTTACATTTTAAACATTTTTAAAGAAATTGAAGATTTTGAGTTACTTTTTTAGCAAATTATTTTTTAAAATAACAGCTGAATCACTTAGTTCTTATAGTACTGTTGTCGGCTTATCGTTTTCCAAAGCCCATTGTATGCATATGTTTATCGATGTTTTACAATCGTCCACTTTAATTTTTTTCATGACCACTATCGTATAAATCCTCCGATTCCTCCGATAATGTGATAATTCCATTTGCTCCTTTATAAACCACTTATAAAGCATTTCTTTCATTCTTGAGTACTCAGCTTCCTTTAAGGTGCAACGTTTGCCTGGGCCACTTTCTGTTGTACGTACGAACTTTTTTAATGAATTTTCTTGCTTTATAATGCGGTAACCGAAGACTTTTTCATTAAGCCGTCGCGATAAATGGGCGTCTCGAATACCGAGCTTGCACTGTATTTGTAGGTAAAATTTTTATATTAGTTCTCTCACAATTCACACGGCACACGTATATGAGAGAGAGAAATATTACCGAAAGATAGTCGGACTACTTGTTTACACTTTGGCAGAGTGTGCAATTATAAACATATAAAACTCAATACGTAGATTGCATTAATGCATTTGCATATTTTTAAGTGTATTGTTTATTTAATTTGTTTATAGAATGCTGATATTAAAATTTGACAGTTTTTCTAATTACTCATATCGTCACCTAAAATGCAAAAGACCGTAACCGCACTTTTTAATTTTTTACTGCAGAAGCAAAAAACATTATGAAAATACAAAAGGTTGTAATCGCAACCAAATAAATTTTTTGCTTTAAAATTAAGCAATTAAGAAAAAAATTTAATCGTTCATTTAAAGCAAAAATAGATAAAACATAAAATACACTTCAAACCAAGTTTTTCTTAAATAGAACAAATTTTACGACTGTTTCGTTTATAAAGTTGATATTACGGTCCTTTGACTTTTGATAATATTGATGTAATTTTTTAACATATTTAACATATTTTTTGTGTAGATCTAGATTGAGTCAGTATATTATAATCCAATAAAAACCAACAACTGTTTTTTGGGCAGGCATTTGGGCATTCTCCATTTTTAAATAAACCAAAAAATAAATTATATATATAAATATATATATATATATTTTAATAAATGAGTTTTTGTATAGAAAAATTTGTTGGGGTTTATTATAAAAAATTGTTAAAAATACTAGAACTTATCTTTTAAACTGAATTATTCATTCAATTTTCCAATATTTAAGTTAATTTGAAGAAATAAAAAACGCTTTTAAAAATGCATTGAAAAAATTTATCTGTATTGAAAATACATTTTTCTAAAAAAAAAAAAAAATAATAATTTTCCTATTATCATAATATTTAAAGAGGACTATGCTTAATTTCTAATATGTGTGGAATTAATGATATAATGTATTTTTATACATATGTATGTAGTTACGTAAAAATATTCATCCAAAAATGATCTCTATAAAAAGAAAGAGCAAATACTTATTAAAAGTAAAAAGTAATTATTTTTAATTATAAAACTATTTTTTTGTTGAGTGGGAATTTTTAGGGGAAATTTTTTTAAAATTTTGTTGTTGGCCAAAAAAGTATCTAGCAGCCCTGGTGCTAACTAGGGTTTGGGTAATGATCAACTAGCGTTCCTTGGAAAATTTTGCGTATATTTCCGGGAAACGTGAAACTAAAAGTATGAACTTTTTAAGAATTTATTTCTTAAAAAAGTTCTGAAATAAATTTGCCACTTTCTAAACCGATGATCACGCCTTTAGAAAACAAAATAAATGATAACGGCGATCACAAATATTAGCTTTAATAAATTATTTAAAAATGCGAAGATTTAAAAATATATTGAGAACAAATACTCTATAATAGTAATGACGCTACAAAAGAACAAAACTAAGCATTTAGAGATAAGTAATTTAATAGACAAATAAGGATCTATCCTATTTAAAGAAATCAGAGTCTTATTATCTATTAAAAAATATTTTTTTCAACATCAGTAGAAGTGAATTGATTTTTTCTTCCGCTAGAATTTGTGCATCAAAAGCAAAACGATTAAAAACCTATTTTTTAAATACTTTTTGTCGCTGAGCTGATGTATAGTTTTTATGTAATTTTAAATTTTTTTAAAAGACAATCTTTATTATTCGTCCATTTATTTACTAATCGATTTTCAATTATTTGTATTCTGATGTTATTCATGTGCAAATTCATGTAGATTTCATGCAATAATTTGCTCCATACGAAATTTGTTAATAAATGCTAATTTTTTTCTCACGGGAAATGTTGGGATGGGAATTCCTGGAAATTCCGAGAAATTTTCAGTCCCGTAATCCCGGTAAATCATGGGGGAATATTTCCTAACTCATGGTTATTTTAGTATATAATGTATTTTTTCATTTGTTATACCCCACATCACCATAGATGATTGAGGTATTATGAGTTTGTGCTGATGTTTGTAACGCACAGAAAAAATCATCCAATACCCACTTTAAAGTATACCAACCGACCTCAGAATTACTTTTTGAACCGATCTAACGATGTCCGTACGTCTGGCCGGCAGTCCATGTAAACCATGTGATCAAAGTACAGGTCGCAATTTTGCAGATAATTCAATGAAATTTGGCACGTAGGATTTTCATGACACAAGGACGAAGCCTATTGAAATTGGTTATGGTCCGTTATTTCTCCTAGCCCCCATACAATTGTCCTCTCGGAATAGGGGTTTAACGATCATAAATGCCTTAAATATAGCAATATTTTAATGAAATTCGGTGTAAGGAAGTTTTGTATAAGTATTAATTTTTGAAGAAGATCGGTCTATAATTGACCATAGCTCCCATATAAAAAACTCTTCCGAAAATCACTTTAACGTTCATAAATCACATACACATGTTAGTATCTGGTTTATATTCGACTCAAATAAGTTTTATATAAGTAGAAATCATAGCGACAAATTTTATGAGGATTTCTCCATAATTTACCATAGCTCTCATATAAGCCCACTTTCGGGAATCATCCTAAAGTGCATAAAGTGTATTATATTTTACACTTAGTAAACGTATCGGTCCACAATTGTCTACATGTCTAATATAAGACGCCTCCACGAATTTTGATGGACATGTACAATGGTGTGGGTTATCATATGGTCAGGCTTAACCGATTATATCTCTCTTAATTGTTTTTATTTGTTTTATTTGATTTTGTTACGAGTTTAAATATCTTTAAAGAAATATATACATATGTATTGTTACGTTTTTACCTTTTAAAAACGGTGGTTTATTTCCTTTAAATAAACCGGTAATTTGATTGCAAATAACAGCAGTTTAGTAGTTTAAAAGTTGTAACGACTCTTTATTTTATTTAAAAATGTACAACAATAACAGTTAAAATAGTCACTTGTGTTCTAATATACACACACACACACACACACTTTATACAGCACACTTTAATAATATACAAGATTATACAGCCAAGGCAGTTAATTTGTCTTTACTTAACGACGCTTCCATTAGACTGACTCTATGGATTACCTACTAGATGCTTCTTGAAAGCTCTATTTCTTTCTACAATGTTCTTGACGGACAAACTAGAGCTTTTAATGTTAATGTTGGCAGTTTCAACATTTAGTGTTGCCATACTTACAAACAATGGTGAAAGCTTTTTATTCAATGTTGTATGTTTACAACTATGTTAATAATTTCTACAGAGATGTTAACTGTTGTTAACATAGTGTCTACATTAAAGATTTTTTTATCAAGACAAACGTCAAACTTAACGCGAATTTGTGGAAGGTGGCAACAGTTGCATAAAAACAACAATATGGCGTATTCATTATTGTTTTTTATATATGCAGTTTGACAACTGTAGCAACCAAAATAATAATCAACTGTTTAACTAAGGTTACCTTGTATATATTTTCACTGATTTTAACGTTTGTTTTGATATAAATTTGCCTAATGTAGACACTAGGTAAGATAGTGTCTACATTAGAGATTTTTTTATCATGACAAACGTCAAACTTAACGCGAATTTGTGTGAGGTGGCAACAGTTGCAAAAAACAACAATATGGTGTATTAATAATTGTTTTTTATCTATGCAGTTTGACAACTGTAACTGTATATATTCGCATTGATTTTGACGTTTGTTTTGATAAAAATTTGCCTAATGTAGACACTAAGTAACATAAGTAGAAATGTCTAGAAACATTTAACTTTAAACCAGCCGATAAAACCGTTATATTTGAATTCAAGTACAATTTCGTAACAGTATATTCAATACTTTCTGAAACCTTCATGAATTTTTGTATAATAGATGGAAGATAAAATAATTCTATTTATCGGAATATTTTAAAAAGAAAAAATTATTCCGTAGTAAGAAGTAAAATTCGACATTTGAAAAATATATTTATTAAACGATTTGAAGATGTAATTCGCACGCATGTGAAAATTGTAAGAGAAATATCCTTAAAATACCTGTAGTCCTCAAACAACAACATACATTTTTAAAGCACCAGTGAAAACGTGGGCCTAAAGGTATCCAAACATTTAACTGTACATGGATTTTTTTATGAGATAAATTACAAAAAGTTCACTTATGAGACCATGCAATTTAAAGTGCCCAATTGTCCAATAACTGAACATAATGTAAATTAATTTTTGAGCTCAGGTTTTCCCTAGCTATAGATTAATAGCTTAGCAAAAGATAAAAGAAACTTAATTATATTTTTGTATGAGAAAAACCATTATTAATTTCTATGGTTATAAACCTGGAAATAATAGGGCTTTAGAAATTTGAAAACTCTTTGGGGTTCTCTTAACAACAAGCTCAGGTTAGGTTAGGTTATTAGAGCAGCTGTCCAAGAGACATCACATTTGGGTCCAATTTGGTCCCGTTGTGAAACACTGACGGATCATGTATTTCTAACTCACATGTCCATTCCAACGTTTGAAGCGAACCAACCCGACGCATGTATGAAAGAGCTGATCCATCTGACATCGATATCAGATAGATCTGACAACACATGCGTACACAGACATAAAAGATGCTCTACCGTCTCCTCCTCTTCCTCATCCCGACAACTTCTACAAAGGTCATTAAAAGGGAGCCCTAGTCTCCTAGCATGCGCACCAGCAATACAATGCCATGTAACCATGGCTACCAGAGTTCTCAGCGGATGCCTCGATAGTCCCATGATGAAGTTGTCCACCTATCCTGTGCAATCCACGATAAGTTCCGCGGAATCTGCAGGCCGAAAGCGGTACTCCAACCAGTTGGTCCGTATCTTCACCTCGAAGAAGGGATTCTTTGGCTAGTGCATCCGCAATAAAATCGTCAACATGTTTCAAAAAGAGACGTTATGAAAATAAGATATTTTTGTAATATATCTGTGTATTGGAGAAAACCTCTAAAGGGCAATAAAGGTCCCACACAATGTTCCAAGTGCGCTATGTATGGACATGGTGATAAAAATTGTAACCGTATCGTGGTGTATTCAGCCTGCGCCGGAAACCATGATTATACAGTTTGTTCACTCAACAAAGGTAATAGTGATGGTAGTATAATTTATAAGTGCTACAACTGCATAAAGAAGAACTTAAAAAGCGTTAACCATAGAGCTGATGATCCAAAGTGCCCAAGTCGTCAAGAATATTTAGAAATCCGTCATCGAGTAACATCTAAATCTAGGGCGACCAGCAGAAGAACTAACGTATCATATTTTAAAGAAGACGATCATGATTTTCCTCAATTGCCAAGGCAAGAACCCAATAATAATACACGCAATTCCCGCGATTTTGGTAATTTGTATTCTGAGGTAGCTAAAGGCAAGAGCTACGACAACAATAATAATGATGACATTTCCAATGGAAGACTTCTGGAAATATTTTTTGATGCAGTCGATGCTTTGCAAAGATGTCAAAATAAGTACGACAAGCTACGAGTTTTGGGTATGATGCTTAAACATGCTATATAATTCAACCGGCAGACACAATGTTCATGTTATGCATTGGAATGCCCAAGGCATAACAACTGAGTCAGCAGCTGCTCAGCTAGAACACTTTTTACCCAAACGGAAAATCGATATTCTCCTTTTAAATGAGACTTTTTTGAAACCGCACCACAAATTTCAACTTGGTGGTTATAAAATTTATAGAGAGGATCGATCTACTCATGGCGGAGGAGTTCTAATTGCAATTAAAGGTAACATTAAGCATACGTTGTTACCAAAAATAAAAACAAGTACTGCTAAAAGTATTTCAGTACAAGTTATGATTAATAGAAAGCCAGTTATATTCACTTTAGCGTATAATCCAGTTCATACTTCCAATTTAAAGCTGATTTTGATAAATTAACTTCATTTTCAAAAGACTAATTTATTTTCGGTGATCTGAATGCATACACATTGGAATTGTATGTCAAATAATTCGGCTGGTAATGATCTCTACAGCCACTATCTTCAATCCAGCTACTACATTTATTACCTAAATGGACACACTCGCTTTGGACAAAATATCAACCCCGTTCAATCGTCCACAGCTGACATTTTTTTATCTAACTCGTGTCTCCATTTTTCAAACCTTGTTTTATAGTCGGACCATGTACCTATATCTTGCATTATTTCTGGAGGAGTTCAAAACATGACATATTCAGTTCCCTTGTATTATCGCGCAGACTGGTTAGCAATCAGAAACTGGGTTGAGAATGAAATTAGGTGTCAGAACATTGATCAACCCGTTACTAATTCAGGTAATCTATATTTTTTATTTAAAAAAATTAATATTTATAGTTAAAGAATCGTTCAATAAAATACCTGTCGGTCATAAAAATTCGTGGCAACGAGAAATCTCTGAAATTAGTAAAATGTTAATTAGTCAGATAAATAAATACAAACGTAAATTTCAAAGATGTAGCGATTTTAATTATAAAAATCAATTGAAAAGCATTTTGGAGCTATTAAATAGACTTATTGATTTTAACTTTAATAAAGACCGCAATGAATCCTGGTCAAAATTTATTTCGAATTTGCCCTCGGGCTCTAAAAAGTTATGGAAAGTAAAAAAGCACTTAAACAAGAAACAAAATGTCTTTTACTGATCTTCATGTAAATGGTGAAGTTTTAAAAACTGGCAATGAAAAGGCTAATTCAATAGCAGACCTATTTGGTAATTCACATACCATTACTTTAAATAATTATTTACCTATGGACACAGCCGTTTCAAGATTCATTCATGATCTTAACGACACAATTCTTGATAGATCTAACGTAGAGCTTACCAATTTAGATGAAGTTAAATCATTTGTACTTTATTAAAAAATAATAAGGCCCCCAGTTTAGATGGCATTAATAGCATTTTCTTAAAAAGATGCCCGATTACGTTTTTGAAACTCTATGTCAACTTTTCAACTCTTCTTTAATAGAAGGCTATTTTCCAACTTTTTTTAGGAGGGCAAAAGTTATCCCAATTCCTAAGCCAGGAAAGGATCCTAAATTACCGTTTATCTATAGACCAATCAGCATCCTAAGCCTATTGGATAAAGTATTTGAAAAAATAATTAATAAGAGAATTTTAAATTTTTCCAACCAAAATAATATTATTAACCCTCAAGGGGAGTTTTTATTCCTCTGCAGGATAGTATCAAATATCTAGGCATTATCTTAGATAAAAAAACTATCATTTAAACAACACATACAGTATATTTGTGATAAAGCAATTAAATGTGGCCGTGCACTTTACCCCTTACTTAACAGAAGATCTAAACTTAATTTAAAAAACATGATCCTTATTTACAAAATGTGTATTCGACCAATTATGACCCACGGATGCCAAGTCTGGTTTAATAAAGCTGCTAAAACTTACACAAGAAAATTACAGATAATACAAAATAAAAATCTGAAAATAATTCATAACCTACACCCCAGATATTGTACTGATCTACTACATAGAAACTTTAAGCATAAAATGTTTAACTCATTTAATGAAAAATGTAGAACGTCTACATATAAAATAATAAGAAATTTGCTAAACAATCACTAAGACTCTTTTTTACTTAAAGAGGTATAATTGATGGTTGTTTTTAAAGTCAATAAGGTAATAATAAAAAAAGAAAAACTTTTTAAGACTTTCACTAAATTACTACTTTACTTACTTTGTTTGGGGCTAACCTTCCCCCTTGTCCTATATGTCCTATTTTTGTTTCATCAATGCAATATGATAAGAAAGTAGTTCCTACAAAATTTGAGGTTTCTCACTATAATAATTCTTTAGATATTCTATTAAGAAAATTTGCTTTTGCATGGGGGTACCATTCCCCCTTGTCCTACCCGTCAAATTTTCATCTTAAATTATGGATGTTGAGAAAGTTTTTTCTACAAAATGTTAAGACTTGTGTTGTAATAGTTCTTAAGTTATACGGTATTTAATATTTTAGTTAAATGGGGCGTACAATATCTCCTGGTTCTATCCCATTGTCATATTTTCGTTCTAAGTTTGGAGGCTGATGAGAAAGGTATTTCTGTAAAATTTTAAGACCTTTGCTGTAATAGTACTTAACTTATCCATTATCCCTAGAGCTACCCGCCATATTTTCACATCATTGTTGAACTTGATAAGAGAATTATTCCCTATGTGAGTGAAAATCCACAAACGGGCACTTTGTGGTACTTTTTGTTTTTCTAATGTTACTTTCGGAATTTTCTATAATAGCTAACCTAGAAACATGAACTTAAACATATGTATATGTATGTTCCTAAGTGAGTGAGAATCTACGATAGCAGACTTTTTATCAAGTGTTATATTTTAGATTTTTTGTAATAATTAACATAGAAACCTGAAATTAATAATATATGGCCCTATGTGGGTGAGAATCCGTTCACTTTATGGTACTTTTTGTTCTTCTAATTGTATTTGTTATTTTTTTTTATAATAATTAACCTAGAAGCATGGATTTGGAGTCTTGGCATCTTGGTAATTTTATGCTAAGAACTAAAAAAATTTACAATTTGGGAGAACTTCTATCATATTAAATTGCGTAATATACACAACGAAGCGGCCAGCCATGATATAATAAGGAAGGTATAATCATTAGAAACTATGAAACTAAAAATAGTATATGAATAAATTTTTGATACAAATAAATTTTATAAAAAAAGCAAATTTTATAAAAAAAGCAAATATATATGCAATTTATTGTATAAAATTTACAAAACTGTTAAACAAATTATTAATCTATGAAAGAAATATTTAAAAATTCAAGTGGAAACAAAATATTTTATATTTATTCGTAATTTTTCTTTTTCATATTCCAATTTTCTGACAAGAGTTACGAATGACAAATTTGATGTAATGTGATATATCACCGTAAAGTTATACTTGTCATTAAAATGTATCCTTATTAGAAATTTTGGAGCCGTGAAAAATAAATTTTATTAACTTGTTTTAATTAGTCCAGTTTTACAAAATTAGGAGAAATTAATTACATGCAAATTTTACAATTATATAATGCTGAAAAATGTAATTACTATCGATGATTAAAATTACTAGTAATTGATATTGAAAATTTTGATATCACCACTATAGTGGTTGTAATTGATAAGATTTCAGTTACCAATAATTGAAACAATTTCAATTCTGTAATTGTAATTGAAAAATTTCCAATTACTTGTAATTGCAACTACAATATATATAACTAATAGAACATATTAATTCATAAAACTCAATGCTTATTTTGTTTTCATTCTCTTTTTATTTTGATAACTAAATTATACATTATTTTCAATAACAAATATACGAAAAAATATTTAAGTATTTTGTATGGATATAACTTAAATTAAACATAAAATTTAAATTCAATTTAACTTCATTTATTCATCGCCCTCTTATTATAATAATAAATATCATACTGCAAAATTATAGGTATTTAAAGCAAACTATTTTTTCTATACCGTACACCTTTTAAGGCGCTCCAAATGTAAATCATGCAATAATTTGTTTTTGACGTAATAAAATGGATTTTGAGATTCATCCAATTCTGGTTCATACAAATTTTTGTCGGGTTCATAGTCTGTCATTGGTTTTAGGACAGAAGAAACTCCCGAAGATGTCATCATATCTTTGGCTAACTGTTGCAAGTGATTATTGTTAAGATGAGACTGAGGTTGTAGTTGTTGATTATATTGAGCGTCTTCAAAATTAGATAAGTGCAAGTTGTTAATACGTTTGGACAATGGCGTTGATTCGCATAATACATCATCTTCACGACTACGTTTTCTACAAAAAAAATAAAAATAGAAATGATCAAATTACGACTTGGAAAAATTCAATATTTTGGACATCTTTGCCCACTGTAATAAATTCTGTCTCCTTTTGAACCTTTGTCATTTTAATTGTTGCACTTACCTTTTATCAATTAACCCTGACATTTTTATAACATTTGTTTTTGCTTTCCGAATTTAATTTTATAATGAAATACTTGCAGTTTTATATTTATTTACTATTATTTTCGCTTTTATTTCAACAAAAGGCCGATTGTAGTCTCAGCTGTCATTGTTTTTATTAAAAAAAAGTGTCTTGTACTCTCTATTTTTTCCAAGGCCCATTTAACAAGGTAATATCATTATTATTTGTTTTCTTTATTTCAATTGTTGAGATGTCAAACTTCACATTAAATAATAAATTTTTCTCTCTTAGTAATTTGTTTGAACGTCAAAACTCTAAATATAAAAAAAAAAATTAAGTAAAAATCTTCTCCGAATTTCTGGTACCTTGTGAAATCTGTCTTGATTCTTTTTTTTTTAATAACTGTAAGCATAGTTGTATAAAAACACAGTAAGATAATGTTTTTTTCTGATATAAATATCTGTATTGATTTTATTACCCAACAAAAAAGGAACTTCCAAATAAGTGGAAAAGTCATTGGAAAAATTTCTAAAAAATTAAATTTTTCACAACTTTAAAAATGGAATTAAGTTCATATGGTGGCTGGGTAATTATTAGGGTTCATCAAATCGACTTTCGAATAAACGAAAAATCGACTTTTTGTTGAAAAAAGTCGAGAGGCGAAATCGACTTTTTGGTCGGAAAAAGTCGAAAATAGTCAAAAAGTCGAAAATAGTGGGGAGTCGGAATAGTCGAACAAATTTAGTTCATTTAAAAGGTATAGTTTTTTAGCAGTTTTTATTTTAGCTACATCATTTAACTGTTATAAACAATATCGTAAAAATATATTTTTCTGTATAACCAGCAAACTTCATTGCATATTTCGTCTGTTAATGAATCAATATATTTAATTGCGTTGTATATATCGGAAAAAATCGAAAAAAGTTGATAATAATCGAAAAGTCGACTATTTAAAAATTGAAAAGGTTGAAAAGTCGAAAATCAATTATTTTAAAAATTTTTAAAAAAGTCGAAAAGTCTACATTAGAGATTTTTTTATCAAGACAAACGTAACGCGAATTTGTGGAAGGTGGCAACAGTTGCACAAAAACAACAATATGGCGTATTCATTATTGTTTTTTATATATGCAGTTTGACAACTGCAACAACCAAAATAATAATCAACTGTTTAACTAAGGTTACCTTGTATATATTCCCACTGATTTTGACGTTTGTTTTGATATAAATTTGCCTAATGTAGACACTAGGTATGACGTAGGCGACATTTTAGCAGAACTGTCATGAATTTCCAATTTGTTTTATCGCTAATTATTTTGGTTAGCCAAAAAACGTGCACACAAACGCCGTGTATTTTCTTATGGAATGGTTTTCTTATCCCAGGTCTACAACTGAGATTAACGCTATAATATGTGAGATAACGCCGGCAGAGGATAGTAACCATTTTGTTTATATTATATTATGTTAAATCTTCGCACTTTTTAGCACTATTTTTATAAAAATGTTTTTTAACATGTAAAATAAACACTACAAGGAAACAATTTTACAAAAAAAAAACATTGTTTTCAGAAATTTTCAAAATACACATGGACACAACAAACTTTCGTAAATATGTATTTTTTGACGGTTCATCTTTTAAGATGTTTGTGTAGAGAAATCTCATCACAACAGTCTCATAATACATCTTATAATACTAATATTTGAATCTACACGTGACATAATTTTCTCAGAGAGCGTATTTGACACTCTCTGACACCAACATCTTATATATTATGTTACGTCTAGACGGGCTCTTAGGCAAATTTTTATCAAAGCAAACATCAAAGTCAGTACGAATATATACAAGGCAACCTTTGTTAAACAGCTGATTATTATTTTGGTTGTTGCCAAACTGCATATATAAAAAACAATAAAAATACGCCATATTGTTGTTTTTGTGCAACTGTTGCCTTCAACAAATTCGCGTTAAGTTTGACGTTTGTCTTGTTAAAAAATTGTCTAATGTAGACACTATGTTATAACTCAAGCGAAGATTTGTTTTGTTTTGCTATCAAGCGTCATTTTAACAGCACGTGTAGACGTAACATAATATGTAAGATTTTTGAATCAGAGATTGTAAAATTCACTCTCTGACAGAATTATTTCACGTGTGGATTCAAATATTAGTATTATAAGATGTATTATGAGACTGTTGTCATAAGATTTTTCTACACAACCATCTTATAAGATGAACTGTCAAAAAATACACATATACGGAAGTTTGTTTGTGTGTGTGTGCATGCGTATTTTGAAAATTACTGAAAAACAATGTTTTTTTGTAAAATTGTTTCCTTCTAGTGTTTATTTTACATGTTAAAAAAACATTTTTATAAAAATTGTGCTAAAAAGTGCGAATTGCTTAAATAAAAAGGACATGTTTACTCTGCGACTGATTAATGTCTACATTAGGCAAATTTTTATCAAAACAAACGTCAAAATCGGTGCGAATATATACAAGATAACCTTAGTTAAACAGCTGATTATTATTTTTATTGTTACAGTTGTCAAACTGCTAATATAAAAAACAATATTGTTGTTTTTGTGAAACTGTTGCCACCTTCCACAAAATCGTGTTAAGTGTGACGTTTGCCTTGATAAAAAATTGTCTAATGTAGACACTATGTCAGTTGTAGACCTGGGGTAAAGTAACTTTGTTTTTTCGATGTTTATTATTATTATTTTTTTTTTTAAGAAGAAGCACAATTGTTCATAGAAATCTCATTTAATTAATAATTTGGAGCAAAAATAAAACAAAAGACAGTGAAATTTGAAAATTAGAAACATTTGCGTTTAATACGTTTTAGTTACACATCTGTTTTGCAAAACTACTACAAAAATCTTCTCTGAATTATGTTCACCCCGAAGCGTGGTGAATTTCAGTTAGTCATAATCAAGAAGCAAAGAACAGCAGAAAGAAATTTTTTTGTGAATACGAGTTGATCTGCCCAACCCATAAATTTCTTGTTAAAAATGTAAGTAAATTAACAATATTTAAATAAATAAAGTAACAGAAAAAAACTAGATATCAATAAGTGCTAATGAGAAAAAAAAGAAGTGCTAATGAGCAAATTTGTGATGCAAAAAGAGAAAATTCTAAAGTGAAAAGTTGAGACGACATGAAAGAAAAAAAATTTGAAACGATGAGATGATGAAGTCGGCGAAGCAGTGCAACAAAGAGGAATATAGAATAAAATAATAATGGTGTTTTTTGAATATATATAAAAACGGAGTGTGGGGAAATAAAAAAAATCATACTTCATGCAATATAAATATATAACTTTAAATATCAAGCGGCGCAGTAACTGCAAAGATTCGGCAGGCATGACTAGTTTGACAGTTTATGATAATGGACAGAGAATTTAGGTAAACTGTTAAAATAAAACAAACACAAGACACTTTGATGATAATGGGCTTTGAAAAATAACCAGTGAAGTCAGCCAACGTAAGCGAACCAGCTTATCCATAAAGAATTTGTACGGCTATTGATATTTCGTTGGTATTGTTAATATTGTGGTTGGTGTAGCATTTTTTGTTTTTAACGTTTTGATATTGTGTGTATGGAATTTTCTTTATTCTTGTGCTAAATTCCTAAAAACAAGTTTGGAAATCAATGACTTTCAGTTATAGTGCGATGTTATAAGTAAAATCAAGTACATTTTTATTATTGTCCAACCAAAATCATAAAAAGCTAAATAGTGAATGCCGTTTTTGATAAAACAAAATACCTGAGAATGTATAAAATAACACAAATAAAATTTGTTAGTTATTTTCTAAAATAGTAATGCGTAGCATAGCATATGAATTTTTGTTTGCCTTAAACACTCTCTTTTTTTATTTGTACTCCATTGTACTTGTATAAACTAGTACCATTGTGTGGATTGGTAGTTAGTAATTCTTATCACGTTATCACATAATAGTTTTCCCGTAGAAAAAAAAAAAAAAAAAAAACATTGAGTCACAATAAAGTATCAGAGACAATTGTGCTCATAGCGCAAAAATGTACCAGTCAAATATTACTCCACTCTACAATAAAAAATCGCTACTTCAATGCAACATGCAATTTTAATCAATTGCGTCGTCAAGACTGCTATCACTTTTTATGGTTGTAGGGCGCGACAAAAAAAAAAAAAAAAAAAAAAAAAAATGTACAATGACAAAAGTGTTTGGGTATAGGTGCACTGCATAACTTAATAGTAAAGTAATGAGTTCTTAAGTTTAAAATTATGATTAAATTAATTGGCATAAACTAAATGTTCTAATTTTTTTAATGGAATGCATGGAATTGGCATATATTGGAAGTTATAGGCATTTGAAAATCGTACTTTACTAAAGAACTAGAATAAAAAGTTTCTGGCGATAAAAAAAGTGAATTAGAGCAACTGTGGATATAGAAAATAAAAAACAGCTCACTTGGGTCCTCTTGGTCTCGATGAGTTGCCCTGAGTGATCATGTGAAATTGTTTCACATGTCTGTATCAAGGTTCGAATCAAACCAACCTGACGCCTGAATGATCTGTCTGATATCCAAAGTTTGTAGCCTGATATATGCAAGAGCAGGACAGTGATGCGAATTTCTTATGATATTAACAGATATATTACGAGTAATATATATATATATATATATATATATATATATATATATATATATATATATATATATATATATATATATACTAGTTTTATGGACTTACAAAGAAATAATTTAAAAATTTTTATAAATAAAATGTAATGTATTTTACTCGTTGGAAAAAACAGTTTAATTTTTTACTGTACAAAAACTTTGGTAATGCTTAAATTCATGTCAAAAGCACCTTTATCTATAGGATAACTAATTTTTTAATGGAATAAGAATTTTCATTTACCTCAAATGTTAACGGTCTTTGTTCGAGTATGTACTTGTTTTTTCAGTAAAAATTTGCACCGATTTTATTTAATTTTATTTTTTAATTTACATTTAATAAAACAAAATTTAACTATAAGAAATAAATTGATAGATACCATTTGTACAAATTATCTATTTTTAGTTACCGAACAGGACTTTAAATTCTTACGTATTAAATTTGTTTAACTCATTTACTATCTCTAATTTTACATCTAATTTTTTAATATATTCCTAACAAACACCTGTCGTTTGATGTTAACATTTGACATCAACATATTTCTCAAACTAGTTGAATCATTTACCAGATTTTTGAATTTTAAGTTTGAATTTGAATTGAGGTTCGTTTTTCAAAATTCATATCAAATGTTATTCTCAAATCATTAACAAACCTGAAAAAATTATATTCGATAAAATATTTGAAAATTGGTGATTTCTCAATTTGGTATTAAATATTGTTCACAATCAAGCTTAAGACAAATTTTAATTGAAGAAAATGTAAAAAATACATTTTAAACTAAATAAAATATAATTAAGCTTCATTGCTAAAGAATGTAAAAAACATAATAAGAGGAACATACTCAAACGAAAATGAGGGAATTAAAAAAAATATATATTTTGAATTATTCAAATTGAAATAAAGTATTTGTGTTGCACATTTAGGTATTTGCAAATCTACAGTTGAAATAAAATTGACAATTTAGTTTCAGAATGATTCAATAAATGTATTTCTCAATTTGAGAAATAATTCCCCTTTGTTTATAAAGCTTCTAAATGAAAAACATTTTTAAGCTCTTTTCCTACCTCTTAAATTAAATATTTGTATGTTAAGAATATATATTGTATATATTCATACATATTTAGAAATTAGATAATTGTATTCATTTTTGGAAACCCATCAAAGAATATAAACAATTCGGAGGATATGATCCTATCGTTACAAATTTAATAATTTCTCTTAACAACATCACGTTGTGATTTTTCAGAAAAACAAAAACTTGAACTGCAGATATTCTTTTATAATTAGGGAATGCATCCCGGGATTCCCGGGAAATTTGCAATTTTTCATGTAAAGCTTCAGGGTAATTTCTTCCGGGGTTCTCGAGAATTTTATAAGCACATAAATGGAAGAAAACTGGGTGAATTTTAACAAAAACTTTTATATTCTAGTAATTTTTTAAAGAAAATTAAACTAAAAAACCAGCTGAGAACTATATCAACGACAATTTCATTAGTAAGTTTTTATGTATAATTCATTATATGTTATGGCATGAATTTAATTAAATACAAATAAAATTTTAGTATTAAAAGTCAGCAATTGAAAAAGTATAACTTGTAGAAATTTTAAATATACGTTATATTGTAGTATAGACAACATGCCGTATTTGTCTCATAGGAATTTGACAAAATATTAAGAAAGTTAAGAGAAAAAATGTAAGTAGTGAGTTCAACAAATCATTAATTATTTATATAAATTTTAACTGGAAAGATAAAGAAAATATTCTTTGATATGTTTGAGAACGTCGATGGGATCAACACTATGAAAGCGGTTGTTTTACAAGGGGTGGTCTAAATATACCTACAATCATGAAAGGGGTCATTATTTATAACATCTTGGAAAAATTTCAATTTCCTACGACAACAGGAATAGGATGCTACATTGCCATTTATGGTTATAATTCCAAAACAAATCATAATTTTTTCCCACCCATATTATACCCATATTTTATATATATTTTTTTTAAATACATAAAAAGATATTTCAAAATATAAAAACGTAATTTTAATCAAAAAAGATATTAAAAATTATGGTGAAATAAAAACACAAATTTTAATAAAATGTAAATTAATAGAACATTTTTTTTTTCTTTTGGTAAATTTACAAAAAACAGGCTTATTAATTTTTTTTAAGCTACCATTTTATGTATTCATATATCATTAATATTAAAGACAAAAATAAAAATATCAACAACATAAATGACCGTGTAGCATCTTTTCCAATCATAGTAGGAAGCGGAAATATAATTATTATATATGGTGTCTCCTTTCTTAATTTTAGGTACGCTGGAATGTGCGTTGTTGGACCACCCTATTGAAACTTGAAACAATTTAATACCGTTTGAATCATACTGAAGGGTTTCGGAAAAAGCGATCGTGGCTGATGATCGCTTTTCATTTTAAGAGTTATTAAATTCTACATTTTTTAGTAAATTTTCCATAAATTTAATTTTTAAAAAGATTTACGAAACTTGTTTAAAAAATGTTTGAATAATATCAATGTTTAAGTAAATATTTTGTTATTTAATTTCTGATATCTCTGTTTTTCTGTCGCAAATACGACATTGTTTTATGGTACATATTTTTTTTTGATGAGGATAACAATGTTTATTAATATTGTGTCAATATCCACAAAACTCCTACAAGACACAAACGATGTCCGTATTAATTCGACTTCATTAGTCAATCTCCTTTTCTCAGTATATTTACAATCCAGTTTTAAATCTGCAAGTGCAAAGATTCATATCATATTTGCGTCTCACCTGGTTAACTAATTTTTTGAATCCGGAATCTTAATCTTTAATCTTTCTAAAATGTTGCCTTCATTCTTCTCTTTGCTTTGTATATCTATAACAAAGGGCAGAATAAAAGTAACATTTTGGGCAGAAAAGAAAACACTATAAAAGGCCTTAGCTCATTAAAAGCATTCACTAAATTATAAAGAATAAGTTATTTTAAGGCACTAATGTTACGAGAAAAAAAAATAGTCAATGGGGTTTTATAAAACATAAAGAAATAGACAACAGTCTATTTTTTTATTTGTTTGAAAGGAAGTTAATCAGAGATATTCGAAGAATGTTAATAAGCGCAAGCTTAAGACAAAAAGTTTTTTCTAGTATTTAAATTTTTGAAAGCATTCGTGTAATTTTCTTGTTAAACTTTTAATTACAAATATTTGAATGTTTATTTGAAAACAATTTTAGAATTTTTGGTATGAACTAGGTAATAGAATATCTATGTACGTCAATTTTCCAAAACTATCTTGTAAGAATTTTTAGTGAATATGACACATACATACATGTCCTTGGTGCGCTGACGAACAGTCCTATGTGTTTTTTTTTTTAATTTTTTTTTTTATCTCATCTTGTATCATTAGTCATACGTTCACCCAGCAAAGCGTTTTCTATTATCTCAATGGGCTTCGAAGTTACAAAAAGCCCTATGTGTAGATTTCCCTAAGAAAAAAACTGTTTTTTTTTACTACACATGGGACTTTTTTAAGAAAAAATAATAATAATAATAATAATAATAATAATAATAATAATAAAAGTTTCTTATACAAAAAATCCTATGTGTAGATTTTTTTTCGCGAACGCCAAAGATATCGATTTTTTTTTTTCAAGCCGTAAAATTTTCAAATATCTTAACAGGATAAACAAAAATCAAAAATAAAACAAAGGAAAAAAAAAAAAAACAAAGGACTTTTCGTCAACGCACCGACGAGATGAATGATGTATTTTTTTTTTTTTTTTTTTTAGAAAAAAAAACATGTTTCATTCAACTTTTATTGTTTTTTATTATTTTTCTGTAATGTCAAACATTGAAATGATGTGGTTGTTAACATTATACGAACTCCACCTAAAACTTTGTAATATTATATGCAAATTGTCTACAGTAAGGTAATTAAATCTAATTCATATGTTCACCCTTTGTGTGGACACCAACAATAAGAATTTTTATATATTTAATATAATCGTAGAATAACTCTTATCATGTTTTATATAAACATAAACAGACACTCCCCACAAAATGTAGCATATGAAGATAATATCGGATAAACATACATTTGCACACAAGGAAGTTTTCAGTAGCACTCTCTGCCAGCTATTCAGTGTATTTTATTTATTATTTTGTCTTTATTTTTACATAGAAAGTAACAACAGCGTGGTGAAAAAAATGAAAAGGAATATAAAAAGGAAAAGTTTTAAATTATAAAAAATAAAAGAAACTTTAGGAAATGATTCATAAAAAACTAGTCTATATAATTTGAATTAAATCTGTAGTAGCAATATTTTGTTATTTGTAACGTATTATTTAAAATTTACATATAGACGGTGCGCTTACGAAAAGTACTATGTGTAATTTAACGATTTTTTAAAATTTTAGTATATTTTAAAATATTTTGATCAGTTTCGAAGTTATGCATATCTATTTTTTAATACTTTTTTTTGTAGACATTAAACTAACTATATTTTTCGTTCTCTTGCATTTTATTTTAGCGTAATTAAAGACAATGCAGACTATTAAGTGTGTTGTTGTTGGTGACGGTGCTGTTGGTAAGACATGTTTGCTTATCTCTTATACAACCAATAAATTTCCCTCGGAATATGTTCCCACCGTATTCGATAATTATGCCGTAACGGTTATGATTGGTGGTGAACCCTATACATTGGGTTTATTTGATACTGCTGGCCAAGAGGATTACGATCGTTTGCGTCCATTGTCGTATCCACAGACAGATGTGTTTTTGGTGTGTTTCTCAGTCGTTAGTCCTAGTTCATTTGAAAATGTTAAAGAAAAGGTAAGTGAAGTATTCTTATTGTTATACATATTTTAAAATATGTGTAAAAAAAATAATAATAAAAACTGGTATAAGTTGGCTTATTCTCTGCTTATGTCTAAGATTTTTTATGGACTTAAAGTTATTTATACATCTTATAGTTAATGGCATGTCTCTAACAATAAGAAAAAATCCTGGGATATTACTATTATGTCAGTTTTTATGAGCATGAGAGACATTGTTTTAATCGGATATACTTGTATAAAATAATATAAGGATCGTAATTAAAATTAAGTGAAAGAAAACATGTCAGATTGTTAAGATATCCCGAGATTTTAAAATTTTGGATTTATTTTTATTTGCAGACATTGAAATTCTGCAAATAAAAATAAATCCAAAAATTAATTTTAATTTGGATTATTATATTTATGAGAGACAAATAACTTTTGTGTAACAGTTATATGTCTCTCATGCGTCGTATACATACTTATATACGAAGCATGTAAATTTCAGTGGTCCTTTTATATAAGAGGTCATAAAAACTGACATAATAAGAATATCTCAGGATTTTTTGGTTTCTTTGTGTAGAGATATGCCATTAACTATAAGACCAAATTTTACAAATATTTTTATATATTATATTAAAAATGGAAAGTTTTAAAAATACATATGGGTCGCATACATATTTATGCAATTGATTGTATTTCGATACGTTAAGAGTTTTTTAGGATGTTCATTTGTGAATTTTTGTAAGTTAAGTAGTTTAAATCACTTTTATAAGGCAATGAGTGAGTGGATCAACAAGAAATTCTCAAATTCCTATTATTGTTAATTCCTTTTATGAAATATCTTTTTTAATTCGTGTTGCTCGTTGCTGGAACCACTTACCAATTGAGTTCCGCATTTTTTCGTACTCAAACAATGCTTTTCGTATAATGTCACAAAAAATTTTTTTTTATTTAATATTAATTTCATTTACATTTGTCTTAAGAAGTGAAGAGTTGAGGAATCATAGAATACAACTGGAAGTTTATGTGAGAGGCAGTTCAAACTAAATTTTCAAAAAACTTACTCTTTTTTTTTCAAAACACAAAAACATGTATTTTTTGTTGTATGAATTTGGTTTTTGTCTCTCACATAAACTTCTAGTTGTATTCTATATTAGGAACCAAAGAATAAAAAGAATGGAAGACTTGTCAAAAAAACCTAACTCTGTTGTAAAAAAAAACTTGTCTTTAAGATTGTGTTAGTCAAATTTTTTTTAAATATTTTTTAGTGCTGAAACTTCTTTCACCACACATCAAAAGCACACATAGTTGCTCAAAATAGTATTCAAAAATTATAATCAAATTAATTGAATTATATTTAATAATTATTAAATATAATTCATCATAATTATTTTCGCAGATTTTCATAAATTTTCATCTTTTGATGCGGATTACATCCACAAAAATAAATATAATTACATTTTTTGGCTTTTTGTTGATTGTTGAAAATAATTTAAAATTATTTTAAATTCTGTTTTATTTTTAATACTTAATTTTTAATAATTATAACAGTAACTATGTTCTTTCAATTTAAATTTCAACATAGAATAAAGGAATGTCAAAAATATAAAAAAAACATATATATATTTTTTTTCGGTTTGTGGAAAATATTCGTATTACGGGAGTTAAAATGCAATAAATGTGCGTGAAAAAATAATAAATATTTTGCGTGCTAGTGGAAAAATGTAATGAAAGTTTTGTTTATTTTGTGTTATTTTTCTCTTTTATACATTTGTGAGAGAGAAATGTTGTTGTAGGAAATTGAGCCAGTTTCTTTTCTTTGTATTCTATGGGCGCGTGTGAAACGGTAAAAGAATTCTATGGTAAAAATATTTTTCTAGGTGAGAAAAATTTTTCATTCTACTGTGTGAAATGAAAACTAAAATATTGACAAATTTAGTTTTTATTATGAAAGAAATTTAAATAATTATGTAAACATAAAAATAAACAATGACATTGAAAGAATACAAAATGTTTTATTTATAATCCTAAGAAATTTATTTCGCAATAAAAGTTTAAACACAAAGTTGAGCAATAATGTTTAACAAAAGCTGTCAAATTTATTGTTCTTTTTTTAATATTTTACTCTTTAACAAAAAAAAGTTGTAAAATGAATTAACATTGTTAAAAAAAAAAACAAATAAAAAATAAAAACGGAAGAGAAATTAAAATTTTTGGTAAAAAATTAAATTTAAAATTTAAATTTCTTATATACGTTTTCTCCACCCTTTAACTTAAAGTTGGAAATAAAAATTCCCGTTTTTCTGCCGATGTTATTTCTTATGTTAGGAAATAAAAATTTCTTCGTGTATAGGCGTAGACTTATGAACTAATAAAATTTTATTCACTTCATACAAATCAAAAATTTACTAACAAACATACTTTTCTATCGTTTCACTCAGGGCCTTAGAAGTGTATTTTAGATTTTAATTGTACAAATAAATAAATTTAATATTTGATTTGAAGGAAAAAATATGCAAAACCTATATAAAACAGATTTAGATAAAAACAAACTATACTACTGTTAAAATTATGATGACAAAAGATCATTGATATGATGATGTTGTGAAGATAAGCATCTCCTGTTGAAAATTGAGTTCAGTCTTTCAAGTCTATCATACACGAGTTTGAAGCCAGAGAGATCATTTAGACGATTTGTTGAGTAAGGTCACGTTAAATTAAATACCATTTTAAGGAGTTTATTTTGCTCTACTTGGAGCTTTTTTATATGACTTTTAGCAGGGTGCACCATAAAACATAACTAAATAAAAAATTGACTTGATAATGATTTTTTTGTTGGCAATTTTTTTAGTTCCTCTGTTTATTAGAGGATATACTATTCTTATTAGTTTATTAATTTTGTTTATAATATAAGAAATGTGACAGTTAAAGTTGACCTTGATGATCAGGATAACGCCAAGATATTTCACGTTATTTTGCCATGATATGTCGGGATTCATAAATCGCAACAATATGTGAGGAGTAAAGCAGTCTTTTCGTTTTCTGAAATAAATAGCTTGAGTTTTTTCAGGATTTATCATTATTTTCCATTTATTGAAATAAGCTTTTAATCCAGCATGAGCAAACTGTAAATTAGTAATTATATCGTTTGAATACGTTTCAGAGCAAAATATAAATGTATCGTCTATAAAAATTTACATTATGCAATTATTATATTGAGGAATATCTGCAGTAAATATATTGTATAATGTTGGAGATAAGCATGAGCCTTGAGAACAACCAACATTAATGGAAATCCGTTGAAAAGAAGTTTTACCCAAGAAGACGGTAAAAAACCTGTTTTGTAAAAAACTTAGTAGATTTCAATTGAAAAATTATTATTATTTTTTTTAATTTGAAAATTAATCCGTTATGCAAAACCGAGTCGAAAGCAGATTTTATATCGAGCAGCTGCATACCAGTGGATTTACCAACATTAAAATTATTTCTTACCAGATTTCTAATTTAAATCTAAAATACTTTTGCTGTCGATGAAATTATTAATTTTTTCCTTCAAATTTTTTTATATTTTACTTGAAGATGACAGTGCGCTGATTGGTTTATATGGTAGAGGATATTCAGCAGGCTTGTTCGGTTTTGGTATAGGTATGGTTTTAGAGATTTTCCAAGCTGAAGAAAAATAGCATAAATTAAGACAGGCATTAACGATGGTAGTGATGTAGTTTAAACCTTTTCTAGGTAAGCGTTTTTAGCATTTATAATAGCAGCCAAATTACCTTGAGAAATTAAATATATGCTTGGTGGAGTAACGGGTATATTACTTATTTGGGTTACGACATTGTTTATCTCTGAAACAGTTTCATTATCATTAAGATGAGCTGAAGACGAATGATTCAAATTAAAAGTTTTAGTCAAGAATTCAGCCTCCTCTAGTAGAGTATAGTAAATTGAATTGTTATATTTAGAATTGGAATATTACTAGATTTTTTTCCTTAAAATTTTAGAAACTTTTCAAAATGGGGGAGATGATTTAGCAATTATTGATAGGGTGATATTCCAAGATTTGTTTCTGAAGTTAGCTAATTCGTTTTTTTTTTTTATTTTTGTTAAGATGCGATATGGCTTTATGATCACTTTTCCAGTTTCTTCTAAAAACATTCCTTATTTGTATCATGATAGTGATATATTTTGACCAGTTTGATTTATTAAAAGCATAATCTAAGATTTCAACCAACTTACCACTTAATATTAGACATAATTGATAAATTATACGAACCTAGCTTTGATTAAGGAAATTACTGATGTTGTAATGGGCTCTATTATTGAATGCTGGAGTCTGTCAAAACATTTTGGTTGAGCACGTTGACGGATTTGCTTATATATTTCAATGCTGGGTTATGCATCGGACATTGTCTTGTGTGGGCCTTTGTAGTTTGCACACATAATTGTGGTTAAAGAGCAATCAATTGTTTTATGATTTCCAGCACAGTGAACATAAAACTTTACACCTTCTGTAGTCATGGAAATATATCTGGCAATTGTAATATTAGTCTTGCTTTATTGGGTCTTTAGTATTTCCATCTTACTTTTATATAATTTATTACAGAGTAATTTTGTCTTAATTCTCTGAGAGTAATGGATTTTCTTTCAAAGTATACAATATAGATGATTTGTTCTCTGGAATTATCTGTAGACTTTGTTACTAGTTTTACATCGGTGCATTTAAGACCTAAGTGTAATAGGTCCTTCAAAATTTATAAAGGATAATGAAAGTTCAGTTAATTTTTATTACAAGTGTATAATATGTTAATGTTGCTATTAATATGGAAATTTTTTAAGAAACTGCTTTTTTATATTTTGCATTGTGATTGAGGAACCATTAAAATCATTAGAACTACAATTCAATTGTAATTATAAGAATAATAAAAGTTTTTATATTCATAGTTAATTACATATTACTTAGTACTAATTGTTAATTAATCACTTAGTACTAATTGTTAATTAGTACTAAGTAATATGTAATTTTTGGCCTTGAGGGTTTATGTTACGAATAAATTAATAAATAATAAAATAAAATGATAAATGAAAAAATTAAAAAAAGTTATTAATACAATTAGGTATTAAGTTTTTTTTAAGTATCCAATAAACCAAATAACGATATGATAGCGAAAACGATATACCATTATAGTATCATATTGTATTGCAAAATTTATATTATTATGATATCGAAATTTTTAAATATTTGATCCCAATAAAATTAAATACGTAAAAATTTGGAAAAAAACTTTAAAATAAAATAATACATCAACCACCTATGGTGTTATAGGGTATAAATATTCTAATTACAAAATTTTAGACAAACATAAAAAATTAAACAAATTATTAATTAAACGATTTTTATTGGTCCATCCAAATTTTTTAGGTACAAATATGTGTCTAAGGAATAATCATTCATGCAAATATGTATTATTATTATTATTATTATTATTATTATTATTATTATTATTATTATTATTATTATTATTATTATTGATAATATTTGCATAAAATATTTTATGAATAATGATTTGTATATGTTTTATATTTATTTAGAATTTTTTTCTTATTTTTTTGCTGATTGTTTCCTTATAATTATATGTGTTTAGTATATTTAAGTACAAAAGCATAATTTTTGGTAATAAGTAGCATTCAGAACAAAATGTGGTTCGTTAAGATTTTACAATCGTTATTTTTGGAAATTACGATATCATCATTTTATGGAAAAACGATGTCATAAGGAAAGGTGCACTTTAGTCCGTAAAAATGTTCATTTTAGATTTGAAAACGTTTATCACATTTAATAGTTTTTATCATCTAAATGATATTGTTATAATATCGTGTGGTTTATTGGGTACTATTAATTTTTTACACTTACAAAAAAGTGATTATAAAGAATCCAGAAAATCCTATTTATGCAAGGCAACTTTAAAATAAATTTTAAATTATAAATGATATAAAATATACACTTTAATTTGAATTATTTTTTCAGTGGGTGCCCGAAATAACACATCATTGTCAGAAGACACCATTTTTATTGGTGGGAACGCAGATTGATTTACGCGATGAAACCAGTACTTTGGAAAAATTGGCTAAAAACAAACAAAAACCCATTGGTATAGAAATGGGCGAAAAATTGGCTAAAGAATTGAAAGCTGTTAAATATGTGGAATGTTCAGCTTTAACACAAGTAAGTTATATTAATTATATGGTTATTTATATGTATAAAGGTCCTTAAAATTTTAAAACGTCATAATTTTATAAATAAGTTAATAAACATTGGTTAAAATATCACATATGAAACAAAATGTGTTACATTTGTTACCGATTGATTAAGTCCAGATTCACACTAGGTGACATGTCGCAGCGATAGCCATTGTTTTCTTGTTGTAACAACAAAAACAATGAGTGTCGCTGTGACATGCCGCTTAGTGTGAATCTAGTTGCTGTTAATAACCTAAATGTTGGTAAATTGACAAAAAGTCGTATGTGTAATTTAAAAAAAAAAAACATTATTTTATTAATAATCAATTTTTATTTCGTATTTACAGAAAGGTCTTAAGAATGTTTTTGATGAAGCAATATTAGCTGCTTTGGAACCACCAGAACCCACAAAGAAAAGGAAGTGCAAATTCTTATAATTTTTATGTGTATTATAATTTATTGAAAATAACATAACAAAAATAAAAAAATACACGCAATCAACAATTTCTAAAAAAAAATATAACAAATAAACATAACAACAAAACATTGGCTTTTAAAAAATACAAAACAATTCAAAAGCATTAAATTTAATTATTAAATTGGAAGAGATAAAAGAAATTGAAAAGAAATTTACATTTATGGCTTAATTTGATTAAAAAAAATTAAGAAGTAAAGTTTTTCAAAACAAAATCTTAAATTATAAAATAACACCAACATTTTAAGTAATGTTAAACTATTTTCTAAAAAAAAAAACAAAAAATTAAAAATAAAAACATTTAAAAACTATTCAAACAGCAGTAACAATAATTTATCTATAAATATAATGGAAATAAATACCAACAACAGAATTGAGTATTGAAAATAACAAAACATTATTATTAAAAACAAAAATAAAGTTATTTATCACTAAAAAATCTACATAAACATAATTTCCATTTTATTCCAAATTTTTTTATTATTAACTTTTTTGTTCAATTATTTGTACCAGTTTTTGCTATAAACCACATTTTATTGTTAAACGAAAGAAAAAATCAAATTTCTTACAATAAACTCTCTATTATTCCCAATCTCTCTCTCTAACTTATATTTCATCCAAAAAATATTTAATAAATTAAAAAAATATTAATTAACATGAAACACAAAACGTGCATAAACAAGAAAAAATAGTAAAAAAAAGGAAAACAAAAAATGATTCTAGTTCTCCGTAATGAACTAATGCATTTTTTTAATTTAAAGTAAATAAAAAAGTATATTAAAATATATTAATCATTAATAATAAAAGCAAAAAACATATTTTTATATATACAATTATCAATTTTTACATTATACTTTAGTTTTAGACATTGTAATTATTGATTTCAGATATTATAATAAAGAATAAAACCCAGAAATAATAAAAATTCTAAAAATGTTGTTGTCCTTTCAACTTTCAATTTTTTATCTCTGTTTAACTAATTTTTGAAAACACCCTAATTTGCCATGAATAAAACATCATAGACTCTTTAGTCTGATACTTTATTACACACACCCGATAATAAAGAAAAGGATAATTTCGAACTTCAATTTCTTTCATAGGCTGCAACAACATCAACAACACATAGAAATAAGGTGTTTTATAAACTGACATAGTAAATAAGGTTTTTTTTTTTATAAACTGACAGTTTTGTTTAAGAGTTTTTAGATTTCACACTGGACACTAATTACATTACCTATTGTGTTTTACTGGAAACAACGAATTATATAACTTTTTTGTAGTCAATATCGTTTAGTTATTTAATAAAAAAATTACCAAATTGGGACATAATATCGTCACCTAAAATGCAAAAGGCTGTATTCACTCAAAAATTTAATTTTTTTTCTTATTGAATTATGATGTACCGATCCAAAATATGTACATCTACACAATAACAATTTCATGTTCATATTTTTAAAAATGACAACAATATTAACAAAATTGAAAAGGCCCTTTCATGAAACCACAAAATTAGTTCCATTTAGTTCCATTCAAGAAAAATTTGGTTTAAAGAGTTTTATATGCTTTATCCCTTTTTGTTTTAAATGCACGATTGACAAATTTTACTTAATTTTAAAGTAAAAATTAAAAAATTGTGGTTACGGCCTTTTTCATTTCCATAATATTTTTTGCTTTTGCTGTAAAAAATGAAAAAGTGTGGCTGTAGTTTATTAATACCTTTTGCATTTTAAGTAACGATATTATTATTTGAGTTAGATTTGTTGGTGGCTCCTTTTTTCTACTAACACTATAGCGATTTCTCTTTTTAACGAATGATATATTGTCAGGCCAATTCACAAAATCGGAAAATTCGTTAAATCACTTATATTTCTCTACTAATAAAAATACGTCATAAATCAAGGTTACCGAAAATATGGATTTTCAAGATTTCGTTTTAATAATATAAAAGTTCTTTGTTCAGTTAATAAAATAAAACAAATGTATACATACATTTTTAATTTACATTTTTAAATTATGATATTAACAAATATTACAAGTATAAATCGATTAATTTTTTTAAATATTAATATTAATTTGATGGGCTAAGGGTGTGATATGGGTATCATATGAAACATTAGAATGTTCTCTAAATGATTTGATGTGTACGAGATATATCAATATATTTTTGAGATAACGGTATTTTTGCAAAATAAATCAAAATAATAAAATATCATTTTGTCTCACAATGGGTTAATGATTTCGCATGTTTTGTATATCAATCGAAAGACCTTTTCAAGACCTTTCCAATGATATCCATGTTCATATTTATTAAAGGAGGAAGGAGAAAATTGCATTCTTATATTATAACTTCAAGTACCTATAAATCTAAAACTAACATAGAGCGAAAAAAATTTTATATGTAACTTTTTTAAACCAAAAATATTGCTTTTGCCAAAAAATGTTAATAAATCAACATCTCCGGCAGTCTTCATTTGTTCCAAAAATTCTTTAAGATTTGTTTTAAAGTCTACATTTCACTTTTTAACAAAATTTAGTTATCTTATAAAAATTAAAAAAAAAATAAACTCACAAAATAATATTCTTAAGTTTTTCATAAACATCAATAATTTTTATTTTTTTATTTCTAAATAACAGCTTTTTTAATCACATTTTGATGTTTAAATTACAAAGAATGTATGAAAGTTATAGTCGATTATGGTTGGACGCATTAGGGTTTAATACTATTTAGTGGGTCTTATTGAAACTGTTTGAAAAAGAATAATTAAAAAATATGTTTAATTTTTTCAATGTTTTCTATTGGAACCTGTGGTCAATTTTGAATGAAGTTTTGCAAATTTTTGAATTATGATTTATAATTTTATAAGACTTATGTGACAAAATTGTATTGTGATACTTATTAATTTATGCATCTTTATGGGAGCCGTGGCCAATTATAGACTGATACTTCTACATTTACCTACATATTAAATAATGCACGTTTAAACAATTTAGGGAAGGTCTTTGTATGAGGTTTATGATCAATTATATGCGATGGTTTAAGGTTACAAAAGATTTTATTGGTTCTGCAAGATATAAGAGATTTATAAGAGTGGTACCCTATTCTGGAAAGACATTCATATGGAAGCTAGGTGAAATAATGGGCAGGTTTTGAACAATCTTCATCGCTAGATTATACAAGTTTCGTGTACCAAATTTACAAACGGACAAAATTAAATCGATTCAGCTGCTGACTCAAGCGGATTGGTATGTTATAAGTTAGTTTTTATCAGCATTAATATGGTAAAAAAATGGACAGTGCAATAATGTATTCGATTCAAGTAAAACATCCAATTGTGAGGATTTTAAAGAAATAATACTAATATTACAGAAATAGTACTTACATTACAGATATTACAGATCAAGAAACGGAACTATAGATAATATTCATCAAGGTTAAAAACCGTTAATATTTATTTTTTTACTACTTGTAATCATACAGATTCTTAGATAAAAGAAACTCTATAAAGTAATATGTCAAAAATTATCTGCAAAGGAACATATGACCGTATTTTTAAGATGTTTCCAATTTTCCACACAATATGAATTTAAATAAAAACGTTATTTTTTATTGACACTAAAATTTATTTTACTACTTTCCGTTTTCTTACTGTTTCAAATAAAAGTTTATCTTTGAGAACTTTTTTTAATTTATACTTTTTTACTAACTTTGCTAGAATTTCGAACGGACAAACCTATTATTATACAAAAATAAATACCTACATAAGTTTTCAATTTCAAAAAAAAAAAAAGAATTTAAAACATAAAAGAAAAATAAATTCAATGGTTTTCAATTTCATAAAAACAAATTCCTCTTAAATTCCTCCTTATGGGAAACCCATAGGGAGGAAAAAAAGCGCCAGAAACTATACAAATATACTACTATTTGCATATTTATAAATCGTCCAAAACTTCACTTGTAAAAATGTCGCGTCGCATTCTTTGTACAAAAGGTAATCTAAATATAATTTAATAATAAACATTTTAACTATGAGGGGTTCTGAGGTTACTCTCTATGTGGACACTCAAGCGGCTCTGAAGGCCTTGGAGATACATCTTTTAAAATCCAGGTTAATTGTCAATTGTAAGAAGTCACTGAGAGAGCTGGTGGAACATTACGTGGTGATATATTGCAATATATTTGGCAATGAATGCCGATGAATTGGAGAGGGAGACCAACGTGAGTTTCTGCTTTGGGAGGATCAACGAATGGATCTTGGCCAAACCAATTCGGCTTGGAAGAGTAGAGTAAGGTATCGAGGGCGATATGGCCGGCACTCGACAGGACAGGCACCAGTACTCTTCTGAGTTTGAGTAGGAAAAGTTTGAGGATCATGATAGGGACACTGCTTGATAGGGAAGATGAGGTCTAAATGGGACGCTGGCATTCTTATTTTTGTAGAATGTGTGAGAACGTCGACGAAACCGAGTCTATTGAGCGTATTATGTATTACTGTTCACGATTGCAGCATCGTGGGATGAAATGGTTGGGCAGTCGATTTCTCGACGGGCTATGTGACGTTTGAAACATGGAGCTTGCAGACGTCATAGGCTACGTCATGAGAATAGGCTGGCTAAGGGGGAATTAGGGGTATATCCCTAAAAGTTAATTGAAGGGATTCACAATGGACCGATATTGTCCTCTGGGTGGAGATGTGATACAATTGAATATATCATGTCAACCTTCTCTATCTATCTATCTATATTTATATATATATATATATATATATATATATATATATATATATCTATCTATCCAAACATTCGAAATTAACCTCTCACGAGGATTTTATTTGGATTTCCCTATATACGAAATTAATTTATATTTTTTATAAATTAAACTAACAAATAAAACGAAATGATCGACGCGTCGATCTTTAAGTGAAAAACTGGCTTTAAAAGTTCCATTAATTTGTATTATTCTGGTTGCGATAAAACAATACCTCTATTTTTAAGGCTTTATTTTAAAGTTTCAACTTTAAACCTTTACAACTTTTGTTTTGTCAGAAGAAAAAAGGTTGAAAATATTTTTACTAAAATTTTTGAAATTCCTCACATATTTTGGATTAATGCACCAACAATTATAATCATTTAAATATATATATATATATATATATATATATATATATATATATATATATATATATATATTTATGTATGTATGTATGTATGTACACATATCTATTTAAAAACTAAAAGTGCGTCTCTTGAAAAATAGCTTTTTTTGAGTTATGACCATAGAAAACAACTATAAGTCCAACCCTTTTAATTCGCTCAGCAAAAATTATTATTTTCACACGTATAAACTAGTTCTGAAGAAAATTCTGCTAACACATACAAAGAGTTCGGTCTTTTTTAACAGCTAAGTTACGTTTTTTTTCAACGTTATTTCTTATGTTAGGAAATATGTCAACGGGCGGAAAGAGAAATGGATGAGAAATTTAAATTTTAAATAGCCTTTTTTACCGAAAATTTTAACTTTTTTGCTTTTTTATTTGTCTTTTTAAAACAAAATTTATTTATTTCGCATTTTTTCTTTTTGTTAAAAATAGCAAAATATTAAAAATGAACAATAAGTTCGACAGCTTATGTTAAACATTATTGCTCAAATTTGTGTTTAAACATTTATACGTAAAGTGATAGAATTCGACAATTGCCAACATAAAAATGTCTAGGGGTAACTTAGAATAGGTGTATATCGGATTTTCAAATTAATTAATTGCTCGATTTGCTACAACAATGTCATAAGTCAAAACATCTCTAATGAATAGTATGTAATGTGTTTTTATTAACTGACAAGAGTGTACGAGTTTCTTATAGTTCACGCAGGATCCCGATAAAGCTTAATCTATTAATTAATCTATAGTGTATAACTTGCAACGAAGCAGTTATCTAGAAAAGTGATTAAATTTGACCATAATATTATTTTCATCAAAAATTTCTAAGATATACTCTATGTGTATCAACTAAAAATGCGTCTGCTGAAAAAAAATGTTTTTTATTTATGACGTTGTTGCAGCAAATGAGCGAAATACGTCTTAAAACGTTCATAAATTTTATATTTGCATCATAGCTCATTTAATAGTTCTGTATTTAAAGCAGTGCAACGCATTGATATTGCTCAGAATACGAAGATGATCGGCTATTTACAGTTGGAATAGCCGATTGATTATCTTTTAAATTTTAAAAGAAAATTTTGAAAAAAAAAAATTGAGATACGCCTTTTCTATATTATGCCAATGATATGTACTTTGAACATTTGAATTAAAACTACATAGCACAAAAAACCGACTGTACTTACGTTGAGTCTATACTAGAGAAATCTTTATCAAGACAAATGTCAAATCGTTATCACGATAACAATTTGCCTAACGTTGAAACTATATTAAACAAATTTTTATCAAGTCAAACGTCAAATTTTTGTCTGAATTGTAGATAATTTTTTATCTTTATTAATTATAGGGAAAAACTTATATCTTAATGAACTATGTAAAAAGAATCAACAAGAATCAAAACCTCAAGACAAAGCTGTCAGTACTCGAGCGTTGACAATTCTGTTTTAACGCTGCAGTAATACCGACAAATTCAGTCTACGTTACGTCGAGTCTATACTGGAGAAATTTTTATTTCGACGTTAAGAAATAATCACGGAAACGTGAGAGTTATTTTCCAACCCGGAGCTACTTTACGACATTCTTCTTCTTCCTTATCTATGATGTGTCAAATCCACTTTGTGGATTGTTATATAAAAAAGTGGCATAAAACACTGAGTCTGTGTCGCCACTTTTGGGTGGATATCGATCCAAATGGAGTCACAGACGACCTATATTTTCATATAGGAAGCTGAACCGCTTAGATATTTTTATTTAAGGGGTTGTCAATCCGAGTTCCAGACGACCCATATATTCATACAGGAAGCTGTAAGACTCAGATAAAAGCACGTGGTTAAATATAAACAACGCACAACTTTTACATTACTACACCAGTGCGAGCGAGACACAAAATTCTCGAAGGCCAAACATCAAAAACCCGTCCGACTATACTTAAGAAATAATATTACGGTGACGCGCTAGTTCTTCTCTAACCCAGAGCTACTTTACGACTCCTTTACGACATTCGCCGCTTTCAAGTTTTTTTTTTAATAAAATATGTAAAGAAATCAACCATGTTACAGCTGTTTTTGTCATTGTGTTTTGATTACAAGTGGTGAAAGAACGAGATTGCATCTAGTTGTGTTGGTAGTTTATTTTTCTTTATTAATAAGTGAAAATGTTAATAAATTGTAAACAGTTATTAAAGAATAAATCCTGGCAATTTCTGGCAACACTAATTAATAGAAAATTAAGTGTTTTAGGAATTGAAACTTCATGCGATGATACCGGTATCGCAATAGTTCGCCACGAAAATGGTCAGAATACAGTGTTGGCAAACGTTTTAAATTCGCAACAAAGTTTTCACATAAGGTGAGTTGAAGTTGTTTATTTTTAACGTATGGTAGATATATAATTTCAATTGCCGTTAAAAATTAAGGTTAAAAATGTATATTTTTAATTTGAAGCGAATTCGCCTTGGTTTCATTATTATTTTTAATTTTTAAATACAAACTGAGGCGGAGAACTTGAACTATTCCGATTACTAAATTTTTTATTTCTAATTTCTTTTCCAAGATATGGTGGTATAATACCGCCGCGTGCTCAAGACCTGCACAGATCCCAAATTGCTAATGTATTTGAACGATGCTTGCAAGAAGCGAATATTAAAGGCGAAAATATCGATGCTATTGCAGTTACGACAAGACCAGGTATATAAATATACAAGTTTTAGTTTTTTGCTGTTTTAAGTATAATTAAAATTAATTTTATTTCAAGGGTTACCTTTAAGTCTATTAGTTGGTTTACGTTTTGCCCGCTATGTGGCTCGTATGTATAATAAACCTTTGGTGCCGGTACATCATATGAAAGCTCATGCTTTACAAGCTCGAATGGAATATGATATACCATATCCATTTCTTTGCCTTTTAATAAGTGGTGGTCATAGCCAATTGTGTTTTGTAAAATCAGCAGAAGATTTTCTGTTGTTAGGTGAAAGTTTGGATGATGCTCCCGGTGAAGCTTTCGATAAAATAGCTCGACGTTTAAGACTTTATATAAATCCGAAATATAGTAAATGGAATGGTGGTCAAATCGTAGAAGATGCCGCGAAATATGCCACTAATCCTAAGGCATTTGAGTTCCCTTTGCCTTTGGCCCGTATGCGTGATTGTAATTTTAGTTTTGCTGGTATTAAAAACAACTCATTTAGAGCGATTAAGCGACAGGAGCTTGAGGAAGGTAAGTTAATTAGTTAATATCATAGCGGATGTTTTTTATAAGTTAACATAAAGTTCATAATTTTTAGTTATGTACTTATATTTTTCTTCTCATCTAGGTTGTCCCGCAGATTCTGTTATTACAAATTATGCAGACTTTTGTGCGGGACTCTTGAATGCAATAAGTCGCCATTTAATGAATCGAACTCAAAGAGCTTTAGAATTTTGCATAGAACGTAAGTTTTTTGGTGATGGTGTTCGTTCACTAGTAGTATCTGGCGGTGTAGCCAATAATGATACAATATACAAAGACATTTCTTACTTAGCCGAACAATTCGAGTGCAAAACCTATCGGCCCTCTAAAAAGTATTGCTCGGATAATGGTGTTATGATTGCTTGGAATGGTATAGAGCAGATATTAAGAGACAATAATTGTCTGAGATGGGATTATAATGCCATAGACATACAAGGTAAAGCTGTGTTAGGTACGTCTTTAATAAATGACGTAGCTGCAGCAAGTATAAAATGTAAATGGATACATCCCATCAGAAGCTGACAGTAAATAAAAACAATTAAAAATGTGTTTTTGTTTTAATTACGTTATTTAAATTTTGACATTTATAGATAAATGTTTTGTTATTTTTAACATAAAAATTAGATAAATAATAATAAATATTATTAAATAATACACAATAGAATACAAAAACGGATTAAAAATAAAAATATGTGTATGAAATAAAAATATAGTTAACGCTCATAGTAAACTCTGTAGTATAATGTCTTTGATCGCCATATACTGTAGCTATTGTCAAATTTCAAAAGATAAACACCTTCACCCGGATAGATGTGAGAGCCCACATAGACCTCATTAAAACATTCCCGTCGATAAATCGGAACAATAATTGAAATTGGTGACTTTATGGATGAATTACTCGTCAAATTGCTACGATCATTTGCCAATGATCCACATTCAAGATCTTCATTGGTAGATAAATAATCTTCATCTAAAAATTCATCATCATCATCGCTGTCGCTGACATGAACCGTAACTTCTTGTGTAACCGGCTTACTCCATTCGAAGTAAATACCAAAGCCAATGTCGTAATTATCAGTAGCAAACTCCCAAAATATTGATTTTCCATTAATATTAGTGGGTACACGAACCTTATTGTTTTAATAAAAACAAATCATTAACTCATTTTTTTCTCAAATTCTGTATTCAAAACTTACAGTTACCGTATCACCATGTCCTATAGTTATAACACCATCTCCATCACCAGCCGACACTTCCGTTTTAAATTCTTCAATATCTGGTCTAGTCCATATTTTAGCTGGTTGTATTAAAACATAATCGTCATCATCATCATTGTTATGCAATTGTTGTTGTTCATCATAATGTTGCTGCTGATTATCTATAGATAATTTGGCTAATTCCTTGTTTAAATCATTTTCACTGTTCTGTTGATTGCCACTGGAAATGGTATCGGTTCCATCTCCAATAGTAGTTGATGTGTTATTATTAGTAGGGTTTTCTGTGGGGTTATTATGATTTTGCATGTGCAGTTGTTGCATATATTGGTGATAGTGTTCTTGTTGCAACTGATGTATGAGTACAGCTTGCTGCTCAGGATTTCCAGGAAATTGCTTTTCAGCATACGTCTAAAAGTAAGGAAGCTTTGTTTAAAATAAATTATATGTAATAAAATAGCATAGTTATTTTACGAAACATTTCTAACTCACTTAAAATAATAAATATTTTCCATACTATTTATCCGATTGCAAAAATTTCAATTATTTATCCATTTGTAATACATGAAGACATATGGCCAATAAACAAATTATATTAAAAGAATTCTTACAAAACTATGAAAGCAGCGAGGTGCATCTGAGTTTCGCACCAAGCAACTCAAAAGCTGCTCTGGCCCGCGCCGGCATAGGACTGGCGAAACCCCCTGCTTCGGGGACTTCATACCCGAAACCAACTCGGGCGGCAGCAACCCAGTTACGAACAAGTTTTCGGGCTCCCAAGCGTTACCTCCCCTCGCCAGTGAAAGAAATACGAACCAGCTTTAGTTTTCTGGAACTGAGCCTCCTGCCCGAAAGGGCAATAATTCGTCCCAAAGGCATATTACTCCCTCCAAAAGGGTCTTTTTATTACGGCGCGCCGCCGAAAGCTTTATAGACAGGTTGGGTAAAAAACCTGCCGAGTCCCTTATTACCGAGGAACTTGTTTCCCTCAACTGGGCCAAATCACTGTTAGCCGAATTGCAGCGTAACCCTCCCCCTAAACGGCAACGTTCGGAGGAGGGTTCTCAGACGAAAAACCAACAGCCCGGGACAAAGCGTCCAAAGCCCTACAATCCGATGAACAGGTCATATTGAAGTTGTCAAAGGCCATCTTATACGAGCTGTCATCGAAAGGAGCGGTCCAAATTGCGCTATATCCCACACAAACTGGGATATAGTACATAAGAAGCTGATGGGAATCTTCTGGAAGGTTGTGAAAGAGAACCCCGGACCCTCCCCCCAATGTGATGATGCGGGATGGTACCACAACCGTTTCAAGTAATGGCCTGCTCAAACGAGCGATCAGCACTGCTCCTGAAGCAGGCGACCATTGAAGAGACCTCACGTCGGCTTAGGGCCATGGCCGTACCATCCAAACAAGAGGAAATTATGGAACTCATTCAGGTTGGAAACACTGAGATCCCTACATGCGACTGGAAGGTGACCAGAGTTTCCGAATCCGACGGAGCATCCAGAAGGTTGTGATTGTTATGAACAAGGAGTCACTGCCATCCCTTCGTGAGAAAAGCGGGAAGATCTATTATGGTTTTGGGTCGATCGTCCTACAGGTCTACCGAGGGGATGACAGAAACAGACCGGTTTAGATTGATGGTGATCAAACTCCAGAAGTAATGTCTTGTGAGGAGACTACTAGAGGAGCTAGCACTAGTCCAGGAGCCATGGATAGTTGGCGATAAGGTTTGTGGACTACGTGTGGACAACTTTAAGCTGCTACACGCTACGGGATCAGGTAAAATACGATCTTGTATAGTACCAAGCAAGAAACTCAGTATCTTCATTCTTTCTGATTTCAGTGATGAGGACACTGCAGCAGCGGCCTGGGAGACAAGCTCTGGAACTATCTATATTGTGTCCAGTTATATGGCCCATGAGCAATCGAACCACCACCAACTAAGGTTCGCGAGATTACAAAGGCGTCTATAGCAAACAATGTACCGCTCATAATACAAGGTGTGAGTCTTTATATGATTTTATTCTTTGTAGTAGTTTAGATATTATGAACATTGGTAAGGGCCTGTGTAGTGACTTAAAGACGCTAATTAGTACTATGCACTCTAATGTGATTAGGGATTGGAGGGTCTCCAATGACTGTTCATTCTCTGATCACTTGTACATTGACTTCAATTTGAAAGTTTTTTTACCTATGGTTAAGCTCTTTCAAAACAGGAGGAAGACAAACTGGACAGTACAACATGATATCCTGTCCAAACACCTTCCAAATCCCCCGACCATCAACGGTTGTGATGATATTGAGTCCTGTGTCAAGACGCTAAGTGACGCTTTTGATACTGCGACTTCTGTTGCATCTCCCGATGGTTCCGGAGATTTAAATATGTGCGCATATCCATGAGTCATGGACTAGATATACAGTGGTCTTTATCCCTAAAGGGGGTAAAACCTCATACACAAGAACGAAGGACTTCACACCTATCAGTCTGTCGTTCTTCCTCTTGAAGACACTGGAAAGGTTAATCGACCTACACCTACATAGAACGATCAACCCTTGTCTATCATCAGCGTCTCAACATGCATATATGAAGGGCAAATCTTGTACGCTTGTACGGTATATTGAAAAAGCTCTCGAGTATAAGGAATATGCATTAGTGGCCTTTCTTGATATAGAAGGGGCCTCCGGAAGCAATTAAATTGTCCTTGGAAAGACTGGACATTCATCAGTCGATCATCATCCTCATATGGAGACTTCTAACCAATATCCAGAATGGGTGCGTCTACCATCTATAGGGTAGCACCGCAAGGATGAGTTTTATTTCCACCCATTGCTCAGGGAACTTAATTCACTTAAGTTTAAAACTGTTACCTATGCGGAGCGGATATCCAAGTCTGTACAGACAGTCAGGCCGCGATCAAAACGCTCTCGGGTGTCTTTTAAACATCCAGATTGGTACATGAATGCCGGACATCTCTGAACAAGATGGCGAGACATTCTAACCTGGAACTGGTCTGGATTAGGGGTCATTCAAGGACCCCGGGTAATTTTATTGTGGATGCACCTTCTTCGAGGTGAAGATACGGAGCAAGTGATTGGAGTACAGCTTTCGGCCTGCAGATCTATAATTCTGCGGAACTTATGGAGGATTGCACAGGTTAAGTAGACAAGTGAATCCACACGTTCAACATAGAGGCAAATATGGCCCCATTATGATGAATTTCGATCTAACTTCATCATGGCACTATCAAGACATCGGCTGAGAACTCTGGTAGCCGTGGTCACAGGGCCCTGGATTGCTGGTGCTCATGCTAGGAGACTATGGCTCCCTTTTAAAGACTTTTGTAGAAGTTGTCGAGATAAGGAAGAGGAGGAGACGGTGGAGTATCTTTTATGTCACTGTCCCACTCTTGCTGGAATAAGGACTTCCAATTTTGGATGTCCGTTTATGCATATGTTGCCAGATCTTTCTGATAATGATGTCAGATGGATCAGTTCTTTCATACATGCGTCGGGTTGGTTCGTTTCGAAAGTTGGTATATTACCGTTATTAGATATTAATTTATTAGCCAATGAAATTACAATTTCTTATAGGCTAGCATATAAATTATTTTTAGCTATTTATAATAAAGTGTTTTTTTAATCATATATAGTAATAATACTCCTCTTAATGCGGAATGAAATTACTGAGAAATCAGTATATTAATAAAAACTGTTGAATTGATTGCATATACGTCTCATGGGATCAAAGTTGGTGTCATTGTTTCGATAATATTTGATTTTTAAAGGAGTCTAATTTCTAGTTGGACGATTTGTGATTACGAATTTGATCTTACCGAACCGTTTTCTAAATTAATTACAAATGAAATATTCATATATTTTCTCCTACAATAAGCTGTAATCGACTTTCATATAATGGTAAATTAATATTATTATTAATGTAAAATAAAATATACAAATACAGAATAATGCGATAATACTAACATCTAGATGATTTTATGCACTTTAGGGCGATGTCTGTAAATAGGTTTATATGGGAGCTATGGTAAATTATGGACCATAATATTCTTATGGGATTTATGCACGTTAAAGTGATTTTCGGAAGAGGAGTTTATATGGGAGTTATAGTCAATTGTTGACCGATCTTCATAAAATTTGGTACAAATATTGATACTTGTACAGAACTTCATTAAAATATTCTTATTTTTAAGACATTTCCGAATGTTTAAACTTTATTCTGTACTTGTGCGCAAGATTTACATGGATCTATTGTTCCTTTATATATATATATATATATATATATATATATATATATATATATATATATATATATATATATATATATATATATAATTTTATTTTTCTTGCATATTTCTACCATGTTTAACAATGGTAAGACTAAGTTAAGATATTTGAGTACATATAAATAATTAATCTGTAAAAAAAACTGTTGTCTGTTGACACAATTCATAGTTGTATTGACCCAATTAAATAATGATTGATTTAGTTTTTTCTTACCTTAAATTGTTGATATGTTTGCTTGTTTAGCGCATCTTGTAGTTGACGTCTTTGTATTTCCTCCTTGTAACCTTCCTCTAAAAGTTCCTGTTGTTCGCGTTCTTTTTTCTCTTTCTCCAGTTTTTCCTGCTCCATACGTCGCAACTCTTCCTTCAAGGTTTCATCACGATTTTTTCTCACCGCCTCTACATAGGGACGAAAAGCGCTGCACATAGTATCTAACAAATCAATAAATCCCTCCATCGCCTGTTCTCGAGTTATATCGCCCAGCATTTGCCAGTGAAGTCTACGATCTTTACCAATCACATCTAGTACACCTAAAGCGGGTGCATCCTTTGGGTTGAAAGGTCCGCATGAGGCTTGTTGTTTAAATGCAATTAATTTCAAATTATCCTCATAGGAAAGATGTATAGCTTTTCCAGAATTTTCTATTTAATTAAAGAGGATAGGAAGCGTCAATTAATTTTAATAAACATTTTGTTGTGGTATGTGTTTTTTCTTTTTTCTTAAATTTGTTGCATACGTTTGTAAAACTGTAGAGCCATCCGGTAAAGTTCCTGTAATGGAAATCCCCATTTTTCTAATTCTGTTACACTTTTATCCATTATTATTTTGTATTATTAACTAATTTTATATTCCTAAATTTATATCGTTTCCTTTTATTAAAATACAAAATTTTTTAATCGAAAAATTATAAACAAATAGTGAAAAAATTTTCCTTATTTACAGTGATGGTAACTCAGCTGTTTTCTTGTCATATTCAGCGATTTTGAAAAGAATTTACATAATGTCTATTCTAGACAAATTTTTATCAAGATAAACGTCGAAATAAAAAGCTGATCATTATATTTGGTTGATACAGCTTTCAAACTACATATATGAAATATATTATTGAATTCGCCTTATTGTTGTTTTTATGTAAATGTTGCCACCTTTCATAAATTTAAATTAATTTTGACGTTTGCCTTGATAAATATTGTGTAAAACATACTCTACGTTAAAGCCCTAATAACATTAGTCTGCTGCTTCGCTGATTGTGCTACCACTGATAATTTAGTATTTATTATTTGCCATGGAGTCGATTCATTTGGTTGTTGTTTTATTTAGTCATGTTTCTAAATTGACTGCGCTGATTTCAGAATGAAAGCGAGACAAAGAGAGTGAGCAAAATAAATACACAAGTAGAATAAAGCAAGATAGTGGTTGTAAATTGCCGCTGACTACGCTGAAATGTAATTATAACTGCACCGTCATGTTATTCTGTCAGTGAACAGCTGATACTGTTGTTGACTACGCGTTAATGTAATTTGGGCTTAACGTAGGGTCTACACGAGAAATTTTTCTATCATAACAAAAGTCAAATTTTTATCATGATAAGAATTTGCAGCGCTATGATATAATTGTTAGAGCTCAAGCGAAGATAAATTTGTTTTGCTAACAAACACCATTTTGTTTTTTTTTGCGTTTATTTTTTTTTAGGAGGAAGCGCAATTATTGATGGCAATCTCAATTAATTAATTACCTAGTGTCTACATTAGGCAAATTTTTATCAAAACAAGCATCAAAATCAGTTCGAATATATACAAGGTAACCTTAGTTAAACAGCCGATTATTATTTTGGTTGTTACCGTTCTCAAATTGCATATATAAAAAACAATAATGAATACGCCATATTGTTGTTTTTGTGCAACTGTTGTCACCTTCCATAAATTCGTGTTAAGTTTGACGTTTGTCTTGATAAAAAATTGTTTAATGTAGACACTGTGTTATTTAGAGCAAAAATAACACAAAATACAATGAAATCAAAAAAGAAAATTTTACTATTAAAATTTGACAACATACATTGACGAAAAGGAAAAAAAAGGATTTATTATAATAAAATTGATCTGGCAACGCTATGCCTGAATAGTTGTGCAAATCTCAGCTGCCATTAGTATAGAGGAAAAATACATAATTTTACCGCATAAACTTAATTTAAATTTAACGTTTTTTAAACATTTCGATAATTCATTGAGATATAATCAATATTTGCTCGAGTTTTAAAATTTTTTTTTCTGAATTGGAAGAGCTGGAGTTGTTTAAAAACTTCTTGTGTTGTTGCTGTTGTTTTAAGTTGCTGGTTTGTTGCCGTTTTTTTTAATAAATTACTTCCATTTTGTGTGATCTGCTAAATTTTTATTATGCCATCCTGTAAGATGTGGCTTCATCTCAAGTGTGCTGAAATTACGGAAAAACATGTCGCCTTGCTTAAGGAAAAACCCGCTTCCTTTTTTTCAAATGTTTGACTTGTTCTTCTACTTATGATGTTGATGATGGAGACTAGTTTTTAAAATTTTCTTATAAACAGCCAACGTGACTATGATACCTTTAAGGATATCTGCCTTTAAGAGTGAAGTGTCAAAAGTTATAAAGGAGATTAAAGCTGACTTTGTTGATTGTAAGAAATTAATAAACCACATTGAATCTTTTACAAACTTGAAAATTTATGCTCTGGAGAATGAGAATAACATTTTGCATCGTAGTCTCAATCGTGGCGACTTTGTTATTAGTGGACTGCCTCCCGGAATACATGAACTAAATTCTGCTATTGCCTCTTTATGTACTTAATTTAATATCAAAATATTCTGTTCTGATATTAACCATGTATGCTTTATGAATAATAAGAGGCTTATTTTGGTTAAATTCTACAATGTTGCAATACGTGACAGCATAATGAAAGAATATAAAATAGAATTATTATATCATAAATATATAATTATTAATGCTAATAGGTTGAAAGCTAAACTTATTCTGTCAGATGGTAAGGAGGTTGAATGTAATTGAAATTGTTGTAAGATGTGCATATTAATATTTTGAATATAAGAATTTCAGCAGAACTAATTGGGAAGGAATTTTTTCTTCTATATCTACTTTTGACTGATTATTTTTATGATTCTGGTGATGTTGAAATTCAGAGCTCACTTACTTATTAATTCATTAATTCTCTCACTTTATGAATATGTTCCAGTAGTTCATCGCAGAATTAGGATTGACGACTCTTCTTGGATGAAGTCAAATGACATTGTATTAGCTACGTCTCTGAGGAATTTAGCGTATTCTGTTTTTCGATCAAGTGGTTCATCTGAAAGGTGGCTTATTTATTGCAGGTATAGGAATAGGACAAAAAATGTAATTCGTAGAGTTAGGAAGAGATTTTATTCGAATTTATTTTCTAGGTTGAATATCTCAGGCATGTGGAGGGTTTTGAAGGGTAGTGGAGTTACCAATGATAGTGAATTCACTTCAGATTGTGATGTTAACGAGGATAATAGTTATTTTGTTAATGTTAATGATTCTAATAATGATGTTATTGACTTTGACACTTTTAATTATGCTGATGAGTACTTTTCTTTCAGTTGTGTAAGTGAGTTTGAAATTTTTAATGTTTTGTGTAAGATAAGGTCGAAATGTGTTGGAACTGATTTTATTCCTATATGATTTATTAGAAATATTTTCTTGTGCATCATATTAATTTCATTTTGACATCGCCATCGTTCCCTTCGATATTCACTTCCAATTCCGAAGTCAAGAGTTATCCATGGCTTTCAGGATTTGCGACCAATATCTATTCTTCCATCTTTATCGAAGGTTCTTGAACATATAATGAAGGATCGGATGCTTACTTTTGTTCAAAACCGTATCTCTTCTTCCCAGTACGCATTTCGACGTGGTCATTGTACCTCTTCATTATTGCTTAATTTAACTGATGATGTTCGTAATAGTTTGAATAATGGAAATTTTGCAATCACGTTTTCTTTAGATTTGACGAAGGCATTTAATTCTGTAGATTTCTTCATCTTAATTGGTAAGTTAAGGGACTTGTTTTCATTCTCCAAATCTGCATGCAGGCTTATTTTCTCTTACTTATGTGATAGGTTTCAATTTGTGGATGTTGGTGGTATATATTCTAATATTCTACCTCCTAAATTGGGCGTTCCTCAGAGTTCGGTATTAGGCCCACTTTTGTTTATTTTATATATAAATGATCTTCCGAACCTTGTTGATATGAATGTTTTTAAATCTTATATATTTGCAGATGATGTCATGCTATTATTTCGAACAGCTTTTGATAATAGTGATGTAATGCAATCTAATATTAAATATTCTATAGCTCGTTTCTTACAAAGGTCTTTTGATAATCATTTGACAGTTAATAGTTCTTAAACGAAGACAATTGTATTTGGAAATGTTGATTTGACTTTGAGAATTGTTATGGATGGCTCTTCTGTTAATTTTGTAAATAAATTGAAATGTTTAGGTGTATATCTTGAAAGGCGCTTGTTATTTGATTACCATATTGATCGAATTAGTTTTAAAGTTGTTGGAATTTTACGGAGACTTTATTCTCTTGCCGTTTATTTATCTTGTCGGGCGAGGTATTTAGTTGCCCTTGCACTTTTGATGACACATGTGTTGTATGGCCTGGAAGCAATATCCCGGACTACGTCTTATAACATTACAAAACTCAATCGTATTATGAATATGATTGCCCGTTATGCATTCAATGTTTCTCGTCGAACGCATATCTCAGAATATATTAAACAATTTTTGGGTTGTTATTTTAAGAATTTTATTTCATATCGTAATATGATGATGTTTTTTAAAGTTATTAAAACTGGATGTCCATTACAGCTTCGGTCAGAGTTCACCTTTTCACATTCTTCTAGGAATCCGCAAATTATTATTCCTAGAATTAGAACCTCTGTTTTAGAGCGATAATTTATCGTTAGGATTGCACGTTGTTGGAATTTTTTGCCACTTCGTTTATTTTCTCAATCGAATAATGCATTTCGTTTAAAACTAATGAGTATTTAGCAACTCTATATAGTTAATTTTTATTATTGTGGTAAGTGGTTCAAAATTGTGTGACTTTCTCTTTGATGTTTATACTACTGTTTTTTGGTATATTATTATATATTCTGGCTGGGGAGCCATTTGAGTTGGAGTATTGAATTTGAGTGTAATTAATTTTTATAGTTTTTATTTAATATTTAATATATCCTTATTCCGGAATAAATCTTTGTAATATATATTTATTGGCCTAAGAAGGCTTTTTATATTACTGTGAATTGAAATAAATAAAACTTTATCTACGTGTTCCAGTATAAGCTGATATAAATAAAAAATTGCAGCAACTTTGCCGACGTTTTGTTACTTGTTATGATAGAAAAATCTCTCGTGTAGACTCTGCATAACGGTAAAAAGTTTTAGCTTTTATCGAAAAATTAAGCGATTTTTACAAAAAAAAAATTAAAAAATAACGGAATTTACCATTAACGAATCCAAAAGAAAAAACTTAGTATAAAAGGTAAAGAAAAAAAAAAAACGAAAATATATAAAAATACGTGTTGAAAAATATGAAATGTTAAATAATGAACGTTCCACACGTATATTTGATCATAAGTATTTATGGATATTTGTTTTTGATACAAATTTTATTGTAAAATATATATATATAGATATATATATATATATATATATATATATATAATATAATATATATATATTGTTACGAAACTGTACTTGAATTCAAATATAACGGTTTTAACGGCTGGTTTAAATCTTTCTCAAATCTTCTAGGTATTTCCGTTTATGTTAACATCTGTTAACATAGCTGTAAAAATTATTAACATAGTTCTAAACATACAACATTGAATAAAAAGCTTTCACCATTGTTTTTAAGTGTGGCAGCACTAAGTGTTTATGCTGCTGGCATTATCATCAAAAGCTCTAGTTTGGCAGCACTAAGTGTTTATGCTCATGGCATTACCTACAAAAGCTCTAGATTGTCCGTTAACATTGTAGAAAGAAATAGAGCTTTCAAGAAACATCTAGTAGGCAATACAGTGTATATAAATTGGCCGTGAGAACACCATTGAGTCAGTCTGGTTGGAAGCGTCGTTAAGTAAAGACATATTAACTGCCTTGGCTGTATAATCTTGTACATTATTAAAGTGTGCTGTATAAAGCGTGTAATTTAAGTGTGTGTGTGTGTATTAAAACACAAAGTGACTTATAAGCTGTGTTGTTGTACGTTTTTAAATAAAATAAAGAGTCGTTACAATTTTTAAACTACTAAACTGCTGTTATTTTTGCAATCAAAGTACAAGTTTATTTAAAGGAAATAAACGACCGTTTTTAAAATGTAAAAACGTAACAATTGGTGTCAGAAGTGGGATTGCTAAATAATAAGCAGTCATGAAGTTTGAAGAGCTAAAAGTGGAGCAACTCAAGAGGGAATTGAATAAGTTGGAGTTACCTACAGCTGGTAATAAAGCAGAATTACAAAAGAGGCTAATAGATGAATTCAAGCGGCGTAATGTTGACATCGGAGCTTACGAATTCGAGTATAAAAAGAATTCGAAGTTTCTACCCGTGCAACAACAAGCAGCATGGATTTATCCACAATGTTTGCTGCTATGATGGAGCAATTTAAAGAAGCTAACGAAACTTCTAAAGCTAATAACGAGAAACTTCTTGCTGAAGTCAAAGAAGAAAATAAAATAATGGAAATGAAATTTCAAGAAACTTCTAAAGAACTTCTTGCTGAAGTTCAAGAAACGTCTAAAGCAAATAACGAGAAACTTCTTGCTGAAGTTAAAGAAGCCAAAGAAACTTCTAGAGCGACAAACGAGAAACTTCAGCAAATTTCGGAAGTTATAAACAGCAGAGTGGATGGCATTGAGACAAAGGTGTCCGACTTAGAGAGCTGTCTAGATATACAAGCCAAAGTCGTTAATAAAGTTGATAAAAAGCTGTCCGACTTAGAGAGCTGCCTAGATATACAATCCAAAGATGTTGATAAAAAACTACATGATCTAGAAGTAAAGATGAATAATCTTCAATGCCAAGATGGACAGGTGCGAATTATTCCAGAATCCTCTAGTAGAATAAAGGCCCCTAGTTTTGATGGCACCACACCATTTAATGTGTTCAAGTTCCAGTTTGATACGATTGCCATTAGAAACATGTGGAACGACGAAGAAAAAGCTATAGAGTTGATATTGGCCTTAAAAGGAAACGCAGCAGTAGTGCTTGAAAGCGTGCCAGCATGTAAGAAAAATAGTTATGAAGACATAATGGAGGCGCTACAACGTAAGTACGCTGGTGAACATAAAAAGGACTTATACCGAATGGAATTGCGTGGTAGAGTGCAGAAGCCCAATGAGACACTACAAGACTTTGCGTTGGAAATCGAGCGTTTGCTGCAGCTTAATTATCCAGGGGAAAACAGCCCGTTTTTGGATCATATCAAGATAGAGGCATTTGTTAATGGCATTCGCGATCCTGAAATAAAACACGCGGTTTGTGCCACACATAAGCCATCATTTACTGAAACCGTCTCATTCGCACTGGCACAAGAAACGGCGAAAATAATTTCAAAGCCGCAAATATGCAAGGTGCGAAATGTTGAAGTTGTTCCTGATAATGAGAGAAATATAGTCGACGAATTAAAAAAGGTTTTGGAGGCGTTTAACGAGAAGCAAAATAGAGCCAGAGTAAAATGTTATAACTGTGGTAAATCGGGTCATATTCAGCGAAACTGCAAAGCACCAAGGAAACGAACCAGATCTGCCTCGCCTCAAAGAAATAACCGACAGTCAAATCATCAATCATCACAAGGATCACTTTTAAACTAAAACGTGCTGGCACTATGGGGCAAGAGCTAGCTCCCACATCTGAGGGCCCCACCATCTCCATATCCGTAATGCAACAGAAAAATAGCAATCTTACTGCTTCGGGGTACATCAACGGTCAGAAGCACGTTTTTACTGTAGACACCGGGGCATCACAGTCTATCGTCAGGGCAAATTTAATAAAGAAAACAATTGAACCATTATGTGGGGTAAGCCTGCGCACAGCTACTGGGGAGCCGGCCACGGTCTATGGTAAAGTAAATGTGAAATTAACCATTGCCAACGTTACCGTCAATCATGTATTCATTGTTGCCGACATTGTGGACGAAGTCATCATTGGTGCTGATTTCATGATTAGTCACGGCATTACTTTGGATATGGGACAAAAAGTTATGATTTGGCGAAATGTGGAGATACCCCTTGACGTCGGATATGAAAATAGGACTCAGGTAAGAAAGCTAGTTACCGTCGAGCATCAGAAGCTACCACCACAGTCAGAAACTTTAGTATGGGCTCGTATGGAGGGAGATTGTGAGGACAACAGTTTGTGGGTGGTAGAACCAGCAGAAATAACAAGTGATCTTGTAACAGCAAAAGCCCTCGTTAAACCCTGCAACAACAAAATAGTTCCTATAAGAATGCTTAACCTGTCCAGCTACGAAAAAGTCGTTAAGCCAAATTCTGAAATAGGTCAATGCACTTCAGCAGAGGCAGTAATCAATTGCGAGAAAAACCCGCAACCTGCCAATAAATCCACCAAAGAACACGAGCTTCTAGCGGAATATGTGGGGAAATGGGTAGAAGGATTAACGCCGCCAGACAGAAATAAGGCCAAACAGATTCTGAAGAAATAGTCAAGGCCATGGTAGAACGGCAATTGTAAAGCATCAAATAAATACTGGCGAAGCGAGGCCAATAAAGCAGGCGCCCAGAAGTGTTCCTCTAGCAAAACGAAGTGAAGTGAAGGAGTTGGTCAATGAAATGGAGCGGAACGGTATAATCGAACCATCTTCAAGTCCTTGGAGCTCGCCTGTTGTTTTAGTTAAGAAGAAAGATGGCAGCACTAGATTTTGCGTCGATTATAGAAAACTGAATAACGTTACCAAGAAAGACAGCTACCCGCTACCAAGAATTGACGACACCCTGGATACACTAGCTGGAACACAATGGTTTTCCACATTGGACTTGCAAAGTGGTTATTGGCAGGTAGAGATTTCAGAAAAAGACAAGGAAAAAACCGCCTTTAGCGCGAGTGATGGGTTATGGCAGTTTAATGTGATGCCATTTGGACTCTGCAATGCTCCAGTCACCTTCGAGCGTTTAATGGAACAGGTATTGAAAGGACTTCACGGGAAGACATGCTTGGTGTACCTCGATGACATAATTGTCATGGGTAAGACTTTTGATGAACATCTGAATAACCTTGAAGAAGTCCTTAAACGTATATCAGCGGCTGGACTCAAACTCAGTGTTAAGAAGTGTGCGTTGTTCCAGAAAGAAGTCAAATATTTGGGACATCGCGTAACAGCAGACGGAATATCAACAGATGAGGATAAGATAATTGCTGTAAAGAACTGGCCACGTCCGAGAAATCTCCACGAATTGCGTAGTTTTCTTGGCATTTGCACATACTACAGACGATTTGTCCCGAATTTCGCCAATGTAGCCGCAAGCTTACATGAGCTGACCAAGAAGTCACAATCATTCCAATGGTGTGAAGCACAAGAACTAGCATTCCAGAAGCTCAAGGATCTGTTATGTACCGCACCAATTTTGTCATATCCTATACCTGGAGAAACATTTGTGGTAGATAGCGATGCGAGCGGATACGGAATAGGCGGTGTACTTTCACAAGTAGTCGGTGGCACTGAAAGGGTCATTGGATACTTCAGCCGAACGCTTTCGAAGCCTGAAAGAAACTACTGCGTAACGCGACGAGAACTTTTGGCAGTATTAGAGTGTGTGAAGCATTACCACAAATATCTGTATGGCCAACACTTCCGACTGAGAACCGATCATTCTGCTCTCAGGTGGTTGCTGCAATTTAAACAACCTGAAGGACAACTGGCTCGTTGGATAGAGCGGCTTCAGAGCTATGATTTTAGCATCGAGCACCGGAAGGGTTTGAAACACGGCAATGCGGACGCGCTGTCAAGACGGCCTTGCAACGTGGAATGTAAGCATTGTACAAATATCGAGGAAAAGGAATGTATCATCGATGTTCGACTAATGCATATAGAGTCCAGTGAAGATTGGTCTGTAGCGCAAAGAAATGACCCCATACTGGCAAAAATAATATCGGCAAAAGAAGAAGGTAGAAAGCCAGCCCGCAATGAAATATCCGCCGAAAGTCCATTAATGAAATCATATTGGGCCCTATGGAATAGTCTTCAGTTGCTAAATGGCTGCTTATACCGCATATGGGAAAGTGCTGACGGTAAAACAGTGACAAATCTAATTGTAGTACCATCCTCTAAAGTAAACGAAGTAATGAAAGAGTTCCATGACGGTCCCAGTGGTGGTCATCTTGGTGTGACAAAAACCTTAGAAAAGTTAAAACAACGTTTTTATTGGGTTGTCAGCAAGCAGTAGCCGATTGGGTAGCCAATTGTCCACAATGCATAGCAGCGAAGGGCCCAGTAAGAAGAAGTCGTGGACAACTTCAGCAGTATAACTCAGGCGCGCCATTCGAGCGGATTGCAATGGATGTAGCAGGCCCTTTTCCCGTCAGCAATGCCGGAAATCGTTACGTTCTAGTGGTTATGGATTATTTCAGCAAATGGCCAGAGGCATATGCCATACCTGATCAAGAAGCTAAAACGGTTATAAGTGTATTTGTGAACAACTGGGTGTGCCGCTATGGTGTTCCACTGGAGTTGCATTCTGATCAGGGTAGAAATTTTGAATCTGCCGTATTCAAGGAAATGTGCGATTTATACGGAATAAGAAAAACCAGAACAACGCCACTGCATCCTCAATCTGATGGCATGGTCGAAAGATTCAATCGCTTTCTGGAGGAATATTTAAGAAAAGTAGTCAGTGCACATCAGAAGGACTGGGATGAACACATACCAAAATTTCTATTTTTTTCAGATCAGCTGTTCATGACTCAACCTCTCGAACACCTGCAAAAATTGTCTTCGGGACAGAACTCAAGTTGCCTGGTGATTTAGAATTCGGTATTAAGCCCTCATCAACAAATAGGGAAAACACTTCCCAAGAGCAAGATGACCTGAACGAGCTACATGAATTCGTACGCGGACGAATAAAAATGACCAGCGATAAAATGAAAGCCAGATACGATCGAGCAACGAATTCTGAAGGATTTAACGAAGGCCAGCTTGTACTGTTGTATAACCCACAACGTAAGAAAGGACTGTCTCCCAAACTACAAACCCATTGGGATGGACCATACAAAGTGATTAAGAAATTAAACGACGTGGTGTACAGAATACAGAAAGAAAAGAGCCCGAGATCTAAAATGAAGGTTGTACATCTAGAACGACTAGCTGCCTATGGGAAAAGTGAATTCGTGCCTATTCGGCTTAAGCGGGGGACAGTGTTACGAAATTGTACTTGAATTCAAATATAACGGTTTTAACGGCTGGTTTAAATCTTTCTCAAATCTTCTAGGTATTTCCGTTTATGTTAACAGCTGTTAACATAGCTGTAAAAATTATTAACATAGTTCTAAACATACAACATTGAATAAAAAGCTTTCACCATTGTTTTTAAGTGTGGCAGCACTAAGTGTTTATGCTGCTGGCATTATCATCAAAAGCTCTAGTTTGGCAGCACTAAGTGTTTATGCTCATGGCATTACCTACAAAAGCTCTAGATTGTCCGTTAACATTGTAGAAAGAAATAGAGCTTTCAAGAAACATCTAGTAGGCAATACAGTGTATATAAATTGGCCGTGAGAACACCATTAAGTCAGTCTGGTTGGAAGCGTCGTTAAGTAAAGACATATTAACTGCCTTGGCTGTATAATCTTGTACATTATTAAAGTGTGCTGTATAAAGCGTGTAATTTAAGTGTGTGTGTGTGTATTAAAACACAAAGTGACTTATAAACTGTGTTGTTGTACGTTTTTAAATAAAATAAAGAGTCGTTACAATTTTTAAACTACTAAACTGCTGTTATTTTTGCAATCAAAGTACAAGTTTATTTAAAGGAAATAAACGACCGTTTTTAAAAGGTAAAAACGTAACAATATATATATATATGCTGTAAAATTTTTACATTTTCGATTAATTTTTAAGGTTAAATAAAATTGACAATCAAATTTGTAATGATTATATCTTGAGTAATTGTCCGTCTCTGGATTCGTTTACTCAAAAATGTTTACTGGATTTTCGTTCGCGTTTATTCAGTTTGCGATTGTAATTTTAGCCTGTAACCTCATCGAAAAATTTACACTTGTGAACACCATAACATAGACCAGAAATGTTTTCTCGATAATTTGTGTAGTAAAAATGAGAGCATATCTATAGATAATAGATAGGATAAGAAGGGTTGTATAAGTTTCAAGACGTTTCGAGCTAATTCGTCAGCAATTTCATTGCCAACTTTATTACAGCAACTCGATACCCAGCAAAGCCTCAATTGATAGTTCATTATATCTCTAAGAGCCTTTTCATAATCGCTAACTAGTATATACTTGATAAAATGTTTCTTCAGAGCCCTGGGCGCTGGCTCGGGGCTCTGACGTATGGAATTATCTTTGTATTTCTTTCAATATTTCTCCTTATTAATTCGGTGGTTTTCAGAATACCTAGAATTTCTGCTTAGAACATATTACAACTATCAAGGAGAAAATAGACGCCTGCACCTGTGTCTATATTCATTTTGGATCCATCACTAAAAACCGGCACTCTATTAATTAGTCCCCTACACCTGATCAATGATCTCTATTAGGAATAAAAAAAGCAGGAGTTTCCCCGAAGTCAATTTCAGTGCCAATGTAAGACATGAAGCTCGAAGGAGCCAGAATATGGCTATTGAAATTTACTTCACTTAAGAGTTTGGAATGTCATACTCTGATTGGTTCCATTAGTCTAAGAAGGCTCCTTGCAGCCATTTTCAATACATACTCTTTAATGGGTAGTAGATGCTTCTGATGGCGCCAGTAATGCCAATTGAAGCACATCACTGTATCTTAAATAGAAGAATCCTACCACTTCTTATTCTGAACACCTATACGCCAGAATTGGTCTCACTACAAATGTATAAATTCTGTTTACCACCATCGGTTTAAGACTCCAACTCTTGCCTATGGAGTTTTTGCATGTGTAGTAGTCATTGAGAACTCTTTTAAGCCTTTCCTGTGTATTCTTCTTCCAAGACAACTTGCTATCAAGAAATACTCCAAGATATTTGGCTTCGTTTTACCAGTTTTAGTTTCAGTTCTTCCCTGTGACCAATATAACGGCATCATCAGCATAGGCAATGATTTTTCGTCATCTTGGGTCGAATTGTCTTAGAATGACATTGATAGCTAAGAGTCATAGCAAAGGAGCAGTTTTTCTCCAGTCACTAGTATCTTTATGCGCGCGTCCCCCAATTTCGAATTGATGGTCCTGATATTAAAATGTTGTTAATTCTAGGCTTTTGGATTAAGACTACATCAATTTTGCGCTGCCAATTTGATGAGGTTGCTTCAGTGTGGTACAAGCTAATTTTTACCAATAGCAGTCTCTATGGTATCATCAGATTTCGAATACCAGAACCTGATAATGCTCAGACTGAAATTGATAGATCCTCCACCGATTCCAATTTTTTGAGGGGCTCTTGGACTACAGCGAACCGGAAGTCCCTGCCGAGGTTCTCTTTACAAGTAGGAGACATTCACTGACTTGTAACCAGACCCTGGTTCGGTATATTTCCACTGGTTTAATGGGTCGTGGCATCTACTTTAGGGGCTTTAGGGGCAAATTCAAGCTTTGGCTCTGGAGTCGTAAAGTAGCTCTGGGTTGGAGAACAACTCATGCGTCACCGTAATTATTTCCTAAGTTCTTTCAGGCGGATTTTTTTTGTTGGGTTTTCGAGAATTTTGCGTCTCCCTCGCACCGGCGCAATGTATTATTATATATTAACAATGTATTTATAACGCATATTGACTGCGTGCTTTTATCTGAGTGTTACAGCTTCCTTTATGAAGATATAGGTCGTCTGGAACTCGCATTAATAATCCCATAAATAACAATATCTGGGAATCTGCTTGGATCGATATCCCCACTAAGCTGCCAATATAGACCCAGTGTCTTGGGTCAGCTTTTTATACATTCATTCTGGTGTCTTTGACACATTGTGTGAATGACGGGAGAAGCTTCACCTCTGGACAAAGGTTGCCCCATTTGCCAATTGCAGTTTTGAGAAATTCAAACTATTTCTCGTTATAACAATTAACAGTCTTGACTCCCTTTGACCAGATCGCCTTTCGCTAAGGCGATCTCGTCGATGAGTCTACCTTAAATTATCCTCTAGAGCTCCGTACTAATTCTTCCATCCGGTTCAGCCCGGTCTATGATAGTTGCTTGACGTTATTTCGGTTTCAAGAACTCCTTTGCCTTCTTTGAGTTTGAAGGCTAGTCATCACTTGATCTTACTCTTTTAATGACCTCTTTGTGATAGTCCTTAAGGGAGCCAACCGGTGCATGAATAACTTCTTAGCAGTCGAGGCTGGTTGCTCATCTCCAGACCATGTTCTGTAACAACCTCCTTACGGTGATCTTTAAAAGAGCTGAGTGACTTATGACCAGTATTTTTCGAAAGGGTTGGTCTTCACCTGTTCAACCCCTCTTAACGGAATCCTTTGGAGACTCTTAAGAGAGTAGGAAGTTTTCTTACTTGTAGAGGGCTGATCGCCTCCAGGCCTGGCTCCCTTAATGGGTTCCGTATGGGATTTCTTATTGTTGCCGGATAGTATATGACCAACTCTCTGATTAGCAATGATAAATTGCTTGCAAGTTTCCACATTCCGTTCCAATTATTTGATCGGTTTCTCTTGTACGCTTTTATCACTGCTGCTGTCTTTGGACTCAGATAACTTACAATTGAATAGCGACGAGTCTTTCTTAGCCATCTTGTTAAGATAGACTATGGAAGCTCCGACGTCATTCTTTACTCTCTCTCCTTTGATCGGTTTGCGACGTCCTTGTCCTGACGAATTAATTTTGAGTCTGTTGGTTCGCCCTCCCGTTCAGACGGCGCCTTAAATGCTGAGTGATCCTTCATTGGTCCTGGCAAAGACATCTGTAACCAATGGTAAATGTTCTCCAGTCCACTGGATGTCGTCGAATCAAAAGCCGTCATCTAGGGACGATTCCGATGTAGTAAACGTAAGTAAAGACACCACAAGAATAGATAATGGATGGTATAATTACCCTTACAATTTCAAAATGCCGACCTGAAATATAGTGTGGAATAAAAAACATAAAAAACATGTGCTATAACTTCAAAACTGATGACGGTATATAAAAATGAACTTCAAAATAATTGTTGCAAATTTTGTAGTCTATATGTTACAACCCAATACTCTAGATTTAATAATTTATTGTGAACATTTAATTTGAAAAATATTGTATAATTGAATGCATTTAATTTTAAAAATATAAATAATTTCATAGACAAATCTAATATGATTTAAATATATATTTTGAAACAAAGTATTTTATAACAAGATATTAAAATTTATAAAATCTTTAACACTTAAAATAAAATAAAAAATCAAATTCATATTAAGAAAGATACAATGTACATGCAAAAAATTGATTTTTGTGACCTTTAACCACGAAGAAGTCGAATAGCGTACATGTGATTATCGATGACTTTTAATGACGACTTTATAAGACTCCAAGAAGAAGTTATATGTCAAAATTCGCACACCTTTCATAATAGTAATAATACTAATATTTGAATCTACACGTGAAATAATTCTCTCAGAGAGCCAATTTGACACTCCATTCTAAAGTTCTAAGAATTGTTTCAAATAGCAACAAAAACGCATATGGAAAAACAATTTCTTGACAGTTCGATTAAAGGGTATGTGCAATTTTTGTTGTACTGTATATATATATATATATATATATATATATATATATATTAAATATATATAATAAATTTATGAAAAGGAAATCAATGTTCGTCCTTATATCAAGGATATTTAAAAAATTATATATTTCATTTTCACAAATTTTCTCTAAAGTTTTCCTTAAAGTGTCAGAACAATATATAAAAGTTATTTTTATAATTTTTGCATTAATAAAATAAAACTGATAATAATGAGCCGAAGTCTTAAACGTTCTTTTATACATACACAAATTGTGTCGTTGAAAATACATTAAAAAATATCAAATTGTTACTGAAATAAACGAGTTTTTTACTAAAAGTAAATTTTCTCAGCATCCCCTCCTTAAAACATTTTAAAGAAAAATTATAAAAATAGAAGATATGATTTTTTAAATATTCTTAATACAAAGGCGAATATTGATTTCATTATCCATTCATTTTCAAAAATGACGTTTTTATAAAAAAAACAACTAGAAACTAGATTTATTAGGCAATAATCTGAGTCAAAGTTTGTTTAAATCGGAAAAATAGGTCCGAAGATATATGGATTTAAAATTTACATTTTAAAAAAAAGTCTGAAGAAATCTTGAACCTCGATAAAAAACTAAACTGCAACGAGTGTGTGTACCGAATTTCATCGAAATCGGAGATGGTGAGCTTAGTTGGGTGTTCGAAAATTTTTATTTTCTCTCTACATACATATTTCCAATTTTATTTAATTATAAAAATTACTTATTTTTGGTTAAATAGGTATTTATTTATATTATATTTGTATTATGGAATAACATTTAATGTAATTTTTGAATAACATATTTTTTTTAAATAGATGAAATTACACTCACGGTATATGTCTACAAATTTTGTGTTATGCTTCGTATCTAGATCTCATAATAAAATTGGTTTACATATTTGTGTTGTAACCCAAAGGAATGTTGCTGATTTTGTTCATTCGTTTAAGTATTTTTTATAAGCATATATTATTAAGTGGTTGTGGCAACACAATTGATCGCTGAAAATTAAGACAATTTATAATTAAAAAATAGTTCAAATAAAAAACCAATACTTTTGAGGATACAATTCGTGTAAGTTTTTCTTTGTATCATTAAATTCAATTATTGAAGCATCAATATATAATTTGTTTGCTTGATTATAATTTTATACTTGTAGTAGTAGTTTATATTGAAAGAATTTAAGGTGAGCGTATGATGGCTTCATAGGCAGCAAAAATCATTGGTGCCACTTCAACCGAACGTGATTTTAAGCTAAGAGTTGCATCCGGATTACCAGGTTGTAATTTCAATTCCAGTAGAACCCATATATTATTGGTCAACTTAAGAGATTGATATAGCATATCTTGACCCTCGACATTGCGTTTGGCAATGGTGAATACATTGTTAGTGGTCATCTTCGAGGCAATACCGTCGGTGGTACCCACCACACCACTTAAAGAATATTGAACTTCATTAGCAGCGGGTATTTCCTTCCAGGTATTCAGGAATACACGTTTATCAAGCTGACCATCTTCAGCAAACAAGACATTACCATGTATCAAGCAGGCAAAATAGAAGATATCAATATTATTTTTAACAGCTACTTGCAGATTGTTCAGTGGTTCCATACGCTGTACTGGGCCATGGGTGGCTAAGGTCAAGCTGGCTTCTGTGGATTGATTGGGAGGTAAAGGTGCAACTTGTAATGGTTGGCCGGGTACCAAACCGAAACTATTCTTATTAAGCTGTATGGCAAAACCACTCATTGGTTGCATGGCTTTGTTGGTAAACTTCATATCCATGAATATTTCACCATTGCGGCGGGAGAAACTTCCTTGAATTTCCAAACCTTTGCCTTTTTCTGCAGGTAGCCAAACAATTTTAGGTATTTGAAGACCAACATTGAGAGCAGCACCGCCCAATCCAAAGATGTCACCCAACAAACTAGTAGCGCCGCCGGAAGTGGCCTCAGCAGGAGGTCCACCAAGCTAGAAGCGTAATTAAAATGTAATGATTGGTTATCATTTTAGATAAAGGTTGGATTTTAGTTTAAAATAAATCTTCCAAATTACAATTATTTAAAGATTTTATATTTGCATTAGAAACGTCAATACAAAATTACTGATTGAAAATATGTATATTATAAAAATATCTTTCAAGTCGAATAGAAACCTGAAAAACTATTTTATTCGCCTCTTTTCCGTAAACTCAATTTAAGAATATTGAAATATTTCAGAAAAAACTACGAGTGTTCCTTTTTATAATGTAGTTGTTTAGGATCTGTAATAAATCATTTTACTTACCAAAATATCCAATCCGCCACCCAATAAATCCACATTAGTGGGAGCAGCAGCTGGCATTGATGGTGTATTGATGTCCATTGACAATAGATCGCCAATTAGGGATTCCTGATTGGGTATAACCATAGCTTCACCGCCAGCGCCAGCACCAGCACTAGTTTCGGCATCACCAGTAGCAGCAGCACGATTTGGTAAAGATTTACGTACACCAGCGCCACGTCCTTCTACAAAAGCGGTAGGAGGCTTGTGATAAACACTAGCCAATGAGCTAATGTGACAAATCAATTCATCCAACAATGTAGGCTCTAGTAAATCAGTTTCTTCCGATATTAAAGGTTTATCAGCCAAAACAACTTCTTTGGCAGCAGCTGGATCAGTAGATAATAACCGCCAGTAGATAAAACCGCGATCGCGTAAATCAGGGTTGTCTGAATCTTGGGTGGCCAATGAAAGTACATGTTGTACCAACTCCTGGGTATCAGAAGGACGTTTCAGGAAAAGCTTAACTACAGCAGTCAACAATTGTAATTGGACTTGTGCGTTTTCATCTTGGAAACCTTCTAGGAAACTATCCAACAACTCATCTGCATTATCAATGCGTTCGGCATATTCACCAATAATCCAAACCATTGAAGCTCTGGCTTCAGGTTCGTCCAAGGTATCAAGATTTTCACATAGAGTGCTGATGATACTCTCATACTTATTGGGATATTTGCGGAAAATATCCTTGATTACCACAATGGCTTCTTGGACAACATAGTTGACTTTGGTCTGGATCAATTCCAGCAAAGTGGATACGCAACGTTCAGCTGAAGTTTCAACCTATTCAAATTACACAATTTAAATTATGTAATGTATAATATAACTAGAAATATTATTATAAATTTTACCTTAATAGCACAACGACCAATGGCACGTACAGCTTTACGTACAAAATCTACATCAACTTCGGTAGCGTATTCTTTCAATTCGCTCAAAACTTGAGCAATATTGCTCTGATTAGCCAAACGTATCATTATATCCAGTTTTTCCAATTTTACATAGATGGGATCATTATATTTGACAAAGAATACTTTCATTTCATGTTTGAGAATGTCGGGACGTTTTTGTACTATCAAATTAATGTTGCGCAAAGCCACATATTGGACTTCAGGTTCCGACGAAAGCAGAGTTACCAATGGTGGTGCTAATTTTTTGGTAAGTGTGGCACAAAAGTCGCCGTCGTTCGACAACATTTCCAAAAGTTTCATCAATACTTTTACAGCGCTGAGAACAACAGCTGCATTAGCATGAGCTAATCGTGGTGTAATACGTTCACATATAGATTGAGCTTCACGCTCGTCCTTGGGACTATAGTTTGCCAATGAATCTAATATAAAAACTTGGCCCCATTCAGTACATTCATTGAGAGCAGTGAGAAGTTTATTTATGGTGGCTGAATTCATTTCCACTAAAGGTTGACCCGATTGGCTAGATTCATTAATTTCACTTAAGGCCGCAACAGCATTGGCAACCACCATGGGATTGGAGTCGGATAAAAGATCCTTAAGTTGGTCCAAGAATCCTTGATCTTCAACCATCGAAGCTGAAATATCATACAACTTGGCAACACACACAGCAGCTGTCTTACGTACGTAGGGATCTTCATCCTTGAGACATTTGCGCAAAGGTTCGCATAGATATTCGGTTATTTTATCTACACGTATACAACCCATTGTACGTACAGCCAAAGCTCTTATTAATGGATTGGAATCTTCACAATCCTTAACAAATGTATTTACAGCCATGATGGCAGCATCCGGCTGAGACTTGGCATAATTCATCAAGTACAAATAAACCAATTTTTTTAATTCAAGATTATCGGTTTGCATGCAATTCACCACATCTGGAAAAAGCACCGACACATCTTTTCCCACTGTCATGCTGGCAATAACCTAAAAAGCAATTTAAATTAACAACGGATTTCTAAATACATACACATTCTAATGAATGTATGAATTTATTGTACTTACCTTCTTAACAGCTTCCTTCTTTTTTTCTTTCTTATCATTATTCAATTCAGATTTGAGTTCAAAAATTTCACCTTTTTTGGTGGTGGAGAAATACTTGGAATCAGTCATTTTCCAATTATTTTATACCTGGGGAAATAAATAAATTTATGTTAAGCGATAAAATTTTCTCAATGAAAAACAAAATATAATTTAACATCAAATATCAAAAATGCCAGCGCTGTCTCTCCAAACATTTTTTCCTGGGCGTAAACATTTATTTTTTTCTCATCTAATTATAAAAATTTTCATCTGTTCTTTGTTGTTAATTTGTCATAATTTAACAACTTATTTTTATTTAATTGGATTAAACATATTAAATTTTAATTTTATTTATAGAAATATCATTAAAATTAAATAATTACCTCTTTTACTATTAAAATTACAAATATTTCTTAGCTGACGAACAACTTTTCACTTATTTTTTTTTTTCATACAATAAAAAATCCGATATGTCAATACATGGTTGCACAAGTTTCGCAAACCAATTTTTGGGAAGTGTTTGGAATAACATTTTTTATAAATATGTCAGTGTTGGAGAATAAAGTAACTTCAAAAATTAGAAATTAACACATAAAAAGTAATGACTATTAACTGTAAATTTGAAAACTATTTCAATCCTAATACTATGTTTCCATTGGCAAGTTTTGGGGAAAGCATTTTGTTTTGAGCAAAACGAGTTATTTCGACTTTTTTCCATACATTTTTCATAAAACAAATCACCTCGTTGTAATTGTTTCAAAGCATGTCGAAAATATTATTTTTCGAACTGGTTTTTTCATAGTAACACTGCGATGTGTATAGGATGAAACAAAAAAATCTCCGTATTATCCATTTAATCTGAATGTTTTTATCGAAAAATTACATTAAATTTTTAATATTTTTTTATATTTTATATTGAACCCCTAAAATTTTTAAGAAAAAAAAATGTGAAAAATAAAGAAAAGTGTGATGTGAATTAAGTGTTAAGAAAAATGTTTTAATAATTGGTCAAATAGTGATTGTATTTGTAGAGTACGTGTTTGTAAAAGAAAATGTCAGAAATAATTCGAAAATTCGGTCATATAAAAACGAGTCAGGCCAGTGGAAACATTTTCAAGTGTTTTATTCAAAACATACTATTTTCAACTCAGTGGAAACATAATATTATTATCATTTTTATTATTATTATTGACTTTATTGAAACCTTTATAAAAAATTACATTATTATGAGAATTTACTTAAAAATATTACAACAATTAACATCTAAATAATTAAATAAGGAAACTACTAATATCACAGTGTTAAGGAAAAGTTGTCAAAAAAAAAAACCTTGTACATACTTAAACGTTATAAGAAATTTTAAAAACAACCATCAATTATAACTCTTTAAGTAAAAAAGAGTCTCAGTGATTGTTTAGCAAATTTCTTATTATTTCATATGTAGACGTTCTGCATTTTTCATTAAATGACAGTCAGTTCCCTTGCAAATGAATTAAACATTTTATGCTTAAAGTTTCTATGCAGTAGATCAGTAGAATATCTGGGGTGTAGGTTATGAATTATTTTCAGATTTTTATTTTGTATTATCTGTAATTTTCTTGTGTAAGTTTTAGCAGCTTTATTAAACCAGACTTGGCATCCGTAGGTCATAATTGGTCGAATACACATTTTGTAAATAAGGATCTTGTTTTTTAAATTAAGTTTAGATCTTCTGTTAAGTAAGGGATAAAGTGCACGGCAGCATTTGATTGCTTTATCACAAATATACTGTATGTGTTGTTTAAATGATAGTTTTTTATCTAAGATAATACCTAGATATTTGATACTATCCTGCAGAGGAATAAAAACTCCCCTAGAATATAAATGTTTTGTAGGAATACGTTTCTGTGATCTATTATATGGAAATATAATAGCTTGTGTTTTACTAACATTAACTTTTATCTTCCATTTATCAAAGTATTTATTGGTAGATTTTAAATTATCTTCCATTTTTTGACACCTTACCGCAGCAAATAAAAGCACTATCGTTAGCGTAAAAAGCTAATTCTTGATTTTTGTGAATAGTAAAATCGGAAATATATATTGAATAAAGAGTAGGGTCGGCCGCAGGGATTTGTCTATCACTAGATAGCGTGTAATCTATAGATACACCAAATGAGCGCTGATCTAAAAAACTCTTTATTATCTTTTGCAAGTACGTTGTATAATTGAAGGAATTTAGTTTAAAAACCAGGCCTTCATGCCATATTGAATCGAAGCCATTTTCAATGTCAAGAAAAATAACTCCAGTGCTCTTACGATTTCTTTTGTTTGATTCAATAAAATTAACGACTCTTTTTAGTTGATGTACTGTGGAGTGCTCCTTGCGGAATCCAAACTGTTGAGGGTTAATAATATTATTTTGGTTGGAAAAATCTAAAATTCTCTTATTAATTAATATCAAGTACTTTATCCAATAGGCTTAGGATGCTGATTGGTCTATAGATAGGCGGTAATTTAGGATCCTTTCCTGGCTTAGGAATTGGGATAACTTTTGCCCTCCTAAAAAAAGTTGGAAAATAGCCTTCTATTAAAGAAGAGTTGAAAAGTTTACATAGAGTTTCAAAAAAGTAATCGGGCATCTTTTTAAGGATAATGCTATTAATGTCATCTAAACCGGGGGCTTTATTATTTTTCAATAAAAGTACAAACGATTTAACTTCATCTAAATTTTTAAGCTCCACGTTAGATCTGTAAAGAATTGTATCGTTAAGATCATAAATGAATCTTGAGACGGCTGTGTCCATAGGTGAATAATTATTTAAAGTAATGATGTGTGAATTACCAAATAGGTCTGCTATTGAATTAGCCTTTTCATTGCCAGTTTTTTAAACTTCACCGTTTACATGAAGATCAGTAAAAGACATTTTGTTTCCTTTCAGTGCTTTTTTTTACTTTCCAAAAATTTTTAGAGTCCGAGGGCAAATTCGAAATAAATTTTGACCAGGATTCATTGCGGTCTTTATTAAAGTGAAAATCAATAAGTTTATTTATTAGCTTGAAAATGCTTTTCAATTGATTTTTATAATTAAAATCGCTACATCTTTGAAATTTACGTTTGTATTTATTTCTCTGACTAATTAACATTTTACTAATTTCAGAGATTTCTCGTTGCCACGAATTTTTATGACCGACAGGTATTTTATTGAACGCTTCTTTAACTATAAATATTAATTTGTTAAAATAAAAAATCTAGATTACCTGAATTAGTAACGGGTTGGTCAATGTTCTGACACCTAATTTCATTTTCCACCCAGTTTCTGTTGCTGAACAGTCTGCACGATAATACAAGGGAACTGAATATATCATGTTTTGAACTCGTCCAGAAATAATGCAAGATATAGGTAAATGGTCCGACTGTAAAACATTTGGATGTGTCTCAAGGTTTGAAAAATCGAGACACGAGTTAGATAAAAGAATGTCTACTGTAGACGGTTGAACGGGGTTGATATTTTGTCCAAAGCGAGTGTGTCTATTTGTGTAATAAATGTAGTAGCTGGATTGAAGACAGTGGCTGTAGAGATCATTACCAGTCGAATTATTTGACATACAATTCCAATGTGTATGTTGGGCATTCAGATCACCGAAAATAAAATAGTCTTTTGAAAATGAAGTTAATTTATCAAAATCAGCTTTAAAATTGGTAGTATGAACTGAATGAACTGAAAGTGAATATAACTGGCCTTCTATTAATCATAACTTGTACTGAAATACTTTTAGCAGTACTTGTTTTTATTTTTGTCAACAACGTATGCTTAATGTTGCCTTTAATTGCAATTAGAACTCCTCCGCCATGAGTAGATCGATCCTCTCTATAAATTTTATAACCACCAAGTTGAAATTTGTGGTGCGGTTTCAAAAAAGTCTCATTTAAAAGGAGAATATCGATTTTCCGTTTGGGTAAAAAGTGTTCTAGCTGAGCAGCTGCTGACTCAGTCGTTATGCCTTGGACATTCCAATGCATAACATTAACATTGGGTCTACCGGTTGAATTATATGGCATGTTTAAGCATCATACCCGAAACTCGTAGCTTGTCGTACTTATTTTGACATCTTTGCAAAGCATCGACAGCATCAAAAAATATTTCCAGAAGTCTTTCATTGGAAATGTCATCATTATTACTGTTGTCGTAGCTCTTGCCTTTAGCTACCTCAGAATACAAATTACCAAAATCGCGGGAATTACGTGTATTATTATGGGATTCTTGCCTTGGCAATTGAGGAAAATTATAATCGTCTTCTTTAAAACATGTTCTTCTGCTGGTCACCCTAGATTTAGATGTTACTCGATGACGGATTTCTAAATATTCTTGACGACTTGGACACTTTTGGTTTTTCAGCTCTATGGTTAACGTTTTTTAAGTTCTTCTTTATGCAGTTGTAGCACTTATAAATTATACTACCATCACAATTACCTTTGTTGAGTGAACAAACTGCATAATCATGGTTTCCGGAGCAGGCTGAACATACTACGATACGGTTACAATTTTTAGCACCATGTCCATACATAGCGCACTTTGAGCATTGCGTGGGACCTTTATTGCCCTTCAGAGGTTTTCTCCAAAACACAGATATATTACAAAAATATCTTATTTTCATAACCTCTTTTTTTGAAACATGTTGACAATCAAACTCAATGAAATAGAGTGCGTCATCTGCACTGGATCTTTTTGTTGCTAGTTCCTTAATGCTTACCGGGTTTATGTTGAGCTATCTAACAAATTCTTCACCAATTATCTTTGTGTCCAGTTGTGGCAGACAAAGTAAAACCAATTTAAAAGTTTTTGCATCCTTTAATTCATGCGTATAATACTGGAATTTTTTGTCCTTGAGAACACTCAAAGATTCATTGTACAGCGATAACGAGTTTGATACAATTTTTATACCAATAGATTCGTTTGTAAGTATATTTATCCCAAATTAATCCGATCACAGTTGAAAAACTCTGGGTAGAGTCCACAATTATTGGTGGAATCTTTTCTTTGATAGCAACTGGTTTTTTATATTGGTTATAATTAAATTAAAAAAAAACACATTACAAAAAAATTTTCTTAATTCACAGTTATTTTTATTATTTCGGACAATTGTATAATTTTATAAGTATAATAAATAAACAAGTACGAAGACATATTTTATTTAAACAAATTACAACACAATTAGTATTATTTCTGTACGTGGTGGTGTTGGGATGGGAGATGATTGTACGACGGCTGCGATGACATCGCTGCTGATTTTGAACGACGTTGGGGACTTGAAGGAAGTGAGGGTGAATTGGAGATAATAAAATTAAAAATTCTATGTTATTTGAGAGAGATATATTGAGTTGGGAAGAAGACGAGGGTTAATGAGATGATAAAAGAGTTTACACCAATAGGAGATGTCAATGAAGAGGAGATGGTGGAGGAGTTGTTAAAAATAAAGGCAGTATTGCAAAATTATTAAAATTGAAATTATCAGTATTGAGTGGTAATAGGGTTGGTGGTGTAGTTGTTGTTTCGGAAGCTGTTGTTTTAGTTAAAAATTGGGGTAAACTGGCTGCATTAGCCATAATCGTTGACACTTGGTTCCTGTGGTAGTTGTTGCCAAGGTATAACCAAACATTCAACACTTATTGCTGTTACAGTTTATTCATGATTATAAAATAAAGTTGTTGCTATAGAAGTTTATATTGGAATATTTGTTAAGAAACCACTGAGAGTTTAAGTAATGGTAATGTGGATTACTGTTGTAAAGCTGAATCCTATGATATTTGTGTTGAAAATGACGAATGTGTCTGTTGTTGTTGTTGAGCAGTCCATGTTAAAAATGGTTTAGTTTGCAAGTCCTATATTGATACCACTTTGGGGTTCGGTGATGATTGTGCTGAAGTTGTGGCTGATAAAAACTTTTTCTTTTCTTTAATCTTTTTTGCTGCCGTTGTACGTTTCTCTATTTCTTTGTGTAATTCTTCACAACGCGGTTTTTTTTTCTTCAAAGTCTATTGGGACATTAAAAGACTTAATATTTATAAATTTATTTTTACACAAAGAAAACTTTTTCATTTTGTTTTTATTATTTTCACAACACAATTATTCACAATAAATTTTTTTTTCAACACAACATTACAATTTTATTTTTTACCATAACACAATACCACGTGTTTTATGTAAACAAAAACAAATTTTGACAATTATCTTGAAATATAGAAAACGACAAAAAATTATCAGATATTTTCGTACTGTCACCTGTTATAATTGCGCCATGGCTTTGATGGTATATGGACAGCTACGTATTTGTTGGTTTCACATTTTTGAATACTCGTACCGCTATTGGTGGCATATTTATTGGTCTTTCAAACTGGATTCGTTCGTGGAACGACTCTTTCGGCTCACAAGGATTTTAAGGTGACAAATTTCATTTTATTTTATTTTTTTTTTTTTGGGATTTTAAAAGTTTAAATAGCGTAGCTTTCTGCTATCGCAAAACTTCCACTCGATCTACACCTTCGTGTAGAAAGCTAGAGTTTCCCAATTCAACTCCCTGAGTTTAATGGTCTCCACCAATATCAATCTTAGTTTTGTGTGGTACTGTACCAAATCCAATCTTATAAAAGTTAGGTTAACAAAATCGATTGCATGTGACAAATGTAACCGTAACACGATGTAGTTAGACGACAACAAATACTTAGTCAATGCGGGGTGAGACGCAAAATTCTTCAAAACAAATAAAAACCCGCCTGACTGTACTTAAGAAATAAGAAATATTGACGCGAGAGTTGTTACCCAACCCAGAGCTACTTTGCGAATGCTATTTATTTCTTGCAACATTTGTTAACTACACAATATATTGCAAAAGAACAACATCGATAATACGGTGCAGTTTGAAAATACGATATTATCATTTACTTTATTTGTTGATAATACAGGTTCCAAAAAGATTGTGATGTTAACTAAAATCGATTCACAATTGCTCCTTTTTTGAACTGTAACTAGGCATCACTTTCTATTGTAAAGGTGTGTGAATTTACTATCATCAATTCACTATTACTAATCCTTTGTTCTACACTAACATAAATGTGTACGAATTTGGTGAAATGAACACTGGATTGTGTAGATTCAAAATCTGCTAACGCATTTATACTCTGTGTTTTGCCGGTGTGAATTTACTACCACATTTGATGACCTTGTTTGATCATAAATTTATTGAATCAGCTAATCATAGCAAAAAATTCAACTTATTAACATTTCACACAAGGAACTTTGCTTTAAAAAACTGGCTGCTTTCGAATACGTTGTTATTCTTATTAACCATCATAATGTAATCATAAAATGATCGCACAACTACAAAACAACAATTGCTTGTATTTTGTTAGTGTAAAATCACTGCACATAATGTGAAAATGCTATAAAAAAGTGAGAAAATGAAGTAGAAAAGTAAATAAACGGGACTGAAAATATTACATACGAATATAAAAACAATTTGACAGTTTCGCGAGGTATGTTCATGAAAAAATTATAAATCAACTGGTCTTACGAGGTCACTTTCTTATTTCCAGGGACAGGAAGTTCATGCATTTAAAAATTGTGTTTTATTCGCTTAAAAAATGCACTAAAAATGTTAAAATATGCCCTAAAAGCCTATAAAATATGCACTTATTTCTTAAGTTTTATTAGAAAAAACATCAAATTTTAATATAGTACCATATTAAATTAAAAATAAATATACATTAAAGACCTTAGACAGCTTTTGTACATAGAATTACCGTCCGACATCAACAGATGTGATGGATGCATTTTTAAATGATGTGGAAAGATTTTATTATTTCTTCGTTTGAATCTGTATTGGCAACACTTCTTTCGATGGCTGGGGTCTTAATAATATATCGATTTTTCTAAAAGGGTAGCTCTATAGCCTATTGTGCTCTCAGACAAAAAATCTCATTTGTAGCTTCTTTAAAAAGAATTAATCAATTCTTGATGTTTTGCAAAAACGTATAACAACCAAAACAAATGTATCATATACATAACTCGATATTAAACGGACTTGTTTTGCCTTCAGATAATTGACTGGACATTTGACCCTGAAAGTCTGTATTTATCTCTATGTTTTAGACTATCCAAGAGATGATATATCAAAAACTTTTTTCAGTGATATCGTTTTGTTGAATATTTTAGGACAACACTTTTCCGAAACGAAATTATTTATTTTTGTAATTTCGCATCTTAATACGAGATAAATAAGGAACCTTCTAATATTTTAATATTTAAAAATTTTTTTTTGATATTTTAAAACATTTTTTACCTGTTCTGAAAATTTTGAAATGTAGACTTAAGTCGTCTTATCAAAAGTTCACAGAATTATTTTTTTCTACACAAAAATAATTTTAAATTGGAATATGGTACAAAAATATGCAGTTATGGTAAAATATGCAAAAACATGAATTTTCAAACGAAATATGCATAAATATGCACTAACAAATCGATGTCATTTTAAAGCAAATTCTCTAATTCGCAAAGATATTTAGTTTATTCTTTTCTAGCAGTAAAGACAAAAAACATACATTTGCACGAAATTTAACTAAAGAAATTCTTGATAGAATAAATATTTTGCTTTTTATAAACAGTGTTACCAGTGAGTTGTTTTTATAAACTCACATTTTAAATAGAAAAGTTAATATCTATTAAAATTAAGTATTTCGGATTTTATAAGCAGTGTTGCCAGTAAGCTGTTTAAGGGCCATTATTACAACTTGCCTTTAATGTTCGTAATAGTAAAAGGTAACTTTAATTAAAGTGAGGAATAAAGTGAACTTTAAAACTTTTCGTTATTACAACTTCCTTGTAAATTAAAATTAACATTTTCAAAATTATGGCAATATCAAAGAAAATACCGATTACTTTTGACAAATTACTTGTACATAGTGGCAATGTGGGTGCAATCAATGGCACCTATAACTTTCGGGAATTTTGCAATTTTAAAGAAATCTGCCACTGTTTGTTGCATTCCTCTTGCATCAGAAGGGAATTTAATATATTCATTCGACAAACCTGCCAAAGCACAAGATGTTTCTTTAACTATACGACCTGCTGTTGACACACTAACACCACAAAAGTCACCCACTGTAATTAAGATTAATTAAATTTCCACTTGCGTAAAACCTTAGCGTTATTAACAATTTAGTCTGAGGTGATACGAAATAATGCCTGGAAGGAAATTTTTGAATTACTACACAAATTATATGCGTATATGAACATACCTCTGGCTCCTTGACTGTAAATAGTGGACAATTTTGTCTAAAATATATTGGAATGTATGCTTTGATACGCGAAATCTTTGCACAAATCCTGCTTCGTTGTAATATTTGATATAGTCGACTTGTTCGCGAATCTTTTTTTTTTTTTTTTTGAGCTCTACTTTCTGGCAGAGTATTTTCAGAAATATTCTCCAGGTTGTTAATGTAAAACAAACGTCTGCTATCCATTTTTATATTTCAAATTTTTATTTTTAAAACGAAATAAACATTTATTTTTAATGAAGTTGCCATATTTTGCAGAAAATATGGCAACTTCAAATACATAAACCTCACTATAAAATTTAAAGGTAAGATGATCTTCCCTTTAGCTTATCGGCCACTTTTAGCTTAAAGTTAACTGATAATAACCAAATGCTTCTTATCTGTCCAATAACATCATACCTCTAGCTATTGGCAAGTTGTAATAATGGGCCTAAGTTGAAATTTATTAATTTGAATTTGTATTTCAAATATTTCAAAAATAAAATATTTTTAAAATATTAGAAGTTTTTCTATTAAAAGTTAAATTTAAATTTAATTCAGACAGATGACGAATTTAGTGTTGATGGGAGTCCAACGGGATATTCTAGAACAGGAAAGTCAGTTGTTGGGCCTATTATCAGGGGCGGAAGAGTTTCTAGGCATCTTGAGGGATTCCTTTGTTGGGACCACTGCCACACAGAAGCTCGGGATCTTTCTCTTGGATCTGAAGATGAGCACGAGATCACTGTGATCTCAGCTCGTGCTCAGAGTAAAGAGAGGAACCGGAGCGTCAAGGCGGCGTCTGAGCGAGGAGCTATTTCGACGGTCTCAGGAGGTCATGTGGTTCGCGGAAACTTAATTCGGCAGGACGCGGTAATGCGTGAAGTGCCAAACGATGTCACAAGTCGAACTAAGAAGGAGAAGGCTCGAAGTGGCGCAAAAGCTTCTTTTATCTATCTGCATAAGATAGCTAAGAGAGGCTCAACGCCACTTGCAGACAAGGATAAGTACTTTGTCAGAAAGCACAGGAGGAACGTTAAAAGATTCGAACGGATCTATGGGCCTGTATGTGACTCTCTGGGAATGTCTTATGCTGAAGGATTGGGGGAGAATGTGGACAGCACTCCAGAGTTGTCTCATAAGAGAACAGGAGGAAAGTAAATATCCTCAACAATCCGTGCCGGAGCGGAGGATAAGGGTAGTGGCGAACTGGTTCTGTTTACCAGGAGATATAAGGTTGAGACATTTAGTCTACCAGTTCTGAATGGGTCGGAACTCAGTTTGTCGAGGGAGGCCAAATACCTGTGTCTTTACTTGGACAGCAAATTGTCTTGGAGGAAAAATACTCAGGAAAGGGCCAGGAAGGGGCTTAATGCCTACTACGCAAGCAGGAACTCTATAGGGAAGAACTGGGGTCTAAAACCGGTAATTGTATATTGGATATACTCATCGGTTGTGACATCTATACTCACTTATGGATTTTCGGTATGGTGGAAGGCGTTGAGAAAAGTGACATATAGGAACTTTCTTTCTAAAGCTCAGAGATGTGCTTCAATTGGCATTACGGATGCCGCGAGAAGTACTCTTCGAGGCTACTCTCGTTATTGAAATCAATCCCTAGTAGGGACCTCTGGATAGGAGCGGAGAAGCTCCACGGAGGGTGTGCTTTCTTCACGGATAGCTTGAAGATGAAAGAAGGCACAGGGGCGGGTGTTTACTTCATGGGAACAGATATCAAACGATCTTTTAGATTGTCTGATAGTTGCAGCGTTTTCCAGGCAGAAATTCTAGGCATTTATAAGGCCGTAGTATTACTGAAGGAGAATGTTGAGAAGGACACTGAGGTAATTATCTATGTGGATAGTCAGGCAGCACTAATGGCAATGACAAGTTACTGTGTCAGGTCCAGGTTAGTGCTGGAATGTAGGAAGGAATTTAGGAGACTAATAAGAGAATAAGACTTTTTTGGGTTCCTTTTCACCGCGATATTCTCAGCAATGAAATAGTCGATGAGCTAGCTCGTAAGGGCTTGAAGTTGGATAGGTCTTTTGTGGAGGCATCGGTTAGGAATCCGATTGGGTCATATTTCATGGTCACAAGGGAATGGACTATAGGTAGAACGAATGATGCTTGGGGGAGTAGATCGGAGTACAGTGTATCTCGAGCGTTATGGCCTAGTCCTAAACCAGCAGATTTGAGGCATCTTCTGGGCATGAGTCGTGTTAATCTAAGGATCATTGTTGGCGTTATTACTGGTCATCTCGCAATAGGGAATATGACCAGTAAGTGGCTCACTGGCGCGTCAGATTTTTGCAGGTCGTGCGATGGTGTGGAGGAGCTAGAGACATTGGAGCATATACTCTGTAACTGTGTAGGGCTTCAGCGAAGTAGATTGAGGTAGTTTGGGAGCCATATTCTGCACAAACTAGAGGAGGTTGCGGGTGAAGATCTCGGCAACCTTATAGGGTTCGTAATGGGAATAAAGTAGCTTAGAGGTAATCAGGGTTGATTTGATGAGTCTTAAGTTCTACACCTTTCTTATTATTCTTATATTTAGCTATCTTTCTTTTCAATCTTTTTGCTATATTCTACTAGGATTTTCCTCTTTCTTCATTTATCAGCTTTCTCTATTATATGCAAAGGCATCACAATGGACCGAATGGTCTCTGGGTGGAGGCGTGAAGACGCCGCCTTTTTTTAACCTAATTATTTTTTTTAATTATTTGACACAAATAAAGAATAATACTTGAATACCACACAGAACGCCCGGTTGACAGAATATTTAAATTAGAAATGTCCGCTTTGGTACTTAATTAATAAATATTAAATTTACCTAATAAATCGATCGACATTTTTATCTTTTATTTAGTTTTCAATGTTTAGAATTTTAATTTAGTTAATCCAAACTTTAGAACATGTCGACCTGTTGATACTTTAATTAGATTCTGAACATAAAGTTTATAGGGAATATAATAGCTCATGAGATTTACGTTGGCTTTATTTTGTTTGGTCCTATACCTAAAGGACCAAACGTTCTGTACTAAAATTAGTTCGAATTTAGGAAAAGGATATGTTTCAAAAATTAAAAAAAACTTCATCAAAAGGATAATGTTTGGTTCATTAAATCTTTGCGTTTAAAAATGTGAAATCTTTTAATCCTAATTAAAAGGTAGAATGGAGAAACCAATGAAGAAAACAATGAAATATATATATATATATATATATATATATATATATATATATAGTTAACGGTTGTTTGTTCAATAACTATATTCCGAAAAAAGTATATTTTCTGATTAAAGGGCAAAACTGAAAATAACACAATTATGTTGATAAAATTATCAATCCAAATAGAATTTTACGGGAACTAAAATATGTTAACCATTGATTTTAAATAAATTGATCTATATTATTATAATAAAAATTATTTTCTGGTTTATTTGCACTGTTTTGTTTTTTTTTTGTTTTTTTTTTTAGAATAAATATTACATTTTTAATTTCGTATAAGCAATAAAGGCAAAAAAAAGCCTGGTAACAAAAATTGTAGCCGAATGTTGTTTTTTGTAATTCAAGAAAGCAGAAATAAAAAAAGAACTCTCCCAGGAAAAAGTGTATTAGTTGTACAACTAGTTCCAGAACGCATGCAAATAGCCAGCCGCTACTTGTTCTAATTTGGTATTACGACTAATGATTTTTGCTTAAAATTATCACCTCATTCTATGGAACTATGGATTTTTATTTGAAATTTTCACATTCAGAATTAGTACTGCTGAAGCATTAGGGAACGGTTCAAGAGAAAGTTATAAAATTTTTTATATTTTATTTTTCATTCTAATGAGCCATTTCCTAAAGGCCACTTTTTTTATTTTGTTATATTTTTTAAGCCTTTTAAAGAGTTCCAAAAAGTCACCAGAAAAAAACTCGCTCTCACTTTTCTATTTTTTGAAATAAAATCAAAAACATAAAATTACGCTAGGAACATAATTGTGTCGTGGCAACATACTACAACCGTATTTGTGTTGTATACTGGGGCTTTCTAAAAAGTGATTTCAACAGACAGATGGACATCGTTATATAGACTTCGTTATCAATAAGAATCCAGAAAATATTAACTTTTTGGGATCTTAGATAAATATTGTAGAAATTACCAACGGAATGACAATCTTATATATACGAGTACCCTTTACACCTGTGATGAAAGATATAAAAAAGTTTACAAAATTTTAAATTTTTATTATGAATTTATATGCCTTTAGTATTTTATATTTTGTTATATATATTACACCACTTCCAAATGTATTTCAGAAATTCCAAATTATATTTAAGAAATTTTTAATAATGTTTCAGAAATATAATTTCAATAATTCTGAAATACATATAGAAATTTGCAAATTATATGTATTTTAAAAATTCCATTTCTAAATAAAAATATAAACTAACAATTCGGAAATACAACTAGAAATAATAGTGCAGAGTACTTTTTATATCTGTTACCTTTTTCCATGAATTTTGTTACTTTTTTAAATTAACGTTAATTTTTATTTTTTGTAATTTAATATTTTTTTCTTTTTTTAATTTATTTTTTTAAACTTAAATTTTGTTTTTAATTAATTTTGTTAAATGATGAAAATTAAATAAAAAAAGAAAAGTAAAAAAAAGTGTAACTTTAAACATCAATATCACTTTAAGATGTTAGTGGATTTGAATGATTTAAATTACATATAGAATATGAATATGTCCATTTAAATCGCAGTAATTTAAAAAAATATTATATGCAATTTTAGGATTTATTTTTAAAAATTTTCTACGCTTTAAATTTTTGTCTCCCTCTGATATTATACAAATTATTATGTTTACTAAAAATTGCAATATAAATTGTTTTGGGACAAAATGGTCCACTATTAAAAAAAGAATAAAAAAATCCTATAGATTTTTTCATACTAAAAAAAAACGAAACAAATAAATTTTTGTGGTTTTTGTTTTTATTTCTTTAATTAATTTTAGTCATAATACAACAAATTGTGTTATTTGTGGTATAATAATTTTTGTCCCAGAATAATAATAAACTTATTTGCCTTCAATATTAAACCAAAAAAATTTTGAAATTAAAAGGGTAGAAATGACTTAAAAATGCATTTGAAAATTGCATTTTTACTTACAATAAAAATGTAATTTTCAAATGCATTTTAAGAGATATCGTTTTTATTTTTGAATTATACAATATCTTTTACTAATGGGTGATTCAAGCAGAGATACTTTTTTCAATATCCTTTTTTTGACAAATCACGTATGAGTCATGTCATGCTGTCATGTTATTTTTGTTTAGTATTGTTTGGCATTTCATAATGGAAAGACTTAATCCTGAACAACGTTTACAAATCGTTCAAATTCACTACGAAAATTCACGTTCTGTGAGGAATGTGTTTCGTGCACTTCGCTCAACTTATGGTCAACATAATCGGTCTACTGAGCGTACTATTCGCAACACCATCACCCATTTTGAGACCCAACATTCATTATTGGATAATATTCGACCGAATAGATCACGTCCAGCACGCTGTGAAGAAGATGTAGCGGCCGTAGCTGAGAGTGTACACGAAGACCATGGAGAGTCGATTCGGCGCCGTTCGCAGCAACTCGGACTTAAATTGAAAGAGTACAAAATACAGCTTGTGCAACAACTGAAGCCGCTCAACCTTCCCAAGCGACATCGCTTCGCTCTATGGGCTCTTGAAAAGTTCCAAGAAGATCCAACGTTTTCAAGGCAAATTTTGTTCAGCGATGAGGCCCATTTCTGGCTCAATGGGTATGTAAACAAACAAAATTGCCGCATTTGGGATGAAGAGCAACCTGAAGAGATTCAAGAACTGCCACTTCATCCAGAAAAAAACAACGGTTTGGTGTGGTTTGTGTGGCGGTGGAATCATCGGTCCACATTTCTTTAAAAATGATGCCAGTGTGATCGTAACCGTCAATGGTGACCGTTATCGTGCCATGATACCGACTATTTGATGCCTGAAATTGAAGCTCGTGATCTCAGCGAAATTTGGTTTCAGCAACACGGCGCCACTTCCCAAACATCGCATCAATCAATGGATTTATTGAGAGAACACTTCGGTGAGCACATAATTTCACGTTTTGGGCCGGTCGATTGGTCACCAAGATCGTGTGATATCACACCGTTAGACTTTTTCCTGTGGGGATATGTAAAGTCTAAAGTTTATACGGACAAACCAGCTTCGATTCAGGCCTTGGAGGAAAACATCACGCGTGTCATTCGCCAGTTACCAGTCGAAATGCTATAACGAGTCATCGAAAATTAGCAACGGCCAACATTTAATAGACATAATCTTCAAAAAATAAATGCCAACGAATGTTCTTTCAAATGATAATAAAAATTCCCCATTAAGTTTGAATTTTCTGTGTTTTTTTCTTTAAAAAAGTAGGGAACCTCGAAATGGACCACGCTTTATATTTATTGTAATAAACTTTATACTGAGTTTTAAATCAATAAAATCCGATGTATAGTTAAGGAGTTATAAAGTTATATATTACTAAACGAGAAAAAAAATATTAATATTATTTTAAATTTTTGAATGAAAAAACTGGTGGTAAATTTTTCTAAAAAATATTAAAAATAATAGATGATCTTGTCCCAGATCAATTATTTTTGCATTTTGTAGCAAAGGAGAGATAGAGATAGAAATCTGTTAAGTGAATTTTTAAATAATCGATTTACCTTTGCACTATTATCTTTAAAGAGATTTCAATTGGTCTTCATTAGAGCCTTGAGTTTTTAAAATCCTTCTAATCGTAAAGAGATATTAACATTTAAGGTACATACTTTGTCAGACTTTTGAATTTTTATAAAAGTGTAAATCTTGAATAAATTTGCAATTTTTTTTTTTAAATTACAAAAAATAATGAGAAAGACTAAATGGTTATATGCGTACCAAATATGACAAATATGTCACCAATTATGACACGGGTGTACAGAAATGTGGAACCAAACAAATATGTAGTTGTAGCAGATTACAAATTAACTTGTATCATGTTTTATTTCTAATCTAAATACATATTGCCAGTTATGCAAAGCTATGCCGTACAGTGTGAATCTTTTGACATAAAGCACTCGACCCCTATGAGTTGATTAATTGGTTAATTTTGCAGAATCCGGACTTACGCAATTAGATCAAAATATAGCTTTATATTCACCTATAATAAATAAAAAGAGTCCTCATGAAAACGCCCAAAACTCTCGCAAACTTGTAAGGCACCTCCGGATACCCGGGTTTGTAGCTGGGGTAAACTCAGTCGTGTTCAAGGTTCTTACATAAAATAACAACACTTTTATTTTAAATTTTACTCTTGTTTCTTTATTACTTATCCTTCACTATATCTATTTTTTTCCACAAACTTGTTTCTACGTTGAGACAGTGCTGTTTCGCGAAGCCTCCGTGTTGCCTTGCCGGTTGTACACATCCTATTTATTACCTAATATTGAATATTTAATCTTGGATGTCATCCGAGATTTTCTTTAGTCCCTATATTTTCCGAGTAAAAACTTCCAAGAAAATATTGTATCCCTGAGCAGTGCTTATCTCCTACCACTTTAACCAGATTGTAAACCTTGTTGAAGCTTTTAATCTTACTGATTGTAAATCAGTATACCCTACGTAATCAATTCAACCAACTTTATTTATTTTTTTTTCCTAACACTGCTCTGTTAGTTCTTTTATTTTTCTATTAATCGGCTTCTCGCCACGTCTGCCTTGTTCACTGTCCAGCACCAAAGAGAAAAGAGAGCCAGTTTAACTTTCTGCTGATTTATATACATTTTTTAAAACTAATATTATTGCAGTTTTATTGCTCTTTGTTCGAACCGATAGCGGTTGTTGCATCGAACCTTCTTTTCTTTTGTCTCCTTTATGTTCGCTGCTGCAATATTTTCGTTGATCTGTGTGTGAGTGTCAGTGTATGTGGCTTCTTGTTTGTTTAATTTGTCTCCTTCTTGCTTGCTGTATTTAAATCTTTCCTCTGCTTCTCTGCTCGCCGCTATCTTACACTCCTGTGTATTTCTTCCTGCTGCTTTTCCTCTCTACTGTTGTGTTTTTGCTTCTAACTTCGTGATTCGTCAGTTCTGCTACTCGCCTGCTCAGCTGTGACGATGTAGGCATTGACGTCTTCACTCGGCTTTTCTGACTGCTGCTTTCTGCTGCTACTTCTGCTTGCTGCGTTTTCTCATAATTAACTCTTAAATGGCCATTTAAGGTCAAACCCTCCACCTTCCCCTGACCTGAATGCTTTGCCTCCTGTGTACCCCATCGACCTCCGGAACATTTCGTTTCATCCTTTTCCCCATCGACCTCCGGAGCATCTGAAATAAAAAAGATGTACATAAATGAATGCAATTCGCCCCCATATCTGGATGGATGTAATCCATCTCCCGACCAGTAAAACGCCAATGTATCATTTATTTTATTCTTGTATTTACATTTCAAAAAGTTATTCTTTATAATTATGTGGCTCAAAATTACAAAAATTTTGGTCCTCACAAACTGTTCAATGTATGTAAGTTTGCACACTCGCAAATGAGCTGTCAAAAATAGTGTGGAGAATCATTTACACAACACTTATAAGTCCTGCAACTGTGCTGTCAGCTGTCTCTTGTTTATATTTATAAATTATTAATAACAGCGTTGTAAAAAATTATAGTTACGTTAATTATAATAAAATCATTACATGTATCTTTGATTTTAGCAAAATTTTTTAAGTACATATTTACAATGATTTCATATTTTCTTACCCCTTAGGTTAGGTTAGGTCAGGTTAGGTTAGATGGACAGATGTAAATGTAAACTAGACAGCTCACTTGGGTTCTATTGGTGACGTTGTGTTACCCGGATGGATCATGTGAATCTGTTTTCACATATCCGAGAATAGGTTCGAATCGAACCAACTCTCAAATTCAGTAGTCCTTATGTTCGCAAGGGCAGGGCAGTGACAAAGAAAATGTTCTACTGTTTCTTCCTCCTCCTCATTAAAGCAACTTCAACAATAGTCTTTAAAAGGGAGTCCTAGTCTGCTAGCGTATGCACCAGCAACCCAGTGCCCTGTAATAATGGCTAAAAGTGTTTGTAGTTGACGCTTTGGCAATCCCATAATGAAACTCAATCATTTTTGTTTGTACTGGGGCCATATCGAGATAGAAGATGTCGACTCGTTTGTCCATCTCTGTTGAGCTATTCTCGACAAGTACTGCAGTATCATAGATCTGCAAGATGACAGCGGTATGCCAACTAATTTGTCCGTTTCTTCACTTTGAGGAAGGGAACCAGTTCTGGAGTCAGGACAGTTTGGAGTCTAGTATTATACCCAGACACTTCGCACCTTTAATTCAACTCCATTTAGGCAAGGGAATGGGAAAGATAGTATTTTGTATCTTCTTAAATGATCTCAATAAAACAACATTTTTTTAATTATATTTTAACAAATAAATGTTTATCAATCAATTTTTATTATTATTATTTTTTGTTTATTATTTCCTTGTTAATATCATGTTAAAGTAATTCATGTTTTATAAAAACCAATGAAAAAAAAAATATATATTTATAATACATAGTAAAATGTTTAAATAACAATTTAATAAATTTTAAAAGTTTTTTTTGTTTTTAATTTTCTTTTTTTTTTTTTTTTGTTTACAATAAATAAATTGTTAATAACTATTTATGTATGTAGTAAGTAAGTGAGTAAGTAATTTTAAGTAGGTACACATATGCAGTTTACAATTTTATAATAAAATTTGTTTTTAAATATTTAATTAAAGAAATAAAATTGCTTTAAATAGAGTGGCATAAGATTGTTACATAATAAAAATAATTTTAAATAAAGCTTATACGCATTAAATTGTTCCAAATCCTGACAAAAAAATTCTTTTACAGAATTACAGTACACAAATTTATTTGCTGAAATTAAATTTAATTATTTTTATATTTCAATAAGAAAATATTATGGATTTAATTACGAGTAAAAATTCAAAATAAGTTTATAAAGAAAGAAATTCAGTCTTTTGAAAATAATTTTAAAAAACTTTGGTAGTTTGTTTTGTAGATAGATAATATTGTTTAGTTGTTTTATATTCATTTAGTATCGTATTTTTATTTCTGTAATTTCTCCGTAGTTTCTGCTGTTGTTAAATTAAATTTTTATTTAAAAATACATTATATTGTTGTGTTTATATATTTATTAGTTTATTTATTATTTTACAAATTCAGCAATATTTGTGTTATTTATCAAGTACATACAGTTGTATTTCTAAAAAGGATTGTAATTAATTTGCTTGATAGTTAGTTTCTATGTTTATTAATTTTTCTTTCTTTTTTCGTTTAGTATTTAGGTGGTTTTGTAATTCAATTTTATTAGATTTTATAACTAATTTTTTTTTTATGGATTTTGTTGGGTTTTACGTTAGGTGGAAGAATTTCTAATATTATTTTTTAATATTTTTATTTTTATTTTTTTTTTTCAATATGGTTATTTAAAATATTGCCCACGTATGTTTGAGAGATATATTCATTGCTTGTCTTGTTTTATCAAGAAAACTTAATATATAATTTTTTTACATTTGACATTTTTTCAAATATATGATGTATTAACAAAAATGTTGTCAGGATTCAATAGTGATGTTAACTTTTAAACATGTATATTTATATCAATAAAACTTTGATTATATATACAAATATATAAATTTTTGAAAAAAAATTTACCTTTTTCTTGAATTGTATATTTTAGAGAAGTTATAAAAATGTTTCAGAATATATATTTAAATACAGTGAATGTGCCAGGAAGTAAATTTGCTATCAAATAAATATTTTGTATTTTGATCAAAGAATTAAACCTTTTCTATCGACTGCTAACTTTTGGGTAATTTTGAAATGTTAAAAAAAACATGTCATCCGTTACCTGATTTTACAAATATTATTAATAGTTTTGATCTAAAGCAACGATAGGCACAATGAGAGGACGTAAAAATTTGAATGTGTTAGTTTCTTTACGTTCTTTGTTGCGAATGTGTTTGTTATGTCTAGCATACATAAAAATAAATAATTTTTGGCTTTCTTTGTTATGTGTTGTGTTTTTGTATTTGCTCAACCATGCGACGATGATTTTTCGTCTTTTTATTCACACTAAATTGCTTAGCTTCGTTAGCCTTCGTGTTGTGTATGTGAAAATGCAACACTTGTCTACGGAGTGCTTTGGGCGCTGGTATCTGTACTAAAGAATAAAATTAGAACATTTCAAATTAAAACCGTAGAACAAGTTTAAAGTTTCTTTTTCAATTTATACTCTATAAGAATTATACTATTCCACTTGTAATCGGTTACTATTCACTTCCAGATTTGACTGATATTTTTTAAAACGAAAAACACTTTAAGCATTTTCTTTACATATAAAAAGCTTTGAGGATACCTATAAAGCATCTTTTGAATATCTCAAAAAGCTCCTTTTAATAAATATTCAATTGTGGCTTCTAAATTGTCCACATTGTTGAGGTCACGAAAAGTAAAAAAAAAAGAAAAACGAAACCGGAAGCTGCTTAACCGGTTTCGAATAATTTTTCTTTTCGAATTATTCGAAAGGCCGGGTTTTCTGTCGGTTAACCGTTTTTTTTTTTAATTTTCTTTCTTTTATTTCTTTACTATATTAACACATTTTTAACATGTGCTCAGGGAACCTTATTTAGGGCCCGATTCATTACAACAATCAAATTGCTTGAAAATAAAATTTATAAAAAATTACGTATTAATTCAACTGAGTTTTGAGTAATTTTCTTACAAATTTTTAAACAATTCTCTTGTATTGAATCAGATACTAAATTATTTGAAAGTAATTCTCATCTACATTATTATATGATAAAGTTTAGATTTTTAAAATTTCTAATTTATGATTTGAGTAACATCAGACGTACTGTGAACTGAGATTTTTATATTTTTTAGTTGAGTTAAACAATTTTTTTTTTAACAATATCTAGTTAAAGTCAATTTTAGTTTTGACGTTTGTCATAAGAAAAATTTCCTTCACCCAAAATAAGGTAAACTTCAGCAAATAGTTCAAAAAATATAAATTTTAAGATTTATTTTTATATTATTTATACCTTCTTTAGTAAAAATAATAAACATTTTAAAAATATTTAAATTTTTAGTAAAAACCTTTTAACCAGTTTTTTAAGTAAAATCGCATTCGAAATCGATTTTTATAAAAAACAATTGTTCGAATAAATCGAAAACCGGTTTTTTGAATACACTACAAACATACAAATTTAAAATATTTGCAATTTAATTTATAATATAAACTAAATTATTTTCACGTTCAATTTACAAAACTTTGTAACCATAATTTGTGTTCATTAATACAAACGTTTCGCTCCAATTGTATGGCAGTCAAGGTGGCCTATTCAATTCAACACTCCAACGTTAGTTGAGCAAAATTTCGATAACACAGGTCAACACTAAAAAAATATCGTGGAAAATATGTTGCGGATTTTATAGGAATCCTCATACCAATCACCAGAAAAGTTTTGGTTTTATTCCATCACGTCTTAAATTAAAACCATTGACGACCAAAGAAAATATGCTGCCTCCTCAAGGAGTTTTTGGGTTATATATATATATATATATATATATATATATATATATATATTTATGTAAGAGCTAGAGCAAATATGTCAACGTTTTGTAGAGAAGACATAGTGCTAAAAAATGTACTACTAGTTAGGACCTTAACTTGCCCCCTAGGAATTTTTAAAGTTTAAAAGATTAAAAATGAGAGGCAAAGAGAGAAAGAATTTGCATAGGATATAACTAATGTATGATCGTAGATCACGAAAATTAGAAAATGATCAAAATTACACCGTCAAAAAATTTGTGGACATTAAAAGCTCGGGAAAAATGTATTCTTTAAATAATAAAATTCATAGCTTCGCTCGTGAGATCTATGTAGGGTATTCCTTTCAAACTTAAAACTGCACTATCCTCTGCTACGCCCATATAAAATTTTATATAAATCTAACCGATTAGAAGTTGTAGATTTATTTCCAAAAATTTTCGATTCTGCCCTACTGTTTAATATTTGATAAAGTAATAAAGAAAAAAGTGTGCACATAACGTGTTTCCTGTTTGAGAGCAATTAGGGTTTTTTCACAAAAATTTTATTTTATAAAATTGGATTATATATGCGCTCGATTTTTTTTTTCAAAATATTAAAAAGACATTTATTTTTTAGAAAAATATCAGAATAAATAACCTGTAAAATTTTAAGCTCCATTCCATCAAAGTACAAAATTAATGTATTTTAGAACAAAAAAAAAAAAAAAATATATATATTAAAAAAAATCAGAAAAATCAAAGTTTTCAAATACTTGAAGAAAACACTCTAAAATACCAGAATTTGATTTTAATATTATGCTTTAAGAAATTTTTTATTTAAAAAAGTACACCTAAAGTTAATGAAATTTGATTTTTTTCCCAATATCTAAAAAAAAGTTTACTTTGACAGTTCAGTACAAAAAAAAAAAAAAAAAAAAAAAAAATGTAACCTAGACTAATCGTTTTTATTATTGCTACTGGTACATAATTTTGTTTATTTTTATTCCGTATCCAATTTTATTACGAAAAGCAAATCCAACGTGCGTGAGTTAAGAATGGGCTATAGAGTGCCAATTTTTTTTGGAACAATTATCATTTGGTAGCAAATTTCAAAAGTAATAAAAAATTTCGAATCGCTTAGGCGAAAAAATGTATGTTCGTCAAAATCATTTTTAAAATCCTAATCAAAACTTGTTTCTTTCTGAATGACATTTTTCGTTATCTCAGATAAGCCAAAATAAAAAAAAATATTCACAGAATCAAATATCATATAGTTAACAAATAACCTCGACAATATCATAAAATAAAATGCTACATGTCTTTGATAATAATTTTTTTTATCAAAAAAGTATGGCACCAATAACCGGTCAGGATGAGGCGCCAGTCGTCCCATACATGGTAGTTATTGAGCAAAAATTCAAGATCTGAAATTGTTCCATGTGGTACCGGCAAGCACTCAAAGTTAAAAACTTCAAAAAAAGTGTTTGAAAACAACAAGTTTTTTTCTTTATTTTAATTCCTGTAATCGCAGATTTTATCATTTTTATCCAATTCCTCTAATGTAAACTGCAAATACTTGTAGAAATAGGCCAACTTGTATTCAATCAATGTGTCGTTGACCAGTGTTAAATTATAGTGTGAACAAGTTTAGTTTAGAAAATTGTGCCGTTTCGAGTATTGCAAAATAAAGAATGGAAATTTATTGTTCTTGTAATTATGAACCGTTTGATATACATATCGTTAATGTGCCCTCAATAGCAGCGCCATGAGTGGTGCTCAAACTTGGGGAGAACAAATATGAATGGTTCTGAGGGTGCATCTTTCGCGAGGCATTCCCACAGCGTAATTTCAATGAAGCCAAAGTATCGCGTGATCAAAAAAGGTTTTCAAATTAGATTTTAAAATCACTGTGGCGTGATAAAAAAATAAATTGCAAAAACATTATATTCTTCAGAATCTATTTCAAATTTTGCGTACTTTATATTAGCATTTTTTAATTTTTTTTCAAATTATATTTACAATAAGTACATCTATTCTGTTTTAGATAAGCGAAAAATAGTTTTCAACAAAAAAATTGCATAAAAAGTATTAATGACCTGAGATCACATTGCCTTTAATATTTCTGATATAAGCTATCTTATAGCTTATATCAGAATGAAGTGGCACTGAAAAATAATCACGCATTTGAATTTAAATCAACATTTTTGGGTGTGTATTTTTGTCTTTGACAAATTTATTTTATGGTTATTTAATTAATCTTTTATTTTTATATTAATGATTTTTTTGTAGTTGGATGTGAAAAATACATTAGTGAATTAAATACAACTAAAAGATATATAAAAAATTTATGTACACTTTATTTTATACTCGATATTCTAAAGGCAGGTTAAATCAGAATTATGGTCCCGATTATGATCACTAATATAAAACGTATCGATACTCCATTAATTTGTATTTTGCATACCTTTGTGTAGGTTACATATGAGCATTTATTATTGATATCGGGCTTAAAATGGAATTTTTACATTTATTTTTATTTCTGATTTTTAACTACCATAACATAAACGGTAATGTCTTGTCCTTTAATATACACCCAATAAGCACATAAAAAATTAAAATTCAAGTGCTTGAAATTTAACTGGAATTCAATTTGAGTTACAATCGTTCTTTCCAATAATTCAAGTAAAATATATATATATTTTTTTTAATTTGTTACGAACTTTAATTTGTTGTGAAGTTATTGTAAAATAATTTTATTATATTCAAAATAAATAAATCCACATCCATAGACGGATTAATGGAAATTAAATTGTAGAATTTGGAAGAAAGAAAGGTGAATAAAAAGTACATATTAAAATTGTCATTTTCATTTTTCAGATTCCCTTTTTCCAGACATTTTAGCAAAGAAAAATTTAAATCAATTACTTGCAATAATATTCTACAGAAATACTTTAAAGTAAGTAATCAATAAAGTCCTAAAACAACATTTGAGATGAAAGGAAATGTAATCTATCTATTGAAGACTTCAAGAAGGGGGAAGAATTTATTTGTTTTAGTATAAGTAACATGTAATTTAAGTTGTTTATTTTTATTTTTTTTGTTTGTAATTATACACTATTTTAATGTATTTAATTTAGATTTATTTTTACAAAATAAAAAATATTACCTTGAATTCAATTATTTTTAATATTTGAATTGTGCTATTATTCAAGGCTTGAGTTAAACAGTATTTCTAGGTTTGAATTCAATTATTTTTTCGACATTAATTGAACTAAAATTCAATGGTTGAATTCAACAGTATTAACAATATAATGTTCAACTTGAATTCAAGTTTCCGTTTTACTGGAGTATGTTATTGAATTAATGACTGGAATTCAACTATTTTTAAACTAGAATTCAAGCAGAAATGCTTATTGCGCATTTAAAAAATTTGCTGATTGTCAAATATTAAAAATATATCAACAAATTCTATAAAATCATAAGACGAGAAAATATAGGCCACTTTGTTTATAATTTTTTTTTTTTTATTTTAATGAAATGTTAAAAAATCATTATGATCGGGATTATCCTCGGGGTCATCAACTAATTATATTGTATCACGTTTAATTTGTATTTTAGTAATTTTGATGTGGGCTACGTATGTAAGGAAATTTTTTAAATATTGTTGAAAATAGATTTTTTTTATGACTTTTTATCTTAAACCTCCATAACACTGACACCGTTCGCTAAAAGTCATTCACGCGAACAGATTTGTGTTTCGTTAAAGCCAGCTAATATTAGTACTAAATAGTGTTGATGTACCATTGAAAATTTAAAAAAAAAATTTTTTTTTGAACCCCAAAAGTAAACGAATTTGAAGAAATACCAATATATATTATAACTTAATAAGCAAAATGTTAAGTTAAACAAAATGTCACCATATAAATTCGAACTAAGTTATATTAAGTTAAATAAAAATTCAGATTATGGTTCACATTGAACATGTACATCATTTTGTAAATATATTAATCGCATCTAAATAAATACGATATGCAAATAAAATAATATTTACACTAATTGTTATCACCCTGTATATAAAATAAATTGAAATTTTTTTGTAATGTATTGTATATTTTATATGGTTTTTATATTAATATTTATAATAATTAAAACTTTAATTATTATTTATGTTTATTATTTATTTATTTATTATTATTATTATTTTTTTTTAGTTTCTTTGGTATAAGTTGCAAATAGTTTGTTTAATTTTCTTAATTTAGCATAAAATAGTTTTATTTATTAATTTTTAATATAAATTTTATTATGTAAAACGTTTTTCTTTATTTTAATTAAATTTTGTATAATAAATAACAGCAAATGGATAAAGTTTTATTTGTTAATTTTTTAGTTTAATACATAGAAAAAATATACAAAAAGTTTAATAAAAAAGTAGATGAAAAAACTTAAATATAATATAATTTAATTTAATCTAATATTATTCTTAATTTTTAAAAATTCTTTTAAAAAAATTTACAGTTAGCCAATATTAATTAAATAAATAAAAAAATTGAAAACAATTATTTATATATACAAATATTTGTAAAGTTCACAGTTTTTTTTTTACATTAGAAAGTCATAAAACTATAAACCTTAAACTGCACATTTATATTCTTTTTAAAAATTTTAAAATAGAGTTACGATTAGACTCAAATATTTAATGAACTAAATGAAAATACTATTTTTGGTAAAAGTTGATTTGGGATGATATTTGTAAGATCAAATGATCTTACATATAATGAACATCTACTTTTCCTTACTTTGTTACATTAAATAAAAATTCATATAAAGAAAGTCCTTGTATACATTAGACTGCTCCAAAAAAGCCGACTTTTGAATTTCGACCGTAACTGCCCCTAGGATTGTTCCTTTTTATCTAAAAATATAATGTGCAAAATATTAGAGTGATCGGATGCCACTAACACGTGCCGCATCGACCTTGAAGTTTGTATGATACATTTATATGGGAAAATTTTGACTTTTCAGTTTTTTGAAAAACATTTGCTAATATCAACATTTTTTTTCTTGCAATTTGATGTAAAGGAACCATACTCTAGTAATAATTATCTATCAAACAAGAGAAAAAAAGTTAAAATCGGTTAGAAAATATTAAATTTATTAGAAATTTCCAGACCATTAAAATTTTTTTGAACAGTTGTGCGAACAACGTACATACAAATTTTGAAATTTGCGGATTTCCCAGGAAGGCATTCTTTCATGATTTCAGTGTTGTGGGGTCAATTTTATTCGTCGTCTTATTATAAGATAATAAGATAAAATATATTATAGACTATTAAAAATTATAACATATTTCAACAATGTTAACTTTTAAAGCAAAATGGTCAAAGGTCAAATTTCGGAATATATGAGATTTTCAACGGAAATATAACTCAAACACTGTTGAAATGCGTTACAAATTTCGAAATATACTTTGTATATTATATTTTATCTTATTATCTTTTATAGTCTGTATACTAGTCCCAAAAAATTGACTCCACAGCACAGAAATCAGCAAAAAAAAAAAAATGCCTTTTTGTCGAAATCCGCAAAATTCAAATGTAAGATCGACCTAATTCTTTTTTATTTTCACTTTTTGTAATTTTGTATATAACAGAACATATTTTTTTTCCTAACTCTTTTGAAATTTTGAAAATATGGTGATTTGAAACATCCATGATAAAAATCAACGTTTTTTAATAAAGCATGAAAAGGAGATTACATTTTTCTGCAGGATTCGAAGCTTTTTTTCCGTAATTATGGCTCAAATTTGACTTAAAATAGCATTTTATTTCAACATTTCCATAAAAATTAAAAATTTGTCTGTACATTGCTTACACAAGTGTTCGAAAACATGTTAATGGTCTGAGGGATTTCTAATAACTTTAATATTTTCTAATCGATTTTAACTTTTTTCATCTTGTTTGATGGATAATTATATTGTAAAAAAGAGTCAAAATTTTCCCATATAAATGCAAGATGCGATACGGTTAGCGACATCCGATCACTCTAATATTTTTCACACCATATTTTTACATAAAGAAGAACAAGATTAGCAGTAGTTACGGTCGAAATTCGAAAATCGGTTTTTTTGGAGCAGTCTAATATACACACATATTTTTTAAGAAAGCAGAAAAAACTGTGAATATTCAATTATTTGGGTTGTGAGTTTTTGCTTTAGTTTGTAATATTTATATTTTGGTTGTATTATTTTACAATTGTTTTAAAAGTTAATGAATAGTGGTGATTATTATGTATGTATTTTTGTTAAAATTTGTTTATTAGAACGAATAATAATCATAATAATAATAATGATAATAATTTTAACAAATTGTAAGACGTTTGATTTTTTATTAAATTTTATTTTTATAATATTAATAAGAAGTTAGAAGAAAAAAATTTTAATCGCTTTATTTTGTTATGAATATATAATATTTTTAGTTGTTATTTAATATTATAATATTTAATTTGTTTTCAACATTTTTTTTAAACAATATGTTTTTAGTAGAATTTCGTATTTTACAGTCCCCAATTAATTATAATTTAATTATATATAATACATGTAAACTAGTTGTTATTTGCTTAAATTTTTCTTTGCATAACTTTAGTTTATTAAATAGTGATTACTGAATTCTTTAAATGGACTCATTAACTTAAGCAACAATAAAAATTAAAGTAAAACTATATAATACATAAAAAAAAAAATGATTCGAGTTATCTTAATGTTCTTAAAATCGGTAAAAATATTGAAACATTGAAAGTTTTACTATAAACCCAGACCAAAAAAAAAAAAATAATAATATAGGCTTGGTATAAAAAATCTATACCTTTTAGCTTATCAAAAATATTTTCAATAGTTTAAAGAGATTGAAATGTGTAATAAATATAATCAAATTTATAAAATTAGTATCGATTTCATAAATATTTCTAAGTCAATTTTAGAGGCTTTATTATTTTCTATTATCCATTTGGTTATTTAAACTGTTACTTCCATATAAATTCAAAGGTTTCTATAAAAATAGCTGTAGATAATAAAGTTTTCGTTATCGATAAGTATGTTTTCTATAAAAATTGTTATCGATAACAAAGTTTTCTATGAAAATTGTTATTGATAACAAAGTTTTCTATAAAAATTGTTATCGATAACAATTTTCGTAGAAAACTTTGTTATCGATAACAAAGTTTTATATAAAAATTGCTACCGATAACAAAGTTTTATATAAAAATTGTTATCGATAACAAAGTTTTCTACGAAAATTGTTATCGATAACAAATTTTTCTATAAAGATTGTTATCTATAACAAAGTTTTCTATAAAAATCGTTATCGATAACAACGTTTTCTATAAAAATTTTTATCGATAACAAAGTTTTATACGAAAACTGTTATCGATAACAAATTTTTCTATAAAGATTGTTATCGATAACAAAGTTTTCTATAAAAATCGTTATCGATAACAAAGTTTTCTATAAAAATCGTTATCGATAACAACGTTTTCTATAAAAATAGTTATCGATAACAACGTTTTCTATAAAAATCGTTATCGATAACAATGTTTTCTATAAAAATCGTTATCGATAACAAAGTTTTCTATAAAAATTTTTATCGATAACAAAGTTTTCTATAAAAATTTTTATCGATAACAAAGTTTTCTACGAAAATTGTTATCGATAACAAATTTTTCTATAAAGATTGTTATCGATAACAAAGTTTTCTATAAAAACCGTTATCGATAACAAAGTTTTCTATAAAAATCTTTATCGATAACAAAGTTTTCTATAAAAATTTGTATCGATAACAAAGTTTTCTATAAAAATTTTTATCGATAACAAAGTTTTCTACGAAAATTTTTATCGATAACAAAGTTTTCTACGAAAATTGTTATCGATAACAAAGTTTTCTATAAAGATTGTTATCGATAACAAAGTTTTCTATAAAGATTGTTATCGATAACAAAGTTTTCTATAAAAACCGTTATCGATAACAAAGTTTTCTATAAAAATTGTTATCGATAACAAAGTTTTCTATAAAAATTGTTATCGATAACAAAGTTTTCTATAAAAATTGTTTTCGATAACAAAGTTTTCTATGAAAATTATTATCGATAACAAAGTTTTCTATAAAAATTGTTGTCGATAACAAAGTGTTCTATAAAAATTGTTACCGATAACTAAGTTTTCTATAAAAATTGTTATCGATAACAAAGTTTTCTATGAAAATTGTTATCGATAACAAAGTTTTCTATGAAAATTGTTATCGATAACAAAGTTTTCTATGAAAATTGTTATCGATAACAAAGTTTTCTATGAAAATTGTCATCGATAACAAAGTTTTCTATGAAAATTGTTATCGATAACAAAGTTTTCTATGAAAATTGTTATCGATAACAAAGTTTTCTATGAAAATTGTTATCGATAACAAAGTTTTCTATGAAAATTGTTATCGATAACAAAGTTTTCTATGAAAATTGTTATCGATAACAAAGTTTTCTATGAAAATTGTTATCGATAACAAAGTTTTCTGTGAAAATTGTTATCGATAACAAAGTTTTCTATGAAAATTGTTATCGATAACAAAGTTTTCTATGAAAATTGTTATCGATAACTAAGTTTTCTATAAAAACTGTTATCGATAACATAGTTGTAAAGACATGTTTTCTGAAAAAGTGAAAATTGACAATCAATTTTCTGATATTTGTCCCCAAATTTTTTATTACTTTTAAATCGATTTTTCACACTTATTTAAATAAGGAATGAAAAGAAAACAGCAACTCTTTAATCTGTAAAAATAACAACCGATAATTCAGCTGCACTCAATCAGGTACGATCGGATATTAAGCAGTTAAGATGTCTCCCAAAGTTCATATTGCAAACTATTTTGAATTTTGGTTTTTGTTAAACGCATAACCGAAAATTGCATATTAAGGACTGCTTGTGCAAGTTCTTTATAACTTATATACTTTTGTTGCAATTTTATTAACCAGAAAAAGATAAAATTTTCCCGAAAAAAATCCCTGAAATATTTAATTCCCCAATTCCTAAACCAAAATTTTCATTATTTTCTGAAACAAAAGTTTCTCAAATTTGCGGTTAAAATCATAAATATGGTAGCCCTGGTTCGATTTCTAGTCGATTTTATATGATAATATCCTATGCTACACTATAAAGGGAGTGAAAAGAGAAAAAAATAAATTCAAAATTTTTGATTAATATTTGTATGTAATATGTATAAACAGTGTAAATTATACTTTTCAATATTGTAAGCCTGGGAAAACAATAAAAGCAAGTGGTTTCGACTTCATAGTGTAAGAAAAAAGTGACCTAGTAAGCCCAGCTGAATTTTCATGTACGTAACGTGCGGAGCTGTCAAATTGTTTTTGTATTTCTATGTAATTTTTTTTACTGCGTTCATTTACTCTTCTTCTACTTCATTTACTCATTTTTTCTTCATAGCATTTTGACAAAGTTTTTGTTGTTTTTGTAGATATGCGGTCACTTTATAATCACATAATGTTTCGACTTATGTAAAATAATTTTAATATTTTTTTTGTGCAAAAGTAATATTTTCCTTATAAAGAATTCAAACACTGCAACAGGGGACTTAATATATTTAGACATAACTTTAAGTCATAATTTGTATGTATGTATGTATATATATTAAAAATTTTATATAATATATAACTATTAAATATTTATCTTTTTTAATTTGTATAATTTTGAGTCAATTGAAAAATTACTAATTTTGCGTTTTTTTTTTTTTGTGAATTTCTTGTAATTCTCTATAGGTATTTATGTATGTACGCATTTTTTTAATAAATATTATGTATTTATATTTATATAAGTATATATAGGTAAATTTAACTAATATTATAATATTTGAGTGTGTGTATATATATAAGTATTCTATATATATATATATATATATATATATATATATATATATATATATATATATATATATATATAAAGTATAAATAAAGACTAATTACGATTATTTACATATTAGCGTTTGGGTTAAAATTAAACATTTGTTTGCAGAGAAAATAGATGTAAAATGTAACTAAAGAATTTGTTTGCAAGATTTTTTTTTAATGTTAACAAACATATTATGTTCCCCAACAAATTCATTATTCACAAAGTATGTATGTATTTTCTCTGAGTTTGTTTATTATGTTTTTAACTGAAATATGAAATGTATTTATTTTAACCGAAATTTTTATTTAAAAATATACTTTTAATGCGTTTTTTTTTTTTTTATTTTTAGTAATATGTAAAACTAAGCATTGCTCTCACATTTGCTATTTGTTAGTTGGATAATTGGTTGTTTTTGTTTGTATGGTGTTCCAATTCAAACTGTGTTAAACTAAAATCTTAAAAACTATATTAAATTGATCATCTGTTTTAATCATCCCACGTGGGAAATTGTGTTTCATCGATAAACATACTAAATGTTCCCGTATTTCCACTGGTTTGACCAATTGCTGGATTTCTTGCACTTGATGTATTGTGTGTATTCGTGGAGTTGTTATCTTGTGACTTGGAGGAATGATTGGAGCGAGGTTCTGAAAGAAAATTTCAAAATTAAATAAAGTAAATAAATTTAAGTAAAAATAGATGCCATCTGCTTCTGAATTTCTTTGTTCAATATAACTTTAGAATTATAACCTATCTTTACACTATCTGAATTGTAGTTAAAATTTTGATTTTAAAATTCTCTAATGGTGGTACGTAAGGATATTCATAAGGGGTCGCAAAGACCAAGATCTCTTGAAGACACAATTTTTTAATGTAAATATTATTTCGAATTTTAAATAAAAATTCCAGTGAAAGCATGAAACCAAAGAATATAAAGAATGAAAGTCTTGTCAAAAAAACCTTACAATGTTGTCAAAAAAAAAAACCCTAATTTATATGTATTAGTGCTAAAACCACTTTCACAACACATGATAAGCACACGTAGTTGCACAAAAGAGTATTCAAAAATTATTAAATACAATTTTCATCTCTTGATGCCGATTACATTGACAAATATAATTATAGTTACATTTTTTGATTTTTTGTTGATGAATATGAAAATAATTTTAAATTCTGATTTATTTTTAATACCGAAAGTTGCAACTTTAGAATATTACTTGTGTGTCAAGTTAGTTTATAATAATTTATAATCAAGTTAACATTTTATAGTTTTCAATATTATTTTTCATAAATTATAATTATTAGATAAAAAACTTTTAAAAAAGAAAGGTTATAAAAGCTTTAAGAAGTGGGATACATTTAATTTAAAATGCAGAGAAGAAATTTAACACAACAAGAACTGATGACTGCATTTCCAGAAAGTGCAACAATAGCTCAACTGCGTACATTGTTTCAAAAAACTAATTCAGATGCTAATGAGATTTATGAAGCTGTCTGAAGATATATCTGGAGAAAGCGAATCTACGAATGCGGTTGTACATAATATTTCTTCTAATATTCAAACTTTGATACGTCGAGTTTTGGCCCAATCCACTACATCTTCTGTTCAGGCAATGGTAATCAAGCCTTATCTATCTGCAACATGTGTTCAAGTTCAGTCCATTCCGTTCCAACAATGTCTTCTGTTCAATCTTCTGAATTAACACAAACTACTGATGCTCAATATGTTACCTCCGTTCAACCAACTGCATCCATTCAGCTCGCTGCCTCTGTTCAATTTGCTGCTGTTCAAGCAGCTACTTTTGTTCAAGCTAGCTCTTCCATTGACCCACCCATTAACTCATTTAACAATGAAAGCTCTATTGATAACGCTATAAAACAATTGCGAAAACAACGTGAATTAATGTTAATTCAACATGAAGTAGACATACTTAATAATGATGTAAAATTTTGTTCATTTGATTTCACAAGTATTGAAGCAATGGTTACCAAGTTTTCTGGAGATGACTTATATGATGTTAAATGATGGATAAGTGATTTGGAGGATGCTTTTGTTTTATTTAATTGTAATGAACGGATGAAACTAATATGCGCTCGAAGATTGTTATGTGGAACTACATTATTGTACGCAAGAACATTGTATCTTACAAACTATGATTCTCTGAAACGGGCTCTTTTAGATGAGTTTTTGCAATCGAAGTCCATGTTACACATGTAGATGTTAAATACTTATTATTTATTTTAATTTTATTTTCATATAATTTACAAATTTATTTTAGGTCTTAACAATTCAATTGAAAATTTTTGACTGAAAATTAAAATATAGAATATGGAAGTCTCCACATTAACACCCCCCCCTCCCTTTTGTAATGTTACATAATTGAAAATGTATTTTCGTTAATACATATTTTGATTAATAATTATTGCAAGCTTAGGTCCATGTTAAGATTTATGAAAGTTTTGATCTTCAAAAATATACCGGTTCCAACACTTTTTAAAATTAGATTTGTAGTGCTTTTGTTTGATGAAAATTTCAAACAAAATTTGCGTTTTCTTTTGAAGGTTCAATGCCATTGAAAAGTGACCAAGATATCAAATTTAACCTTTGAAAATTGACATATCTTGGGAATTCTTAGCCAAGTTCTTGAATCATTTAGAGATTTGAGAAGGATTATGCGAGTCTCACCGATGAACTTGAGATTCTGTTAAAATTTAATGTATCAATGCGTTACATTGTAAGTTTTTGTAATTGTAAGTAAACCAAAGCATTGTACAACTCTTTGCAGTTGACAGTTTATTGTCTTGATTTCAAGAGGATTACAGGCTAGGATTCAGACACTTTATTATATATGTAGATACCTCCAAATATTTAAAATTGTCTGCACCGATTTTAGAATGTCAAAATTCGAGATTTTGTGTCAAAAAAAGATGAATAATTAGATTTTATCTGATAATTTGATTAACTCTTAATCTTGGGATATTTTTCACTGCTGATAGTTCGCTATGACGTTATTAAAAATTCATAATTTCGCAGCTACTTGCTTGATCTTTTTTTTACCGTCCTTTTATTCGGGGTCAGCAATTATAGATGTTAAATCCATATTATTTATTTTAATTTTATTTTTAAAAGAATTTTATTTTCATATAATTTACAAATATATTTTAGGTCTTAACAATTCAATTGAAAATTTTTGACTGAAAATTAAAATATAAGTTTGATGAGAAAAATATAATTTATTTTTAAATAGAGTTTTGTCACAAGTAGAATGTTAAAGTCTCCACACACATATACGAACAACTAAAAATACGAAAGCTACAATCAAATGAAAGTATTCAGCCGTATGTCATTGAAACGAGATTGATACCAGAAAAAGCCAACATTCCGGAAATTGATTTCATTCAGGGCTTAATGGTAATGACCACATGTAAATATTTTATATCAAGCTACTACAATGCAGCTGCTGATAACCCAATATGATCGTTATAAGAAACTATGTGATAAGTTCAGAAGTAATACGGAGTCGGAGTAGACAGTTAATAAATATAATTCACCAAATGGATTAAAGAAGTCGAAAGCAGAAATTCGTTGTTTTAACTATTCTCAATTCGGTCATTTTAAAAACCAATGTTCAAAACCAATACATGTTAAAGGTTCCTGTTTTAAATGCAGTGAATTGGGTCACTTGTTATTGTGTTATTGTGGTTATTGCTAAATAATGAATAATTAGTTCTGTTATTCCCTATATATATAATTACATATAAAGCGACAATACTACATAATTAGTTTGATCAAGACGATCAAAAGTCAGAATGGTCGAGCTGTGAGAATATTACTTGTCATCACGTTAGTTTATAATAATAATTTATAATCAAGTTAACATTTTATAGTTTTCAATATTGTTTTTCATAAATTATTAAATAAAAAACTTTTAAAAAGAAAGGATATAAAACAACTTTGTTCGTTTAATATAAATTTCAACATATAAAAAAGGAATGAGGAGATGTAATGTAGCTTTGGGTTGGAGAATAACTTACGCGTTACCGTAATTATTTCTTAAGTACAGTCAGGTTTTAGTTTTTTGACCTTCGAGAATTTTGTATCTTTGTCGCACCAGTGCATAACGGTAAAAGTTATACATCGTTTATATTGACCGCATATTTTTATCTGAGTGTTACAGCTTCCTATATGAAGCTATAGATCGTCTGGATATCGGATCGATAACCCCACAAACAGAAAGATCTAATCAGTCCAGCTTCATATATGAAGATATAGGTCGTCTGGGACTCCAATTGGATTGAAAGCCCCCCAAAAGTGGAAACATAGACTCAGTGTCTCATAAACTGGATATGACACATCATTGATTATGTCAGATGATGAAGAAGAAAGGAATATCAAAAATATTCATGTTGCGGAAGTTAAAATTCTGTCCTAGTGAAAAATATATCGTGAGTGTAATTTCTCTTAAATGGTAAATGAAAGGTTTGTTTATTTTGTGTTGTTTTTCTCTCTCAAAAGTGTACTGAATTGACACAGAACTCGTATGTGTGGAGAGATATGTTGTTGTTGTATGAAAGATACTCTCTTTCTATTCTTTGTATTCTTTACATGAAACTATTTAAAAATTGAAAGACATCTTTATATAAAACATTTCTAATTTGGAGCCAAAAAAAGATTTTTTTCTTTAAAATGAGCTATTTTAAAAATCAACTAGCACTAGTTGTAAGAAAAACCAATGAAGAAACTCGTGCTTTACTTCGATTGAAAATATTATGCTTGATAAAGGCAACCACAAATTAATATAAAGAAAATTGAAAAGAAAATAAATAGTTGACTTTAATTTCATGAAACTAATTTGACGAAAATATCGATTTTTCATCTGAAAGCCTATTTTTATTTTTTGTAAATATATTATGCCAGGAACTTTCTTATAAGGTCGTTTTAGTACTCTTTCCGGATTTTAACCATAGAATAACATCCAATGAAATAAGATTGTTAAAATTTACTCGAATGGTGCGATATTTCAATCAGGCCTTCCAAATTTTCCGATCGACATTATGCCGATCTTTTACTTTAAAAATAGCAAACTGCCGATTGCCGATTTTTGCTTCAAAAATGCCAATTTTTTGCTAAGATTTATAAATATAGGCATTTTATTAGTTTTGGTTCTTTTAGAGAGAAAAAAATGTATTTTTTTTAATCACCCTTAATGCAATAGAAGAATACTTTTGAAATTTATTTATTTTTTCCCATAAGAATGCTCAACAGTTAATTTCAAAACTTAAATGAAAAAGATGTCAACAAGTGTTTTTGTCTGCTGTAACATAAAACCATATTTTTCGAAAAATGTGCGGATTTTTCTTAAAAATTATCTGGCAGCCCTGACCTCAATGCTGAGTGCACTAAACTTTTATTTTGCAGAGAAGTTTGCGGTCTATAAAAGAAAACTTTACTTAAACGACTTTTTAATTTAAAGACAAAAAAATTATTTTAATACGAATTGTAACTCATGTGTTAAATTTAATTTTGAATCAGCAGATTTCAAAGCATTTTAGTTGAAATATAGGAAAGTTTATCCGCTATTAGAACAATTTTCATCAACATACACTTTTATGTGAAATAAACTTTTTTTTGTCTATCACAAGAAAGAATCGATTTTTTGTGGACGCAGAGAATAATATTAGATATGCATTATCTGAAATAGTCTCTATATTAAAGATCTCATGAAACAAAAACAATGTCCCAATTAATAATATTATTTTTAAATTCTTTTATCTTTACATAACATTTTATAAAAATTTTAAACTACACTGGTGCATATTCTTATAAATGCACATCGAATATTTTTTTTAATCAACTTAACAAAAATGGGTCTAAAATAAATTAAGGTGCTGCAAATTAATTTTTTAATTTATTTATTGACTTCACTTGAAAAATAATAACAAAAAACTTAAAATGTTCGTTAAATTTTTTTCATTGTAATTTTAGTAGTTAAATGCTATTTTTTATGACATTTCCCTATATACGCACTTAAACTAATGAACCAATTTAGCATTACTAATAATGTGTTGATGAACCTTTGTTTTGAATAACTTCAAAAATTCGGTGTGACATTGATTCGACTAATTTTTGAAGAAAATCCCTATCAATTTCTTCCCAGGCTTGCTTAATTTTTAGCTTTATCTCCGTTATTATCATTATGGTTTCATTCTGTGTATTTCTTGCGTAAATTTAACCAGTCCAATAGTGGAATATTATGTTTATTAAACCACGACTTAGATTGGTTCGAAACATGGATTGCAGCGTTATCCTGTGGGAATATGCAATCTTCATCTATTTTTTCATCCATAAATTAAAGAAGAGCATCTTTCAAGAGTTCTTTATAGATTGCACTGTTCATTTTAGTTGGAACCAAACATATTTTTGATTACTTTATTCCACTCATCTGTCCATTTCATGTATTTGCGCGTAAATTTTAAACGATTTTCCTTATGATGCTGTTTTAGCATTGGCTTACATTTCGGTTTCTTCCATTTTATGTTACCATATATTCGCAAAATCTATGCAACATGTTCGGAAGTGACAGGAAGGTCAAGTTTATTTTTTATTTGTGTAACATTTAATTTATTGTGGGTGACTTCTTCTTTTATTTCATTAATTTGCCTTTTTATTAATTTTTGATTACCTTTTGTTGGTTTCCGTACTCCGTATTTCTGCCCTTTCTTAAGAAACCCTCGAATAATTCCTTCCGAACGGTTAATTTTTCGTCCAATTTCTCTGTTAGTAGAGCCTTTATCAGGAATAAATTTCATTTGAATTTTTTCCTGGATTGTAAGAAAAGTTCATTTGAGCATCCTTTAATATGATGAAATTTCATTATTAAAACAGAAATGTTTCCAGTAAACAGAGATGTTGTCATCAAAAACTTACTTTAAGTGAACCAAACAACTAAAACTGTTAAAATTTTTATATATATATATATATATATATATATATATATATATTTTTTTTTTTTTGCAATAACTTTTTAGACAAATTTTTTTCGACTGCGTTTATAAGAATATTCCACTGAAATGATCACCAATCTGTCGGAAAAGCAAGAAACAAATATTTCTTACATAAAAAAGTACCATTATATCGCGAGTTATTGTAACAACATAACATTATTTTTGGTTAAGAGAAACGAATATACGTCAAAGAAAAACAAAAATTTTAAATGCGTTTATAGAAATATGCACCAGTGTAGTCAAAGTTGTAGTGGGTCGCGTTTCCATTACAATGTCGCGTAGCAAGATCTTGTGAGCGCCTCTGATCTAAGTATTTACCGTTCGTAGGATTTAACAAATTAAAGCTTAGTCCATTAATGAAAAGCTTTTCTGAATTACCTTATAAGCAACTATATGCTAGACACCTCTTCTTTGGTCATCAGATAGTAAGATGAGAATTCAGATAGTGTAAAGGTACGAATTGTTTGATGATTTTTTTCTTCTCTATTTTTTTCCTCATTATTTTGCAGAAAACTTTTTTAAAATATATTTTTTTATATTATGTATATTACTTACTTGTCGTATTTTGTTTTGTATTATCTTTACTGGCCCATACGGGTTCATGATTTTGGTTCATATAAGAAGGTTGATCCCAAACAGCTTTTTCTTCGACATTTTTGCTCTGTACCACAAATATTATAAAGAAAAATGTTCATATATTAATCAAATTTACTAGAAATTATAAAAAGTAGAAACAAAAACAACATACATAGTCTTTGTCGACTCTTAATTCCATGTCATCGGTTGTCTGTTCGAGGGTACTATGCGTAATGCCATAATAAAAGTACATAACGAAGCCCAGTGACATCCAAATGGTAAATCTAACTAAGGTTAATATGCTTAATTTAAATATTAAATAGATATTGACTGCAATGGCAATCGCTGGAATAAATGGAAGTCCAGGGGTGAGAAACGCAAGCGCATATCTGAGAATAACGAAATTACAAATATATAAACAAATAGCATTAGTTTTTGACTCCGAATTTTTTCTAAAGATTACTAAATCGTTTTTGTTTTAATAGTAGTAAGAAATTGTATTATCTTTACCTATTTTGTGGTTGTCTTGAGATAATTAATAATATCACAAATATGCCGATAAATAAAATGAAATAAATGAATGCTGCGAAACCACCGGACCAGCCAATGGCCGCAAATAGATCCAAGAAGAATATGAGACCGAACATGATGCCAACAAGTTTGGTCACATACATGCCTGCGGGTGCGAAAATTTAGAATTTTGAACAAGGTTTGTTTTTGTAAAATTTAAAAATTTTGGGTTAAAAAAAACATTAAAACATATTTTTGTTTTAAATAACAAATAATAGGATAATCTAAAAAATCTTACCACTTTCCGTGGTGGCCTGACCGGGATTAATCCATGGAAAGAAGCCAGGACACAGGTATGAATATTCGTGTATTTTTCTCGTTATGAAATTAAGACCCATCGTATCGAAGGCCGTAGCCTGGCCGGTGGGACCAGTTGGAGCACCATGTACAGCACCATAAAATTTATTCTCCGAACGATCTGATACCAGAAATTGATCATCACGACCCAAATAACCTTCAGGACTTTCATCGATAAATGAATCGTCGGAATCGGACATGCCTCGTGTAACACGTTTTATAGTCAACTTATTCGTTTCCAATACTTCGGCTGTAGTTTTATGAGGATCATTTGCGGCACCCGTCGTTATGGGTGTGCGAAGTTGAGCTGGTAGTAGTTCGATCAAGGACGTACTGTGTGGTTGATAACGCAGCACTAGGACACATGTGGACACTAGCGTGTAGGCAAGTAGAGTGCCAATTGACATCATTTCCACTAGAATCTCTAGACGTACTGATAGTGCTACTAAGGCAGCTGCAATACCACTTCCAATGGTGGCTAAACCAGGTACATTAGTGCGTTGCCATAGTTGGGAAAGTTGTCTAAAAGTTTTTTTAAATAATTAATTTTTTATTTTGTGGTTTCGGATATTTTAAAGAGAAATTTCCAAAATAAATTTAAGATGAGTCAAAATATTTTAAAACCTCTAAATAATTATTAGTTCTTTCTTTTTTATTCTTAATTAAAGGAGGAAATGAAAATAAACTAAAGAATAATTTTTTGGACTATAATGAAGGCCATTGAATATTAAACGAAAAAGATGTCACCAAATATTTTTTCTACTGTAACATAAAACCACTGAATCAAATTATCTTCTTTCATTAAACAGGCAATTTATAATACACGTACTTTATGAAAATTCTAATTAAAGTAGCAACACAAATTTTAGATTCAATATTTATCGAGTTAAGCTTCTTAAATTTGTAAGCGATTCATTATAGTTCAACAATACAGTTCCTTTGAAAGAGTTTATTCTTGACTTTGAAGGTAATCATTTCTTCTACACATAAATAACTAAAAACCCAAAAAAGTTGATAGTTGGTTAATCTATCAGTCTGGAGGTTGTGAGTTCGATTCCCGCTAGAGTTTTTCAAGAAGTTCTACAGACTGGCGGACATCTTTATGTCGGTCTACTGGAGAACGATATACAAATATTTTTTCAATTGATTGTTCATACTTACTTAAAGATCAAACCATCTTGAGCCATAGCATAAATAACTCTTGGCATTGGAAACATAGAACCAAACATTGCAACCGATAGGCCTGCCGTTGCGCCAATCGCCACAATTGCTCTACATTTGGGTGCATTGACGTACGACCACATTTGCACCAAAGCAGCGCCAGCATTAATATGATCGTAGGGAACGACCAACGTTAAAACTAAACTAACTGTAACATAGGCCAATAGAACAATAAACAATGAACCCACTATTGCTTTTGGAATACTTTTTTGGGGATTGTGGGCTTCTTCACCCGTTGTGGCTATAATATCAAAGCCAATAAATGCATAAAAACAAGTGGCAGCACCTGAAAACACCTGTAACGAACAAATAACAAATAAAAATAAATAAATTAATCCTCAATATGTTTTTGATAATCATGATAAGAATGAATGTAAGTAAAAAAAAAAAACACATACCCCACTCCAGCCGTATGGCAAAAATCCTTGATGTTCAGTCCATGTATTGGTGTCCACATAAAACAAGCCAGCAGTCATAACAAACACCCAAGTTGCAAGATTTATGGCATTTAAAGTATGATTAAATATCACCGATTTGCTGGCACCCATTGCCAGTACACTTGTCATAATGAGTGTAATGCCGAAGGCTATAAAATCAGGTGGTTTACCTGGGTATCCAATATAAAATAATGTTAAATATGTGTTATTATTATTTTTTTTTTAAAGGAAGTGAGTACGTAAAAATCTGTATGGGAGAGTTATATTTAAAATTCAAATAAATGTTTATATTACCAAATATGGTACCAATGGTATCGCCTATGGCTGTTGATATGGCACCACCAGTTAGAGAATCAAAACTTGAACTTAACGCACAAGCACAGGCACTTGTTCCTGTAAAAGTATTACGAAAGAAAAATAAATCTTTATAAATCATCTAATGTGGATTTCTTTAGAAATGTTTGCAAAACAAATTAAAATGAAAGACATATATTTAAACGAAAAACAATAAAAAATATTTATTTTGATACGGTATTTGGTTGGCTTATCTTAAACTCAATACTACTACGTTACTACGTGATGTTAGATGGAAAACTTTTTTTGATAGTAAGAGAACTTTTAAAAGATTAAAAAAAAACAATATATAACATGAATGATTTCATTGAAATAAAAAGCATAGAAAAGGCAATTTTAACAACAAATTAAAATATAAAACATTTTTCAAAATGCAACTGCATTTTTCAGATGCTTTTTATTTCTTGAAAACTGGTTTATATTGGTTAAATCATCGAATTTAGATTTTTTGGTATGGTAATTTTTACTACTTCTAATAACACAGTGCAACAAGAAAAAATTGCTTCAATAATTACAACATGAAGGGAAAGCGTATTAGTAGTCTATCAAATCTCCCAAAGGTTTTTTCCAAGTTAGTTCGAATTTCGGTTTTATGACCCAGTGTTGTCATTTTAGCATTTTTTCTGCTAGATTTAGCAGAATGTATTGGCAAATTTCATATTTATTTTAATAATTCTGCCAAATGCTTTTTAGCATAATGGACCTACTTACAGTAGTTTTTTTTAGCATATATATATTTCTATTTCTTAATTTAATTATTTGGTTTCTAAATCTTAAAAAAGGAAAATATACAGGCAGAGAAAAAACATGGTTACAGCATTATCTCTACAATAATATTATGTTCTTATTGTTAATTTTCTTGAACTTTAATAACTCTGTGTTCATGATAACAATGATTTTGTTTAAATTTTGTCATTTAATGTTCACACTCAATAAGAATTTTAATATGGTTGTTTGTAAAAATTACATGTTTTTAAATATTTTTACCAAAAACAAAATTTTATTAATATGAATAATATTACTACTTCTACAGTCATTAAATATTTGCAGTCTTTTTTGTTGTTTTTATACCATGTTAATATTATTATTATTCCTATAACAATAAAATATAATAAAATAAATATAATACTTATAATTTTCACAAACTTAGTGGAAAACTTTAATACTTGTTTGTTTTTAAATATATTTTGTTTTTAATGTTTATTTTCCAACTTCAATGTAATTCTCATTTAGTTTAGATATGAATAAATATAAATAGCGAAGGCTTGGTTATACTCAGTGTGAATAGCAAAAAGCAATATCTTATATTGATTTGAATCACATATGGTGGTACAAATGAATAAATATATATATAATGAACACTTTTCTATATTATTTTCAATAAAAAATGTACAAAAATATTATTTTTTAATAATACGCCTTATTTTAATGTATGATAAGGTGGAATAATATCACAAAATGAAATAATAATATGATAAGATTGGATAACTATATATATAAAATGAGATAATAATATGATAAAATGGAATCATAATATGATAATATGGTATAATAATATAATCATAATCAGATAGAATGGAATAATGATGTAGAAAGATTGTTCTATTATATGTAAAACTAGAATCATAACATGAAAAAACAAATCATAAAATCGGACATATTATGGAAAATTGGAATCACTACAATTAATACTTATAATCATTTCTATTTTTTGCTGTGATCATATGTTCCAATCTTAATATGTTGCTCTTAGATTATGGTCACTATAACTATATTTTTTTTCTCTGCGTGTATGTATAAAAGTATTTTCAAAATTCTGGTAACGCTCTATTAAAATTAGACAAGCATGCCCAACTCGTTGGATATCCCTAGAGGCCGCAATAAAAAGAATATGTAAGTAATGGTTACAACTTAAAACGTATTTGAGTATATATGTTGCATACACACACGAAAAATGTTACACAGCAAACATTTTGAATAAGCTCTATTGTTTATGTTTATTTCTTAAAAAAATATTTTAAAAGAAATTTTAAAAGAAATTTAAACAAAGCAGGCAATAAAAAGCGACCCTTTAAAAATTTTAAATAAAATATATGTTAGAGAAAAAGTTATTGAAATTATTATACAAAATGTCGAAAACCTAGACGATTTTCTACTTCCTTTGCCTCGGATATTCGTTTGAAAATCTTATTTAAGAAAAAAGTAATCTGAAAATGGAGAACTTGTAATGCGTTCTACATGTATACATTTTATAAAAGAATTAGTTACATAATTAATAAATCGAATACCAGTAAATATAGATGTTTTAAAGAAAATAAGTATGTTTTCTACTAAAAACACTTTAAAAGGGACTAAACCTCCTATTATTTCATTTTTAAGGGAAATTAAAATAAATGATAAAGATATTGAATTAATAATATATACAAATACAATGGGAAAACATTAATACAATATCATTTTGGACACAAGTTTATAATTTGAAAAATTCGATGGATGAAGACCTATTCGAACAATTGTCTAAATTTGTAATATCTTTATTAGTTTTATCCTTCTCTAATGTTGAAGTGGAGCTTGTATTTAGCTTTATGGGTTTTATTAAAACCAAAAGGCGAAACAAGTTGAGAACGGAAATTTTAAGCACGAGTAGTATTTTATACATTATAGAACGCGTAAAATTAGAAGGTTCATGTTGCTATTCCTTTGATATACCAAATAATTTTACTCGAAAGTAAAATCAACAGAAGTGAAGTAAATGAGGAAGTAGCACTTACTTTAGATTGTTTCGATGAATTTTAAATATTAATGTGCTTTTTAACAACTTTTCAGGAAAGCAAAAATACGTTGAAGTTACAATTTTACTTGATAAATTTAGTTTTTTAAACAATTTGTTTGTTTTTTTAAATTAATTTTATTTTTGAAAAATTATTCAAACTATTGTTAAATATTTTTCATTCAATAATTTTCTTTCTTTTGTGTGTGCATATTGTTTTTAAAAAATTTATTTAATTTTTATTAAATAAAACCAGATTAATTATTTTGAGCTGCGCCAATAGGTTATGGGCCCAGGACACACAATGTCTTAAGATTTTAAGTCATCTTAAATTAAATCATCTTTCGAGAAGTTGAATAGAAATAATAATCAAGTTTGGAAAAAGAAGGCAAAATGTGTTTTAATTAGTGATGATACTTGGTGTGTTGTACCCCAGCAAAAACTTTTTGATTCTCGGTAATGCCAACTACTTATTAAAGTAGTTTCTTGGTAATGAGGCGTCATTATTATTTGCCTACTCTATATTATGTAAATAAGTACTCAATAGTTTAATAGCACTTTAATATTGCAATCACGTGGATGGGTTGCCTAGAGCTCTCGATTAACAACCAGAAGGTTGTTGCTGTTAGTTTTTTTTTTTAAATTTCTAAGAAGATATTTTAAACTGAAAAGAGTTTTTGTGGCTTAGGAAATTAAGTACGAGATGGTGTAAGACATTACTCAATAAAAGCGATTGGTTAATATGTTTCCAAGTTGAAATCTCACTGACGCCAAAATTTTTTTGGTTTTTTTATTTTTATTTTCGTTTAGGTATATAAAGCGTGATCCATTTCGAGGTTCCCTACTTTTTTAAAGAAAAAAACACAGAAAATTCAAATTTAATGGGGAATGTTTATTATCGTTTGAAAGAACATTCTTTGGCATTTATTTTTTTGAAGATTATGTCTATCAAATGTTGGCCGTTGCTACGTCGCAGATGGTCCATCCGTTGAGTCCAATTTTCGGTGACTCGTTCGAGCATTTCGACTGGTTACTGGAGAATGACACGCGTGATGTTTTCCTCCAAGGGTTTGTCCGCATAAACTTTAGACTTTACATATCCCCACAGAAAAAAAGTCTAACGGTGTGATATTACACGATCTTGGTGGCCAATCGACCGGCCCAAAACGTGAAATTATGTGCTCACCGAAGTGTTCTCTCAATAAATCCATTGATCAATGCGATTTGTGGGAAGTGGCGCCGTCTTGCTGAAACCAAATGTCGCCGAGATCACGAGCTTCAATTTCAGGCATCAAATAATCGGTTATCATGGCAGGATAACAGTCGCCATTGACGGTTACGTTCGTACCGGCATCATTTTTAAAGAAATATGGACCGATGATTCCACTGGCCCACAAAAAACACTAAACCGTTGTTTTTTCTGGATGAAGTGCCACTTCTTGAATCTATTCAGGTTGCTCTTCGTCCCAAATGCGGAAATTTTGTTTGTTTATATACCCATTGAGCCAGAAATGGGCCTCATCGCTGAACAAAATTTGCCTCGAAAACGTTGGATCTTCCTGGAACTTTTCAAGAGCCCATAGAGCGAAGCAATGCCGCTTGGGAAGATCGAGCGGCTTCAGTAGTTACACTTTCAATTTAAGATCTCGACGTAAAATGCGCCAAGTTGTTCCATACGTCAATCCGAGTTGCTGCGAACGGCGCCTAATCGACTCTTCATGGTCTTCGTGTACACTCTCAGCTACGGCCGCTATATTTTCTTCTCATCGTGCTGGACGTGGTCTATTCGGTTGAATATTATCCAATAATGAATGCTGGGTCTCAAAATGGGTGATGGTGTTGCAAATAGTACGCTCAGTAGGCCGATTATGTTGACCATAAGTTGAGCGAAGTGCACGAAACACATTCCTCACAGAACGTGAATTTTCGTAATAAAGTTGAACGATTTGTAAACTATTGAAAAAAGTATCTCTACTTGAATCACCCATTATTTTTGAGTATCCCCCCTAGAGTCTAAAATTAACTACATGATTTTGTGGACAACTCGAATAAAAATAACTAGTTGTTCAGGCAAAAAAGAAGTAGTTTATTTTTGTTTCCAATTATATCTGCTAGCTTACCAGGAAAGCAAAGTTTTTGCTGGGACATGATGAAAAGCCATTAGTAATAGAGGCCGCTTGGTAAAGAAAAGATGAAAATGCAAAAGATGAAATAATGAAGGGCATACATTTATTTGATCATTGATGATGATTTATTTTACCTTATTAATCATGTGACAAGTGCTAGAGAATCATGGATGGCTAATAAAAATCATTTTGAAAATAATTCCTTCAATCAATTTGTATTTGTAATGAATAAAAGTCGCCAAATGCAGTTAGATGAATATGGCGATATGGAAAAATATTTCCATATGAGAAATGGGAATTTGCTATGATTCTTCGTAGTTTACCGGAATCATACGATGTCTAGAAGCAAAAAGAAGTGATGGAATACCCTCTCTATCGATAGTTAAAGATAAATTAATTGAAAAAGCTAGACGGAGGTCTCAAAGACAAAGTATAGTAAATGCTGAAACTTTCATTTTAAAAGTATAGGGGAACCTTAACTAAAGGTTAAAACCGCCTTCAAAAATTATATGTTTTTATTGTGAAAAACAAGGTCATGTACGTAAAGATTGTTATTTATATCAAAATTTTTTTTTTCCAAAAATACAAGTCTAATATAGTAGTAAAAGATAACGAAAGCCATGAAGTGTGTTTTTGTGTTAGTGACAATGATTCACCCGATTAGTATGTTGACTCTGGAGCCAATAGTCATATTTGTAATCAAAAAGAATTTTTTTTACAATATTAGAAGAGAACAACAATCACCGCAGCAAATCGATATGAGATGAAAACGTATGGTAAAGATTCTGGTATTTTGAAAGTAATAAAAATGTTTGAGTTAATGACGTTCTCCACTTACCCAATATAGAAAGTAATCTATTCTCGGTAAAGAAAAAATGTTTTTGAAATACAACAAATGAATGATGTTAGAGCAACTGCTTATTTAGAAAATGGACTATATAAACGGAATATTCAATCACCCAAACAACATTTATTATATGTAAATCAAAACAGATGTATTCATCAATGGCATAGATGTTTTGGTCACCGTGATTATAATTGTATTACAAAAATGCTTAAAATGTACATATGAAGAAATACTTAAAGTTTGTCTAAAAGGAAAATTATCGAGGAATTCTTTCCTAAAGAATTCAACCCATCAAATTAAAGATGTAATGAAACTTATTGGTAGGGACGTATGTGGACCTATGGAAATATCGATTCCAGTTGGTAATCATTTATCGATGATTACAGTAAGTACATTACAATATATCTATTGAAATATAAATCAGAAGTAGCAACAAAATTAAAAAAATATTTTGAAGCTATGAAAACCAAATTCAATAAGTATCCTAAGGTTATTTAATAAGTATTTAAGGTTATTTAATAAGTATCCTAAGTATCCAAAGATTGTGAAGATATGAAAACGAAATTTAATAAATATCCTAAGGTTATACGATCAGACAACGATGGTGAATATATGAATTTAGAAGTTGACAAATTTTGTAGAAGCCGTGTTATAAAGCAACAATTTACTGTACCCTACAATCCCGAACAAAATGTTGTAGCTGTAAGGCGTAATAGATGGATAGTAAAAATGATTTGTTGTATGCAGCAGTTACTGCAGCCTATTTATAAAATCGCATTTTGAACTGAAATACTAAACATATTCCATTAGATATTTGGAAAGGTAAGAAATCATATTTGGTAGAATTTTTAATTTTTGCATGTCAAGCACTTGTTTATATTGTGAGGTCCGTTAATAGAAACTTGGGATAATATTTTTTTTTTTCAAATCATAGTAGATTTAGATTTCTTTTAACTAAAATTTTTTCATTTCAAATAAAATTTGTCATTTATATTTTGAAATCTTAAAGAAAAAGTTAGAAGTAGATTTTTTTTAACAAAACATCATATAAACTGAACTTTTGGATGAAATTAATTCTTTTGAAGGATGTAAACGAATTTAGATTAATTATTAATAAAAAGGTGAGACTACAATTTTTCTTTTGAGTATTTTTGTTAATTTGGGGCTATATTTTTTTTTCATTTACATAAAGGATTGTATTGAAAGGAAAATTTGGAATTCCAACAACAATTAGGAATAGAAACGAGAGCTCGAGAGCAAGGATTTATTATGGGGGTCAAGAATCCTTAGTTATCAAAAATATAGTGGAGATTTAATGTCAAATATTGGAATCAAATAGTGAATTATCGAAATTTTGTGTGTCATAAGTGATATATTTAATCTTAACCTGAAATTACGAGGTCCTTTCAACAATAATCTTCAATTTTAATTTTCTTTATTTTTACAAAACTTTACGTTGCACAAAATATTGCTAAAATTCATTTAATTATCTAACTTTAATAATTTGATACAGATTTTAATTTTGCTAATTAAAATTATCTTTTAAACTAATTAAATCAATACTAATATAATAATAATTTAATTCTTCAAATTGTAAAAATGTAATTGTTAACACTCATTCTCCTTACACATACACTTAAAATACACTTACAAAAATTAACATCTAACAAATTATTTTTTTAGTGAAATTAATCTTAATTAAAAAAAAAAATAAAGAGACTCGTGAAATCAGGCCTGAATACAACGAGGGATATCCGGTGAGTTTAAGAATTTTTTTTTTATTATTTATTATCGAGGAAGTTATGAAGTTATCTTTCAGAAAAGTGCAAAATTATTATATGTTGCTAAATAAAAATTTTATTTTAGATAAAAAAGAGTGTAGATACTTTTTCGGCTTAAAAAACACAAAAAGTCGTCTTTTTTGCAATTTTCAAATTCAAAATCGTTTATTTTTGGACTCGGTAAAGATATCGACTTCAAATTTTTTTATTCAATAAATAATTTTGTTCTTTAACTAGTTAAGAAAAAAACTAATAAAATCGGTCGGAAATACTAGGATATATATGAAAAAAACTGGACCAAGAACATGCAAAATTATGGTACTTAAAAATTCAAACGCAAATAACTCGAAAACTATAAGAGATAAATAGGACATGTAAGCATGTTTTTTATAGGCCTTATCGTAGCCTACAACAATGTGTAAAAATATTTGAAATCGGACGAGAAACAAAAATTTTGCAAGCGATTAAAAATTTTGTATGTCAGAGGTACCTAACTTTGAGCCCCCTTAGCTCTGCCCCTGGGGCGATTGTTGTGCCCCCCTTCCAAAGATAATATTGTACACTCCTCTGCTACGCCTGTACCAAATTTCATAAAAATCCAACCTGCCAATCAGAAGTTACAGATTTATTTCCAAAAAATTTTGATTCTGCCCCACTGTGCATATTACATAGTATAACGAGAAAGAAGATATAGTCGGTCCAGACCGACTACACCATCATGTACGAGCATAAAAATTCGGGAAGGGGACTTATATTACACCAGTGGCAAAATTTACTAAACGTAAAATAAAGTATACAGATACAGAATAATACATTGATACTAATATCTAGATGATTTTATGCACTTTATGACGATTCCTGGGTTTATATAGGAGCTATAGTAAATTATGGACCGGTTCTCATAAAATTTGGCAATGTTGTTTCTACTTACATAAAACTTATTTGTGTCGAATATTAACTTGATACTAACATTCATATGGGATTTATGCATATTAAAGTGATTTTTGGAAAAGGGGTTTATATGGGAGCTATGGTCAATTGTGGATCTATTTTCATAAATTTTAGTACAAAGATTAATACTTGTATGGAACTTCTTTCATCGAGTTTCACAAAAATATTTTTATTTTTAGGGCATTTTTGAGTGTTTAAACTCTATTCCGGGGGGGGGGGGGGGGTACATTCGTATGGGGGCTAGGTGAAATAATGGACCGATCGCAACCAATTTCAATAGATTTCGACCTTGTATCATAAAAGTTGCACTTGTCAAATTTCATTGAATTAACTTTAAAATTGCTTTGTGCGCAATGTTTACATAGACAGCCAAAAAGCTGTCCAACCAGACGGACGGACGGACATCGTTTGATCGATTTAAAAAGTGATTCTGAGTCGATTGGTATACTTTAACATTAACATCAGTACAAACGCATAATTCCCCAACCACCTATGGTGGTGTATGGTAGAAATACCGAAACTAAAATACCGGTATGTACCGGTATTGAGGGAACTGGTATTTGAAAACCGGTATTTTTGGAAAATAATAATTTCGGTAACGGTATCGGTTACCGAATTTAAACGGTATTTAATTGGTATGGGTATTTATAACGATATCGATTTCCTTGTTATAAACATATGAAAGCCTATATTAAATAAAATAATTAAAATATTTATAAAAGGACAATTTCCACAAAGATGTGGAATGATTACAAAACCATTTTATTAACATTTACAGCTTTTTCTAAAACAAAAAAGAAAAGAAAAAATAACATACCTATTAAATATTCCAATATCATATTCCAACCAATAATAAATGCAACAAATTCGCCAACGGCAACATATGAATACATATACGCGGAACCGGATGTATGTGGTACACGCACACCAAACTCTGCATAACAAGCGCCTAAAAATATATAACAACAAACATTAAACAAGAGATTGAAGTAGTTTTCAAGTCAATAAAGTTAAAAGTTATACAGTTTTTGTTAAATACTCGTATATAAAAAAAAAAATAAACTCGAAAAAGTATTTCATTTGCCGATAGAGATTTATTTTTAATTTAAAATTTACTTTTGATGTTCTCGCTATTAACTTGCAATAATATGCAAAAAACTTTTACAAGTTTATTTTGCTTATAATTACAATTTACTTCAAAATAAACAACTCTGGGCATAACAATGTAAACTTTTGAATATGTCTCTTTATATACAATAATATAAATGAAGAATTTTATTTAAATAAAAATAATTACCTGAAAAAATACTAGCTATTGCAGCAATAATAAAACTAATTATCACACCAGGACCGGCAATATTTTTGGCCACCATACCGGCTACTAAATACATGCCAGTGCCACAACACGAACCAATACCCAGCGATGTGAGATCTAAAGTATTTAGGCATTTCTGTATAAATAAATAAATAAAAAAAAAAAAACAAATACATAAATACAGATTAGTTTTAAGAGAACAAAAACACTACATACATATGTATATGTATATTAGACTGCACCAAAATATACCGACTTTTGAATTTCACCGTAATTTCCCCTAGAATTGTTCATTAAGTTGTAAAAAGAAATTGTGTGAAATATTAGTGAAATCGGATATTGCATTGGATCTGAAAATATGGCTTTTTTATAGTTTTTAGAAAAATTTTACTTTAAATACTTGGTTTTGTAACTAAATAATAAAGAATCGAAATCTACACATAATTGTCTATCAAACAAGACATAAAAAGAACAAATCGGTTAAAAAATGTTAAATGTTATTATGAATTTCCCTGACCTTTATTGTGTTTTAGACCACTTGTGTAAGGAGTGTACAAAAAAAAATTATATTTTTTTAAGAAATGTTTAAATATAATTATATTTTTAATTAAATTTGAACGATAATAACTGTTTCTGCAGGATACTTTGTTAAATAAAGTTAAAAACGAATTAGATTCATACCTTATATGACTAAGCCGTACCTGCGATTTTAATTTTGCAGCTTTAGGAAGAAAGTTATTTTTTGGCAGTTTTTTTTAGTTACAAAGTCAATTTTTATTTGAATTGATATTCAGATTAAATAAACTTATTACGCAGTAAAATGAATCATATCTTTGAAAATATATTCTGAAGTTCTTAAGAAAATCTGACAGGAATAACTTTTAAAATATGAAGGTCAAAAGTCAATATTTGGTATATTTAAAGAAAACATAATGAAAACTTATTTGTTTTTGTCTGGATTTGGTTGAAGTTTTATAGAAATATAATTGAAAGACCTTCGTTGATATTAACGGTAAAAAAAGGCTAATTTAATCCTCAACTGATCTCGGTGCCAGCATTTTATTAAATTTGTTAATTAATATTATGGACAAAATAAAATTTAACACTTTCTGGCTGGTAAAGTCACGTTCAACCATCAGATTTTTTCATAGAAATTATTGTAACCAAATCCAGATAAAGAAAATAATTTTTCGTGAAGTTTTCCATAACAATTTTTAATATTTAAAATTATGACCTTTGACCTTCCTATTTTAAATATTATCCTATCTATAAAGAGAGGGTAATTATAATTACTCATAGACAGAGTAATTATAATTGTGGATTTAGGGAATAAAAGAAATAAATTGGGATTAATATTTCTTTTAACTATTGTTCTTGAGATAGAATTATTCTCACCTTTATTTCCAGGGATGGGCCAATCACAAAAAGTAGGTATTCTTTTTTAATTGTGTATACAACCTTTCTTTATGCAGGTAAGCTTATAAAATAGTAGAAAGTAGTGGATTCCACGACGGTTGAAAAGTAAGTGGCTCTTTAAATTTTAGTTTAGTTGAGCGCAACTTCGGTTTTTTAGGAAAACGCGATAGCTTAATTAATGCTATAATTTTTAGTATTTCCATATTGTAATAGAATTACAGTAGCACTTCAATTATATGACTTACAACTACTTAGCTACACTTGCTGATATTAATAAATTTAGGTCTTTATTTATTATTAATATAATAATTAAAAATTTTATTATTTTTAATTAGAGTGTCCAAGGTAGTTTGGACATCCAGTTTTCTTTAAAACTTCAGAATGTATTTTCTGAGATAATTTTTATCTTACTGTGTAATAATTTTGTTTAATCTGAATATCAGTTCAAATAAAAATTGACCTTATAACTAAAAAAAAAAAAACTGCAAAAAATACATCTTTTACGAAATTCGCAAAATTAAATTAAATTATGGCTTAGGTATGGACTTTATATGACTAAGCCTTCAGTTCAATTCCTATAGTGTTGTCTATAAATCTGCATAGTTTTTACGAACTTTTTTGAATTTTGTTTAACAAAATTTTAAAAAGTTTGAAATTAGAGTTTCGAAACTGCCGTAAAAAAATCAATATTTTTTAAACAACCGTGGAAAGGGGTTTGAAATATCCTCTGTAGAAACAAAAATATATTTTTTCATTATTTTATATTTTTTATTTAAATATATTATCATTATATTTAAACATTTCCAAAAAAATGAAAATTTTTTTGTACAAGTAGTCTAAAACACATTAAAAGTCTGGGGAATTTATAATAACTTTAACATTTTTTTATTCTTTTTATATCTTGTTTTATATCTTGTTTGATAGATAATTATGTGTAGATTTCGATTCTTTAACTCTTATATACAAAACAATGTATTTGATAGCAAAAATTTTATAAAAACTGTAAGAAGACCATATATTCCCCATATAAACTTTAGGTCCGATGTTGCATGGGGTAACGATATTCGATTTCAGTAATATTTCAAACAATATTTTTTTACAATCCAATGAACGATTCTAGGGGAAATTACGATCATAATTCAAAAGTCGGTAAATTTTGATGCAGTCTAATGTACATGAGTTTTTATATTTAATGTTTGGTAATGAGACAAATTAACGAGTACACATTAATACTAATAATATTATTAGTAAATTATTAACAATTATTTTAAAAACACACTAAATATATTGTAAATAATTTGTAATTTTTAATTGCTAAAGATATTTAATTATGGAAATTTTCTTCCAACAAATAGAAGGTACAGATGGAAATATTGAAAGACTATTTTTACTTACCGTTAATTTTGGCTTTGAAGGTTGTGAATTGCCGTCCTGTAGTTGTTTAACATCCTTGGTTCGTATTAACTTTGGTAATAATGTGGCACTATTTACACCAGGTGGTAAGGGAACTTTGAATTTGACCTGAAAATGTTAAAGAAAATGTCATTGTTATTTTAGCAGACATAAATAAAGGAAAGTACATTGTTAATATATTTTCTATTGAGCAAAGAAAATTTTGGAAATATTCTGATCAGTATTTTAGAAAAAAAATCTTTTTTTTCTTTCATTTCAAACTATGAGGGAGATTAGAGCATCTTTGTTCCGATTTAAATAAAATTTGGCAGGCTAATAAATAAGCTATTTCTAATAGATGCCAGACATTTTGGTAAAATTTCATGCAGCATTTTGGAAGAAAATTAGTTTTTTAATTTCAGGATATATGGGAGGTAGGCGCATCCTTGCGCCGATTTTTCAAAACTTCTTATGTATTAATTTTGAAGTCTAAAGTAATATAAGTACCAAATTTTAATTTTCTACAAAAGCTCCTTATATTTTTCTCCCATGGTTATATGGGAACAGAGCACTGTGAATTACATCCAATTAAGATCATAGTCCAAACCCTTCTCAAAAGATGTTCGATATACATATGTACCAAATTTGATATGACATTTTTTTTTTACAAAAAGGCATTTTAAAAAGTAAAAATATAATCAATATTCATAATTAAATGGAAATTTACTGATTTAAATGTTTTTATTTTCATGCAAAATGAAAAAGGTGCTCCAAAATATTTGAAATTCTAGAGATCATAAAAACAAAATTTGAATTAACTTTACAAAATCCTTTGATAGTTTCATTTATCTGATAGTATTAGGGTGATCGATTATTCGACTTTTTGGAGAAGCCGGTTTTCTTTTTGAAATTCCGAAAAGAACCGATTAAACTGGGGTTTTTTAATATTTCCATCAAAAACCATATTACTCTAAAAATCTTACAAATCTTATAATATTCAAGTCAATATTTATTAAATATATTTATTGTAAGAAAAAAAAAATTTAATTAAAGTAAGAAAATAATCACCAAAAATGAGACTAAGTTTTTTTTTCCAAATTGATTTTATATTTTTTAAAACATGAAGTTAACTATTATTACAAATATTGAATTAATAAAAACCTTGAAATACTTTTTGTAAGAATCTTACAGGTATTACCAGAAAAAAAAAACTAATTCCATTTTTTATTTATTTCATTTATTTAATAGCCAATGAAATTACAATTTCTTACAGGCTATCAAATATATTATTCTTAAAGCTATTTATAATAAAATATTTTTCATAATCATTTAGTAACAAAAACTTATTATTTAACTAAGTTAAAAATACTCCTTTTAATGCGGATTGGATTTACTGAGAAATCAATATATGGATAGAAACATGAGAAATACGTCTCATGAGATCAAAGTTGGCATAATTGGTTCGAAAATATTTTATTTTTAAAGGAGTATAATTTCCAGTTGGATGATTTGGGATTACGAATTGGATCTTACGAAGCAGGAACTCAGAATTAATTGAACCGTTTACTAAATTAATTACAAATGAAATATTCATATATTTTCTTCTACTTTCAAGAGTAGGGAGATCAATAAGCTGTAATCGACTTTCATATGATGGTAAATTAATATTAGGATTCCATGGAAGATTACGAAGACAAAATGAGAGAAATTATTTCTGGACCGATTCAGTTTTCTTTATATGAACTTCGTATTGAGGATTCCAGACCACGGAAGCATATTCCAGGATTGGTCTTACAAGAGATAGGAATAATAGCTTGGAAACGTAAGGATTATTAAACTTTCTTCCCCAGCGCTTGAGGAAACCTAGAACTCCTTTTGCCTTGTTAACGATTTACGAAACGTGGGATTAAAGGATAGTTTACAATCAAGCAACACACCCAGATCAAGAAATTCTTCGACTAGATCAAGTTGATATTCATTTGTTGTGTATCTACAGAGTACTGGACTTCTTCTGTAGAACATCATGTGTTTACACTTTCTTAAATTCAGATCCATTAGATTCATCATACACCAATCATAAAGATTGTCAAGATCTGATTGGAGTAAGGAACATTGATGGGAATAGTAAAAGCTATGGAACAGCTTTATATCATCAGCATATATTAATATTCTAGAATTTTTAATGTAAGTTGGTAAATTATTTATAAATATTAGGAATAATAAGGGACCGAGATGACCACCTTGTGGAACATTGGATATGAATGGTTTTTGATGTACATTCTCTGAATAATACACATTGATATCTATTTTTAAGATATGTGGAAATCCATTTTAGGAAAACAGGAGAACATTCGAATTTATCCAATTTCAACAATAGGAGATTGTGAATTACTTTATAGAAAGCTTTACTGAAATCTGTGTTATAACTGAGGTTGTGAACTCCAAAAGGTTGGTAGCAGTGGAACATCCTTTTCTAAATCCATGCTGAAATTTGAAAGTTTTGGAATAACACTTAATTTAGCAATATCTCTATAATTGGAAATGTTGGAACTGCTTCCGGATTTAAACAAAGTTATAATATAAGATTTCCTTCAAACTTCAGGAAATTAATCACTAAATATTAATATGTTGAATAAGTAGGTTATGGGAGATATAAGAGAATGTAAACATTTTACAAGAACACAGCTTGGAACACCATCAGGTTCACATTTATCAGAATATTTTAGAATATACACGTATTTTAATTAAGATAATTATTACTTTAATATTTGTTTAAACTTATAGAATTAATTTCAATTTAACTTTGACTACATTTATAAAACAAAACAAGATATTATTTTTGTGAATATTAATCAGTTAACAAATTTTTCAATTCAAATATTTGTACAGTAGACGCTTAGAAATTCGAACTCTCAGAAATTCGAATCAGTAATTTCATTACATTGTGGCGCTCTAAAATTAGAATCCAAAATTCGAATTTCCGGGCGGTTTTTTCTTTTTTATTGTAAAAACTAAAATTTTGACAATTTAGTTTAACCAAATACAAAGTAAAATGGGGAATCCTATTTTAATAGATGATCTACAGATCTTGTTGTTGTTGTTAGAGTTTAAAAGTCAGTTTTTTGGTGTTTGTATACGAATTAACATTTATTAAAATAAGAAAGTGGACTAAAAATGCCAAACCAACGTAAGAAAAACACTTTGTCTTTACAAGACAAATTAAAAATATTGGAAAAGATTGACAAAGGCGTACAAGGAAGTATTGGACTTTAATGTAACTACTTCTACCATTAGCTATATTAAATCGAATAGAAAATCAATATTGGATGATGTTGCCAACACTTATCAACACGTATCTAATAAAACTTTACATAGTGCTGAATATTCGAAAATTTAAAGTTTTTTATTATATTTCGTTAAGTTTTTTATAGTTTTTATGTTAAATAAACTAAAGTGAAAAAAACAGTTTTTTTATATCTTTATGGTCAAATTTTCCTACATTTTTGTATAAAAAAATAAAAAAACCATCTAGAAATTCGAATAATTCGGAAATTCGAATCGCCCTAAAAACAAAGTGGTTCGAATTTCCGAGCGTGTACTGTATTTATTATAAATGTATGTATTTTGAAATAAAATTTTACTTCTAAAACCGTGTTGTAATTTTTTTTTTATATATCCTTTTATCTAAAGATTCTTTTCTTTACGACAATTGTAATAATTACTAGTAAACGTAAAACATTTAATTTAGGTATCCTTCCCACATCTGTTATTTACTTGTAACAGTCTATTGTGATTGATCAGCGATTCGAGTTTTTGTTACTTTAATCATATGTACATACTTATAAATGAATTTATATTATGAGCACTTTCTGTACAGTCAAAAATCTCAGAACAACCTTGACAATATCTTTGTCTTTATTTAACCTTCTTATTTTTATTATTACTTCAGTTGATACTTCCAATATTATTAACTTCACCTTCAAGAACATTCTACTGCGTAATTTTATTTTCGTGTTCCATGTTCTAAGTTACCACAATCGTTGATCATTCTAATACTAAATGTGGTGATAATAAGAAGTATCAAGTGAATAAAAAGTTTAAGTATACAATTAAAAATTTTAAAGTGTTTGATTAAATCTTTAAACAAAATTTATTAAAATAAAATCAATATTTGATTTCCAAAGGAGATTTTTCAAATATACACCAGAAAAGTCTTTCTCAGGAATTGGGAAAATCTACCCAATAATTTCTTTGAAAATTTCAGAGCTAATAGGCTGCACTAAGGTAAGCAACCAAAAACGTGGTTTTTATTTTCTTCAAACCCTAAAGTGTGTTTTATTTTAACTTCTCGCACTTCATAGTGTTCGAGACAAATTTTAATTGTTTTTCAACGGTTGCTCTAAAATTAATTTCGATTCCCAAAAATAATAAAATAAAAGAATTTCACGTGACCAAAGGCCTTATAAATTGTACTATTTGAGACACCGAGCAAAAGCTTCGTTTCGTAAACTAAGGATTTAATCACGTGTTTAGTTTGAGACATCAGTCTAAAGTTTTACACCAGTAACATAAGCCGGACTTAACTTAAATTTTGCCACAAACCAAAATCGTTTATATCTAAAATTATTCAGAACTAACTAAATAATAATGTAACAAAAAAAAAAAAAAAATCAAAAATTACTTCAACAAAATGTATCGAACTATATTTTCAATAACTACATTTTGTAGTTCTAGTCTAAAATAATGATCTAAATTAATCCTAATTCTTATAACTAAACCCTAAAATTAAAGCTCTGAATTTTGCAAAATCTTAGTCCAGTTAGTTTGAAGTAGCGTAGTTTTAGTTCTATAAATGATATTGACTTTAATCTTCTTGTATATAATTAAGAATTATTTATTTGAAAAAAATCGAGTTCATACTTTTTACGATTTTTGGAATTAAAATAATTTTTTTTTTTTTTTTGAGAAACTACAAATGTTTTATCCGTAATAAAATCTTTGTTAATTAAGATATCTAATCGAAATTTTCCGTGATTGTAGACTTTATCGTTTTAAATGAATTCCTAGAAAACCAACGACAATCTCAAAAATGAGATTTCTTTTAAATTTTGCTCATAAAGTATATATTTGTTGCATGTTCCATGAATCACGCTTGCAAAATTTTTAGAATACATCGGAAATTCCGAAACTGCATTCTGTTTGTAGATTCAAGCTTTCGGATTCTAGAACATATAGGCTAAAGTTAACATTTTGACGCAAAAGAGGTCAAATTCTGTGATTCGGCTGGTTTTAAATTTGAAAACCATTTCCGTGAAGATATCTTTCGGAAAAGTATAAAATTATTATACGTTCTGAAAGAAAATTTATTTTAGAGAAAAAAGAGTGTAGACACTCTTTAGGTCCGAAAAAGACAACAAATCATAAATTTTGCAATTTTCAAATTGGAAATAGCTTATTTTTGAACTCGGAAAATATATCGACTTCAAGTTTCTTTCATTCGATAGATAATTTTGTTCTTTAACTAACTGAGATACTTGAAATTTCAAATGTAAATAACTTAAAAACAATAAAAGATAAATAGCACATGCAAGCATGTTTTCCACAGGCCTTAACAAAAATTGATGTAAGAAGATATAAAAATATTTGAAATCGGATAAGAAACAAAAATTTGGCAAGCGATTTAAAAATTTTCTATGTCGAAGGTACTCTATTTTGAGCCCCAATAGCTCTGCTCCGGAGGAAATTGTAGGGTCTCCCTTTCAAACTTAAAATTTTAGACTCCTTTGACACGGCTGTGTGCAATTTTATGTAAATTCCCTCACCCGATTAGAAGCTATAGATTTATTTCCAAAAATTGTCCATTCTTCTCCACTGTGGATTATGGACCGACAAAGATAAAGTTGCAAAGAGTTTATTACGACATATAATTTTTCAAATACGAAACCGTCTATACTCCAATATATTGGCGATATGAGCTCTGTGAAACATTGAATTTATTCATTACAATTGCTCCAAGTTATGTGAGGGAACTCAAATATACATACACTGGTGTATATTTCTATAAACGCACATCGATTTCTTTAATCAACTTACCAAAAATTGGGCTAAAAAAAAATTAAGGTGCTACAGATTAATTTTTTCAAATTCTTTATTGACTTCACTTTAAAAATTAATAACAAAAAACTTAAAATGAACATTAAATTTTTTTCATAGTAATTTTAGTAGTTTAATGCCATTTTTTGGAGTTTACAACCTCAGTTATAACCGCAGTTGATTCCGGTTTACAGACAGACGCAATATACACAGATTTCAGTAAAGCTTTCTATAAAGTAATTCACAATCTCCTATTGTTGAAATTGGATAAATTCGAATGTTCTCCTGTTTTCCTAAAATGGATTTCCACATATCTTAAAAATAGATATCAATGTGTATTATTCAGAGAATGTACATCAAAAACCATTCATATCCAATGTTCCACAAGGTGGTCATCTCGGTCCCTTATTATTCCTAATATTTATAAATAATTTACCAACTTACATTAAAAATTCTAGAATATTAATATATGCTGATGATATAAAGCTGTTCCATAGCTTTTACTATTCCCATCAATGTTCCTTACTCCAATCAGATCTTGACAATCTTTATGATTGGTGTATGATGAATCTAATGGATCTGAATTTAAGAAAGTGTAAACACATGATGTTCTACAGAAGAAGTCCAGTACTCTGTAGATACACAACAAATGAATATCAACTTGATCTAGTCGAAGAATTTCTTGATCTGGGTGTGTTGCTTGATTGTAAACTATCCTTTAATCCCACGTTTCGTAAATCGTTAACAAGGCAAAAGGAGTTCTAGGTTTCCTCAAGCGCTGGGGAAGAAAGTTTAATAATCCTTACGTTTCCAAGCTATTATTCCTATCTCTTGTAAGACCAATCCTGGAATATGCTTCCGTGGTCTGGAATCCTCAATACGAAGTTCATATAAAGAAAACTGAATCGGTCCAGAAATAATTTCTCTCATTTTGTCTTCGTAATCTTCCATGGAATCCTAATATTAATTTACCATCATATGAAAGTCGATTACAGCTTATTGATCTCCCTACTCTTGAAAGTAGAAGAAAATATATGAATATTTCATTTGTAATTAATTTAGTAAACGGTTCAATTAATTCTGAGTTCCTGCTTCGTAAGATCCAATTCGTAATCCCAAATCATCCAACTGGAAATTATACTCCTTTAAAAATAAAATATTTTCGAACCAATTATGCCAACTTTGATCTCATGAGACGTATTTCTCATGTTTCTATCCATATATTGATTTCTCAGTAAATCCAATCCGCATTAAAAGGAGTATTTTTAACTTAGTTAAATAATAAGTTTTTGTTATTGAATGATTATAAAAAATATTTTATTGTAAATAGCTTAAAGAATAATATATTTGATAGCCTGTAAGAAATTGTAATTTCATTGGCTATTAAATAAATAAATGAATAATTTACGCACTTAAACCAATGAACTAATTTATCATTGTTAATAATGTGTTGATGAACCTTTGTTTTGAATAACTTCAAAAATTCGATTTGGCATTGATTTCACTAATTTTTGAAGAATATCACTGTCAATTTCCTCCCAGGCTTGCTTAATTTTTAGTTTTAACTCCGTTATTGTTATTATGGTTTCATTCTGTGTATTTCTTGCGTAAACTTTACGGACCATGTACCTCCACAGATTCTCCATTGGACTTAAATCCGGACTGCCACTACGGTCTGTCCAATAGTGGAATACTATGTTCATTAAACCACGATTTAAATTGGTTCGCGACATTTATTGCAGCGTTATCCTGTGGTAATATGCAATCTTCATCCATTTTTTCATCCATAAATTAAATAAGATCATCTTCCAAGAGTTCTTTATAGATAGCACTGTTCATTTTAGTTGGATCCAAACATATTTTTGATTTTCCTGCAAAAAAAAAAAAAAGATTACTTTATTCCACTCATCTGCCCATTTCATGTATTTGAGCGCAAATTTTAAACGATTTTCCTTATGATGCTGTTTTAGCATTGGCTTACATTTTGGTTTCTTCCATTTTACCATATGTTCACAAAATGTGTGCAACTTGTTTGGAAGTGACAAGAAGGTCAAGTTGATTTTTTATTTGTGTAACATTTAATTTATTGCGAGTGGCTTCTTGTTTTATTTAATTAATTTGCCTTTTTGTTAATTTTTGATTACCTTTTGTTGGTTTCCGTACTCCATATTTCTGCCTTTTCTTAAGAAACCATCATTCATTCATTCATTTTTCATCCAATTTCTTTGTTAGAACAACCTAGATCACGAAAAAATTGAATTTGAATTTTTTCCCAATTAAAACAAAAGTATTTCCAGTAAACGGAGATGTTGTCATCAGAAACTTACCTTAAGTGAAATAAACAACTAAAACTGTTAAATTTTTTTAATAACTTTTTTCGAATAACTTTATGGACAAATTTTTCTCGACTGCGTTTATAGGAATATTCCACTGAAATGATCACCAATATGTTCTGATTGCTAAATTAAAGAAAACAACAAAAGCAATAAACAAATATTTCTTACATAGAAAAGTATCGTTACATCACTAGTTATTGTAACAACACAACATTGTTTTTGGTTAAGAGAAACGAAAAAAAAAATTTTAAATGCGTTCATTGTAATATGCACCAGTGTACATATTAACACGAAATATTTTGTTGCTATCGAAGTTCTATTTTCAAAGAATCTGTGGATATCTGGAGATATTCTGATTATTAATATTTGACAGATAAAAAATAAAAATTATTTTGAAAATATTATTTTATTTAGTCCAGTTTACAAAGTTAATTTATTTAAGTTTCAGGGAATAAAAAAAAATGAGAATTCAATTATTATCCATATTGTTTTGATCGTACTATATGTACAACTTAAAGAAAATATATAAAAATAAAAAAATACTTAGATATATATACATATATATATATATACTAAAGTGAATCGATTTGTATGAGGACAAAAAATTTTGTAAATGTGTCCCATAAAATTAAAGATTGATATGTTGTAAACTAATTTGTAATAAAATTTACTAAAATGAAGATTTTAGTAAAATTTTCTTCGATTTATTTTAAATACTATTTTATTTAAGTTTGAATATTTCGGTTATTTTCAATCGTAATTTAAATTTTAGGGCATCATTGGAATGGTCTTATTCAGTACTATTGATATACGTATTTACTTAACCCTTTAGCAACAAAAGAAATATTTTGATATCTCCAGTCGATGATAGTTATTTAAGAAAATAAATGCCACAAAAATCATAAACTTGTCAAAAAACTATAAAATCGTATAAAATAGCGACTAAACCTCAAAGACTTTCTTTTAGTCGATTGCGTCCGCGGTTTTAAAAGAATTTATTATATTTTTCATAAATTCATTGATATATTTAAGTATAATAAATGCCTCCATACAACTTATTTGCAAAAATTGCCGTTTTAACTTTTTGGGAACCTAATGTATAAAATTTACCCAATTGCATTTCAAGGGTTAATTATCTGTAATTTTCAATAGTATTCAATAGAATGGACTTTTCCAATGTTGAAAAATGTCAGAAATAGAAAATACAATTAAATATTTAAATAATGAAAATGCGACAAAAAAAGAGATATAAGAATTATTTACATGCATATTTCAAGTGTTAATATGTCTCTATAATATTTTAAAGTTAACTTTCTTATAACGAAGATTTTAATAATGCTATTGAAAGAAATCTGTATTTTTAAAGGTGTTTTAAAAATGGTCGGTCCAGTTCACATAAGTTGAAACATTCAGACGTAATATAACCTTCATACATTCGTACATTTGCAACTTTTTTTTTTTTTTTTTTTTTTTGTAAGGCACTATAATATACATACATACATACGTTTGTTCACCAGGATATTTATGCAAGTATTTAATCGGCTGAATGTATCCGTGTAGGCATGTATGTAAGTGTTTGTGTCCCATTCTGGTATATGTATTATGTTTCAACTGACCATGCATGAGTAAAGTAGAATAAAAACAACTAACACAGAAAAAAAAAAAGGAATGAAATCAAGGTCTTTTATTTTGAGCTTTGGAATAACATAAATTGCATGCACAACAATGTTGTGTTGCTCTATTCTCGGTATTGTGTGGCAAATTGTAAGGAAACAATTGTCGATTGGATATATGAAGGTATGTATGTGTGTGTGGTTGTTTGTTTTATTAACAAAAAACTAACTTCCGTTTTATCGTGTGCTTTTCATACTCAATATCATAAACATTTATACGTATAAATGTACAACGTAGATATATTCTCCAGAGTGCTGTAAGACGTAGCTTTGTGGAAATTATTTGATGCAGTTTTATTTTTCTGAAAGAAAAACATATATGGCAGTTGAACTATTTTGCTTATATGAGTAGTTATTTTAAAAAGCATTAGAATATTCCTTTAAAAATATGTACTCGTAAATAATTCAGGAAATTTCAAATTTAAAAATTTGTAGTACATTTTAAATTGCACAGACATAAAATAGTAATATAAAGTTTAAAAAGCTAAAACGCAGTTGTATTTTAGATTAGCCCGTTTTGGAAATTAAGAATGTGAGGTAAAACTATTTTTTTTCTTACTCTATTGAAAAAATATTATTTTCGATACTTTGCTTATGGAAGTGCCCGCCACGCTGCTGTTGTTAATGGATCTAAAACCAAATAGCATATCCGAAAATGTAGGAAAATCCAAAGAAGCACTAGGACTATGATGATATAAAATAATCATTATCATTAAAGATAAAACATGAATAATAAAACATAAATCAGTGCACCTTTATTCTCTATTCTTAATAAATTTTATATAAGCCTAAATTACATTAAATATCATTTATTTATTAAATTTGTTTATTAAACATATTATCTATTGGAAGCTACGATTTTTTTCTTCTTTCTGGCAATTTACAGATTTAATCACAAAACGAATCAAGACAATTTTTGATACCTTGTTTTAAAGTGTTGCATATTCTGAATCGAACACAAGAAATAGTTGTCAAAAGGGGCAATGTCTGGGCTAAACTTTGGTTGGGGCAGAACTTTCCATCCACTATTTTTCAAATATAGTAGTCGCGCAACATGAGGGATCGAGCATTGTCTATTTGCGTTACAATTATCTCAATCTTCCACTTTTCATTTTTGCCCCAAAAAGTATGCAACAAATGAAATATAAAATAAAATATATAGTCTTCAAATAAGTTTAGAAGTTATTAGCAATTAAAGAAGTATACCTTTGTGAAGATTTTAGCTTTTTTCCCTATTTCAAAATGTCATATTTTGGGACCGTAAAAGGCCATGTCTAAAAGTTTATGATTTGGGAAACAATGTCCATAGTGAATTTCATTGAAATCGGAGATGTCAAATCCGACTGCTGACCGTTTTAACATAGAGTAATTTCATTTAAAATCAACCAGCTGGTTTCCTCACCACTTCCGAATTTAATAATATTTGATGCCAGTGTTGTCAGAAGTAGATAAAAATCCCCACATTAGTGCGATTCTGTGTGCGATTCAAAAAATAAAATGGAAATAATTATGGAATTTTGAAACGGCTATTCTGATTTCAATGATATTTAACATAGTGATAGTAAAGATGTAGCCGAGATTAAGTTTTGAGCTTGGACTATATAGACTTGCAGGGGGCGGGTCCACAGGTTCCCAATGTTGGACACATCGAGTATCCTGATTCCTTATATCTGAACCAATTTGAAAATTTTTTATAAAATTTTAATTAATTTTTTTTTTATAAAAGGATTCTAATGGTCGAGATCTATGCATATCTTTTTTTTTAGTTCAAGAGATATTAGGCGTCAGAGATTAAAATTTTTATTTTTACCCTGCTTGGTGAAGTTTTTTCGCTACAGCGGCTCCAAATTTTTGGATCTTTTTACAAAATTTTTTGGATCTTTTTATTTCATTAACAAAATTGTGCAAAGAAAGAATTTTGAAAACAATATTTACGGAGTCAAAAGTTATAGGAATTTAAATTTGAAAGTGGATTTTTTCTCGTTTTTTGCCAATAAAGTGGTTACATTCTTTTTCTGTTATATTAATTTTTTTAATTTTTTTTTATATTTTTCTGAAAGATAACTAAACTCAAAATATTTTAAAAGAAAAAATTTTTAAATTAATTTTTGCGATAACAAGGGTTTTCCAAAATTGACTTAATTTTCCAACAAATTTCGAATTTTCGCCTTAATCTCTCAAATCGCGAAGCTGAAATAAAAAAAGGTTTTTATTTAGTCTAAAGTGTTTTTAATTTTCTTATAAAAGAAATTTTTGCTCCCAGATATCAAATGGAAAGATATATCAAAAAAAGTAAAAATCGCGTTTTTGGAAATTTTTTAAAGTTTTTTGAGAATTGCGAGATTTATGTTGATAAATCTTAAAATGTGAATAACGCTTGAAATTAAGAATCAAAAAGTCTACTCAGATGTAAAATGTTATTCAAAAATATCCACTAACAAAAATTTTATTGCATAATTTCTATTATACAAATTTTTATATATATATTTGAAAAGAAGACAAAATTTTCTAAACATTGGTGTATAAAACACATACATCGTCATTTTTGCGTATGCATTTAAAGGATTCAATGTTAATAATTTCAAGTAATTTGGTTAATTTTGCTTCATTATTATATGATTGGTAATGCCGTTCATGATAATGCCGTAACAAAAAATATTTTAATAAACTTCAAGATTTTTTTTCAGCATATGGCTAATTTCATATCCCTTAGTTAGATCCGTCAGTGAGATAATAAATAAAAATTATATATCATTGTTTAGGAAATTTTGTCTTCTTTTCAAATATATATATAAAGCATTTTTTTAATACGAAAATTTCGATAAATTTTGCAAAAATATATCAATTCCATTTCATTTTTTGAACCGCACACTATGCAGCGTAGGGAAAATCGGACAAATTTTTTGTTTTCTTCAAAATGTAGAGTGATTAATATCAAATCATCGATTCCTTTAAAATTGAAAGCAGTCAAAAGTATTAAATTAAAAAAAAAAATGTTCTAATATTAATGTTTAAGCTCTAATGAACAGAACTGCTAATGGTGCGAAGTGACGAGAAGGACGTTGTGGAACAATTATAAGAGCAAGTCTAGCGGTGTATGAAGATAAATTTAGCGGGTTGAAATTTAGACTTCGAAGGCAAAATAGAAGAAGCTGCTTTTGTACCGATTCGATGAGACTAGAATGTGTTTGGTATATAGGGTCCCATATAATGGATCCATACTCCAGAATATGTCTTACGAGTGAAATGTACAATGTCTTTGTGATGTAAGGACCATTGAACTCTTTGGCCCAAGGTTTAACGGGACCAAGAACTTCTTTAGTTTTATTAACTGTAACCGTAATATGTGAAATGAAATTAAATTTAGAATGCAGTAAAATTGCGAGATCTAAAAAAGTATCAAACTTTTCTATTTGGTAATCTCCGAGCACATAATTTACCGGTAATTTTCTAACAAGATTTATCTTATACCAATTGTAAAACAAGTTCAAGTCTTCTTGGAGATGACGATAATCAGCTACATATATGTTGTTAGCTTAGAAAAATCATCATATCATTTACATACATAATAATATTTGAGTATTGAATTACTTGTGGTAAATCATTTACAAATGGTGAAAAAAAAGTAGAGGCTCAAGGTGGCTTCCTTTGGGGCACACCTAAAAGCACGTTTACAAATCTTGAATATGATTATTTGAAGCGTACAGTTTGTTTTCTATCATTTAAATATGAATATAACCACTTTATGCTACGATCAGTAAATCCCATTATGTATAATTTCTTCATCAGAAGCAAATGATTGACTTTGTTAAATGCTTTGCTGAAATCAATGTAAATTACATCCGTCTGTTTTTGTTGGAGAAGAGCTCGTTTTACAACAGTTGTGTGTTGAGGAAGATTCGTAATAGTAGAACACTTCTTCCGAATACGATGTTGAAAACATAATTGATCAGCAATTTTTCAATAACACGATAATTTGAAATATCAGACTTGTTACCAGATTCAAACAATGAAATAATGAATTAATCCTTCCAGACATCGGGGAAATAACCATGTTCAATCGAGTTATTAAATAAAAGTGTTAAAGGAGTAACTAGAACATCAGGGTAGTTAATTAGAATACCCTTTTGAATTTCATCTGGACCTGTATTAAAAGATAATAGATGGATAAAATAAAAAAGCAAATTGATTGATAATAATCGTTTTGTTCCCGTACTGGAAAATTGATTAGTGAGAGCAATTTTGTGATAATAATATTCTTCTTCTTGCACGAAACAGCCCATACTTTTTCTTCGGGTGGACTGGGTAAATTGACAAACAATAAAAAAAAACTACATAACGAATTAAATAAAAAACAATTTCGTTTGAGAAAATTTAATTTAAAAAATTAAAAACAAAAGAAAACAAATTAAAAACAATTAAAATATTCTGAAATTTAATGTAGATTCTTTATGAATTTCCAAAATACTTTTACGTTTTCATTTTTGGTAAATAATTTGGTTTATGGTGTTCCAGTACTTTTGTATATTTTTGTATTTTTGTTAGAGCAACTTTAACTTATTCTCATTTTCCCGAACTTTATCCAAAAAGTACGGAAACAATGATTTTAGGTTCATCATTGCTCGATTCTTTCTGTTGAACCTTCATAGCTGAAGGGAAACCAGTAGTTTTCCATTTAGAATTAACAAATTTGTAAAATAAATTTGGATTATGTTTAAATAATTAATATAATATGATCTGTTAAGACTACATTTAATAGTATTCAGTACGACTAATGCAGTACTTTAAGTAATTATAATAAGAATCTGATTTTTTTTTTAATTTTTTGTATCATTTATTCTTATAATTTTTGGCATTCGGAAACATGGCCTTGGCGCACCACATCTTGATTTAGCTATAAGTTTCGGAACACATAAGTCCAACCGTTCATACATCTTGTTGTAGAAAGAAATAGATATCTGTTGAAGATCAGCAGAAGACGATAATACAGTCATCCAATTAATCATATTTAGAAGGTGGTTTAACTTGTTATAATTTGCATATTTAAAAGAAAAAGCTTTATCATTCCTTAAAGATGGAAGCTTAACAGTTTCAGATTGAATTAATAATTTTAGTTCTATTGTTGGATGATAGGTGTCTTTAGGAGTTGTTAAAGGGGATGATCACCTAATAAAATAACCTGAAGCATTGTTGATAAAAATTAAGTCCAATAATTTAGAATAAATATTAATTAATTAATTAATGTTCGATTTAGTTTGAACAAAATATTTTTCTTCTGGTAAAAATTCCTATGAAATTGATGATAGGTTGAAGTCCTCAAAGAAGAGGAATTATAGAATTATTCTTGTTATCAAGGCTTGTAACCGCTTTAATAGCTTAGGCATGCTTATCATAAATTATTTGCAGAGATAATGGAGAGCTATATGAGCATGTAATGAATATTTTTTACTTAGAAGCCATTAAGAGTTCCAGCGCGATACTTCATCGTTTACTTATATTTTTATCCCGAATTTAAAAATGCATTTTTTTGAAATACGAGACAGCGAAATTTATTCTGCGAAATATTGAACATTCAAATTCAACATAAAAACATGTTTCATTTTAAAGGTAATTTTATTGCCTTTAACTATAGACCTCATATATATTCTGGAAGATATTTGTATTTTTTAAAAGACAATTTATTGCATTTCACAAACTATCGCAAATATCATGCTAAAACTTAGTATTTAAATTACCAGTGCTAATAATAATATTAATATTCTTGCCAAATTTCATTAAATTTGAATGATCTGTGGAAGCAATTGTTGATTATTCTATTTGATTATAAACGAAACAATACAAATTATGTAATAATTGATAAAATATTGAGAGTCCCAGCATACCACTTACCAGGATGTAAAGGTTTTTTTTTGAATTTTATATACATTTAAGTAACAAATAAATTTTATATATTTAACCCCTAATTGACCTGGTAGTCTTTACAAAAGTCTATTACAATTTTTGCCATTATAATTCGGTTATTCGTGTTCATTGTTATTCAAATATTTACCCATATAGTAATTTTATTTATACCAAATTGATTTCAATTCCTTTCTATTCTTGAAGACATCATGTTCTGAAAAATTTAACTCTGCGGCCCCACTAAATTTATTTAATTATTATCAATAATCAAAAATTTGTTTCATTATTCATATTAGGAAAAAGCAAAATCAAAATTTCTCTCAAATTATATATCGAATTATTAATTTAGCACGTTGGTAAGAATATTTGAATTTTAATAAATTAGTTAATAAAAAATTACGTACACTGCCTGCCACTTGAATAAGGATTCCCTTTTTTTAACTTTAATTAAGTATATCTCCTAAACTAAAGTTCAGAAAAAAATTATTTTTTGAGCAACCAAATTTCAAAGTGTTGGCTTTAGTTTCCTGAAGAAATAAAAAATATAAATATTTTTATTATACTAAAATTATCCATTTATTTAAAGACATGTATTTCTGTGGTACTTCTTCGTGTGTCACTTGAATAAGGAATTCTTTTAATGTTAATTAGGAAGGCTATGATTTGAATTTCTTTCAATATAGAGAGAGAGGCTAGAGAATTTTTAATTTGATAGTTTTTAAATAGTTTTTATTCAAAATGGACGTGGTAAGGCTTTTAATAACTTTGAAAAAGAAAAAATTCTGATTTTGAAATCTCAGGCTCAGAATTCGGTTCAAATAGCCAAAAACATTAATAGAGGAAAAACAGTTGTGTAGAATTATTTAAATAACGTGGAAAGATATGGAAAAATCATGAAATGGCAACAACTCCAAAATAAAGAAGAATTCTTAGAATTGCATCAAATTCTGCCATGTCGGTATCAATAATGCACCGTATTTTAAAGTCGTGCCCATACATAGTCCGACGAAAACTGCAAAAAAAAAACACCACTTAATGAAAAACGCAAATTACAACGTCTACAGTTTGCCAAAAATACAATGACATGGTCTGACAAATGGTTTAAAGTTGTACTTTCCGATGAAAAAAAAAAGTTTAATATTGATGGTCCAGACGGGTATAACTATTACTTCCATGACCTAAATAAGGAGGAATTATTTTTGAGTCGCAGACACAGCCGAGAGGGCGGAATAATGGTATGGGGTGCCATTTCGTATTATGGTACCATAGAATTGGTTTTTGTATCCAACAAAATGACTGCAACGACTTACAAAGACATTCTGGAGGAAAGATTTCCAAAATTTAATGATTTCTTTGGACCCATATCTTGGACGTACCAACACGACAACGCTCCGATTCATACCGCCAGAACAGTAAAACAATGGATTAATCAATAAGGTGTTCAACTTTTGGATTGACCCCCATATTCACCAGACCTGAATCCAATGGAAAATGTCTGGGGTTCACTTGCAAGAAAAGTTTATGAAGGAGGAAAACAATTTGAGACGATAGAATCCTTAAAGGATGCAATAACTGAAGCATGGAGTTCAATTTCGCTAAATTACTTAGAGTCATTATACAAGTCGATGCCAAATTGCATTTTTGAGGTTATTTCTAAAAATGGTGGCAGTACTCATTGCTAGTTGAATGCTAAAATTTAAAAACAAATTACAGTTTGCTTAGTTTTAAAATATTCCTTATTCAAGTGACACACGAAAAAGTACCACAGAAATACATATTTTTAAATAAATGCATAATTTTAGTATAACAAAATATGTATATTTTTTATTTCTTCAGGAAACTAAAGCCAACACTGAAATTTGGTTGCGCACAAAATTATTTTTTTCTGAACTTTAGTTTAGGAGATATACTTAATTAAAGTTAAAAAAAAATGTGATTCCTTATTCAAGTGGCAGGAAGTGTACATAGTTTCTTCAATTTGCTAGATTTAACCACCAAAATATGTTCTTGAAATTTGTATACTATTTTATACACGATCCAGAATCCATAATTCATCATTCATCATATGAAAATTCAAGAGTGGAAATTTTTTTAAAAATTTTTAGTCGCCAAACATTGGTCATTTGTATCTCATAAATAAAAGAAGTAAGTGAACGATATTTTCTACTTAAGAATAGAAATATTTGATTATCTTGTATTGACAGTAATTTCTTTAATAAATTCTGTGAAATACTTAGATGTTACTCATTTATCTCACAAACTGAGTAAATTCTACCAGAATGGAAATCTATTCAACTAGTAAATTTTTCTATGGTTAATTCATATTCTATTTAGAATTAATCTTGTCTGGAATAATTAATATTAATATTATAAATTAACCAAAACAAAAATAATGAAAATTAAACAAAAAAAAAAAAAAATAAAAAATAAAAAAAAAGAAATAATAGTTATTTTAGTGAAACAAATAACTAACCAAATAACGAAAAGGAAATAAAAAATTGCATTCTACAGTTCATGCCCAAACCAACGTTGATTTCATCAAACATTCACTGGAACTGATGGTCAAATGAAAAAAAAATGAAATTTTAAGTATTTACAAAGTGTTTGAACATGACTTCAGGTCACATTAAGTAGAACTATTATTTTTCTTTTTCTTTTCACTTTTCACAAGTCGCGAACTATTTACTTATTTTCTTCATTTGTTTGGATTAATATTCTCTCCTTTTTCAAATTGGGTTCAATGACTATATAATATTTTTTAATAACCTTTCTTACACTCAAGCCTCTATTTACAATTTAAAAATAAATAAAATTAAAATTTGTTAAATATTTAAAGTTAAGTATGTATGAACATTCTTTAAATATTATACTGCACAATTAAATATATATATAATATATAATATATAATATATAATATATAATATATAATATATAATATATAATATATAATATATAATATATAATTATGCTTTTTAGTGTAATATATGCAAAATTATTGCTTTAAGTAGCAAAAATGCAAAAATATGCCATTTAAATTACCAAAATATGCTTTAAAATAATATTTTATGTAAATATGACAAAATATGATGCTAAGTTCAAAATATGCAAAAATCCCTACCTCTCATTAAAACTAAAGATGATACAATATCTCAGATAATTTTATCAAGTGTAATATAATTAAAAAGATCTACAAATTTGTATACACATAACTACAAATATATTTCAAAATATTTATATATATATATATATATATATTTTTTTTATTTTTAAAAAAGTAATGTTGTACGTCATATTAAAGGTAATTTTGATACCGTTAATATGAGACTACAATGAATATTGTGCCATAAATGCTTTGAAATATATTTGTAGTTATGTGTATACAACTTTGTACATAATTTAAATGGCACATTTTTGCATTTTTGATACTTAGGACCATAATTTTGCACTAAAAAGCATAATTATGCATATTTTACACTTAAGAGGCAAATTTTGCATACAATATAATTTGCCATTAATGAAATTTTCTTTTTATATACGTGTTTCAAATCCGATTTTTTAACATTTTGCCAGAAAAAAATATATTTTAAGAGCATTTTTTTTTATGCCCTAGTTATTAAGGACATACTTATTTGGAATATATATTAAATATTTCAATATATATACTTATTATAAAACTATTTTGTTCTGCTTTCTAAATTAAATTAAAAATCTGAAATTAACCTTAAATTTAGGAAATTCCGAGATCTTTAATGCAGGAACTAAAGGGTATTAAGAAGAAGATTTACTGTACAAACTAGATCGTATTTCAAGTGAAATAAAAATTGTCTTTTTGTAAAAGTGTATTTTATTATTATTAGATTATTCTATTCGTATATATTTTAATAATTAGTGCACGTAATAGTTGATAACATCATATCAATTTCAATTTCCATTCTTTAATATGTTCTCTTGTTAGGAGCAATTGATATTGATGTAGTTAAAAGGCCATATATCGATCAATTAACTTATTCTTATAAATTAGTACTTCGTAATCTTTTATTAAACTTTTTGACAAAACAAATCATTATAGCATCCTTGAGAAGGCGTTTCTGTGAGTATTTAAAAGGATGTGAAATACAATTTTCTTAATACAAAAGAATTATTTACCACAACTAGGATTTCAGATGAGATTGTAGTACGTAAATCAATATTTGTAACAAGTACTTAATGCCAATGACGCCGGCACAATACAACACAATTTAATATAATACAGAATACAAAAACAAAAAAAAGAAAAAGGAAAGAAAAAAAAAAGGAATAAAGAAAACTCGTTTAGACAACAATCAAATTCATGCAATGACACTCGTATATATATTTTTATATAATAACGCAAAGAATATGGAATATGAGATAAAGAAAAGGGAACGACGAGAGAAAGTAATCATAATTATAATCGCAATCAACAGCCACAATAACAATTATTATATCATGAGGCGTAAGAATGGTCCCAACTTTAAGATGCGAATAGGGATATTGTGTACGAATGGTACAACCAACCCATTTTATTTATTATTTTTTTTTTTTAATACTTTCATTTTTCTTTACAATACAATTTAATATATATGTATGTATTAGACGTATAGATATTTAAAAACATAATGTAGTATGCCACAAGTTGTTGCTATTGCCTTAAATGTGTCATTACCAGTTGTCCTCATTGTCTAACAAAATAACCTTTTGTGTTGCTGTTAGTTTGATGTGAAGAAATGTGTTTGAAAAACAATAACACCACAACAACAATTACAAAAAACAACTGACTAACTGACTCTTACTAAATGTTTTTTGAATGGCTTACTAACACACTGGTTGCCAGCCTATTTGTTATATCCGTCATTGTGGTTTAAGACAATTTAACCGGAAGTCAGATAGAGAGAAAGAGAGTGAGTGCATTTGTTTTACTGTTAGCAGTGTTGCCATTTGTAAAGAATTATTTTAGTTTTGAAGTTTTTTGGCATATTGAGGTTTTAAAGATTTTTATGCAAATAATAAAATTTTTGAAAATTGTTTATTCCGCTTTTTGTTAAAGTATTTTTAATTAAAATTTTTACTTTAAATTTATTAAAATTAAAAAGTATCATTAATTATCGTAATAGACCATGCTCCCTTCGAAATGCAACACTGTTTTCTTAATACAACTCTGTTACTTTATAGGTATAATAGTGAAAAAGAAAGAAACGAATACATTCGTAAAGTAGCTCTGGTTTGGGGAACAACTTTTGTGTGTTTGTAATTATTTCTTAAATATAGCCAGGTCGGTTTTTGTTGTTATTTACATTTTCTTTAATTTCAAATATGTATAAAATTAAAAAAGTGACATTTTTATGCTTCAAGTATTTTATGCATAAATATTTATATATTGTATATACATATACATTTTTGTTATCTTTATTCAATAATGAATACTCCATATTGTTGTTTTTTTGCAAATGTTACCACCTTCCACACATTCGCGTTAAGTTTGACGTTTGTCTTGGTAAAAAAAATCTCTAATGTAGACACTATGTAATAAGAGTGTGATATAAACAGAAGAAACAGTGTTACCAACTATTTGTAACCAAAAGGCGCTGGAAAAAATCCAAAACGCGCTAAAAGGTGCAAAATTAAATCAAAATTATTGGAATTGGTTCAATTTAGCGTTTTTTTTTTAAATTTAATAACTTTATTAAGAGGAGCAACTCAAACATTACAAGGTCGATATTTGTTTGCTTTTTTTTTAATATTTTAACTTCAACAGAAATAGTGAATTATATTTTGAATCAAATTAAAATTTGGCATACAGAAGTAGGCGCTAAAATTTCATGTACATTTTTCAGATTCATAACAGCCTTTTTCCAAAAACATTAATTCATTAAACTCTTATTTTTGGTTGGATTTTTGTAAATTTTAGTGCAAAACCTTTGATTTAATGAGTCCAATTTTTTTTCCAAAAAAGGCATTTCCTTAAATAAATAGGAATGTGTTTGGAAGAATCTGAAAAATTGCTAATAAATCCTCTATTCGATGGGATTGGAAAAACTGATATACACCTCAAATAACCACTTTAAACAAAATAATTCTAAAAGTATATTTTGACATTTCAAATGAAATGAAATAATCATTTAAGTTTTTGGTAAAATCTAAAATTATTAAAAATAAAAATAACCCTAGAGGAAAGAGAACCGGTTCAAAACTAGTCACATGACAGGTTTGCAGGGCTAATGACCGGTTCCAGTTTCTTTTGTTTTCTTTTAAATAGTTTTTTCTTATTTTTTCAATATTTTTTTTTTGGTTTTGTTTTTATTTTTACTGAAATATATTTATTGTTATTTTATAATTTTTCATTAATGTCGATGGCGGCACCCCGAATCGAACCCACGTTCTTCTGACGTATTTTACGTTTTATAGTCTTCAACACTAACCACTCAGCCACAGATTGTGATCAGGAGAGGGTAGCACCGACCCCTGAGCAAGGGGAAGTATATTGGCCCGAAAACGAGTTATTTGTTGCAACATATATGTGTAACAGTATATGGGTTCGTTGGTTGGCGCATTGTACTTCACCCAGTTCTAAGAGCACCGTGGGGTTAGGCCGTCAAGGCAGGTACCCACGTTAATCCGTAACACATGTGACTCTCAACTGATATTTAGTGAGTGTGGTGGTGTCAACTGGTTCTCAACTGGAACTTTGGTGACGAGTAAGGTATCGTTTGGTACTCAACCGGAACTGAGGGACCGGTCCATTAATGCAATTGTCTTCAATTGCCCCCAGGGAATGTTCTGTGGTAGAAAATATTTTTTCTTTGGTGAGAAAAATTCTTATTTCTGTTGTGTGAAATGAAAACTTTATAAACTATTGACAAATTTAAATTTTGTTATTAAAAAGTTAAAAACGTGTAAACAGAAAAAACTAAATATATTAATGAAAAAATTTTAAATGTTTTAATTGCATTTTAAAGAAATACATTCTAAAAGCCAAACTCTATTTTGGTAATGGATATTTAATAATGAATATGAAATATTTTAATGATGGAATGTGATGAAATCATAATGTCAATATTTTATGTGCATAAATATCTAACAATATTGAGTTTTTTCTTAGCAATTTTAAAATATCGAAAATTTTTATACTTTTGTCAAAAATTCTACTAGCCTTATGAGCTAGTAAAATTTTGATTAGTAATTATAGATAATTACTAAAAATAATAATTTTCTAGCGTTTCACATTTATTATTAGTTAATAGGAATGTAAAAACATGTTCCTAATTTTTTTTTGAAAAAAGCGCTAAAAAGTACTACTTTCAGACTATTAAAAAGCGCTAAATCTAGCTCGAAAAGCGCAAAATTGGCAACGCTGAGAAGAAAGGGAATTTATAGTTTGATCAAGTGCAATGAAATAGTTTGTACTCAAATCCACCCATCCATATAAATACAAGTAGTACATTTAAACATGATTTACAATAATTACAATGCCATGATAACTGATTGTATATTTGAACATTTATTTAGAAAAACGTCTAAACAAATTGTTATTGCATTTTCTGCAGCTGACGTTATGTCATTAAGAATGAATTAATGATGCGTTTTTTATATATTTTTTTTGAAGTGAAATGATATTGTGTTTCGTTGTTAAATAAGTTAATATTAAATGAAAAACCATTTTAATAACAGAAAATTTAAATTATAAAATAACAAGAGCAAAATATATTTAAAAGCCTTTTATGTAACTGAACATTAAAATTTAATTAAATATAACAATTTGCTATCAATCATGTACATTATGCATTTTTTAATGTAAAATTATTTATTTAATTAAATCAATAATGAAAATTGTAGTTAAAAGAATTAATTGAAATAAAAACATTTTCTGCAATTCACACTATTCAAAAACCCAATTTCTTTTTTGACAGTAATTCCAAAAATAATAACAGATCAAGCAATCAAGAATATATATTAAAAAATATAATGTGGCAACGCTGACAGTCTGGCAAGGCATTAAATTTATAAGATTAATATTATTTTTTACATTTTTATTAAAATGGAGCTAGAATTTTAAAATCCGTATCGTATAATCCGAAAAATATATAGCAATGTTGTATAATGTAAATTGCAGTTTAGGAGATGTATTTTAAGACCTTGATTTTAAATTTTATGTAAATAGAGCGTTTTCCCTTATTTTGAGTTTTATGATTATGTGTGTTGTTTAACAAGATAACATATAAGCTTAAAGGACGAAAAGTTATGTTTGGGGATGAACTTGCATGAATGTAAAAACATGGAAATGTCTGCTAACATAGTGTCTACATTAGAGATTTTTAACGCGAATTTGTGGAAGGTGGCAACAGTTGCACAAAAACAACAATATGGCGTTTGACAACTGTAACAAACAAAATAATAATTAACTGTTTAACTAAGGTTACCTTGTATATATTCGCACTGATTTTGACGTTTGTTTTAATATAAATTTGCCTAATGTAGACACTAGGTAAAGTGTCTATTTTACGTAGAAGTTCAGTAAGTACCAGAATTTTTCGTCAAACTCTTGCTATCGTCAACTTTCTTCTGTTAAATTTTGGTAAACCTAAACGGAAATTTATTGTTTGTCACAAATAAAGGAGAAAATATTGTATTTTAACCTATAGCGTAGTTTCAATAATCAATTGAAATCTAAAAACTTATAAAATATTTAAAATAAAATCAAAAGCAAACAGATAAATATCATATTTATAAAGTATTATAGAGGTTTAAGCAAAAATAGTTAAACTCGGTTTTAGTAAATATTATTGTTTATTTTAGATAAAATTACTTCAATGAAACCCCAAGAAGGCATTAATAATGATTTTCAAAATGTATGCCAGAAAAAGTGAATTTGTGACCACTGTGCAATGAAGGTTTTAATTTAAACATAAATTAATTAAATTATATGTTGTTAAGTATTTCTTAGATTTTATATTAATTCGAGTTTACTGTATGAAGAGGCTTACAATAGAAAAGTTTTTGAACCTAAAATAAGCTATGTAAAATTTATTATTAGTTTTTTTTTTAATAAAAATTTCTGTTAACTTTTTATTATTTATTTTCTTTCTTATTATTGTTGACGTTCATATTTATATTTGTGTGATTATTTGCAATTTTAAGACTTTTTATCAAGGTTGGAAACCGATACCGTTATAAATACCGATACCGATTAAATACCGTTTAAAATGAGTTACCGTAACCGATACCGTTACCGAAATTATTATTTTCTAAAAATACCGGTATTCAAATACCGTTTCCCTCAATACCGGTATATACCGGTATTTTAGTTTCGGTATTTCAAAATATACTATTTTCTATGAAATATGTTTTGTAAAATTATTTCTCATATAAATTTACTTGCTTTAAGAAAGATGAAATTAATTTTAATAATAAGAAGTTATTTAAAGTAATATTTTTTGAATCTTGTTTTTAAGGTACTTTCATTATTTATATCTTTGTTTCAATAGAATTCCTAAAACGATTCGTACAGGAAGAATATTAAAAAAATATATCTTCAGTTCTTTACTTTATTTCGTCTAAAATATGTTAAGGTTTTTTTTTTGTATATAGATTTCTAAAAATTCTTAACACAAGTCAATAAAGTGGTAGAGTGGCAAAAGTGGCAAATAATTTTACGTATTTCACAAGGTTGGAAACCGACACCGTTATAAATACCGATACCGATTAAATACCGTTTAAAATGAGTTACCGTAACCGATACCGTTACCGAAATTATTATTTTCTAAAAATACCGGTATTCAAATACCGTTTCCCTCAATACCGGTATATACCGGTATTTTAGTTTCGGTATTTCAAAATATACTATTTTCTATGAAATATGTTTTGTAAAATTATTTCTCATATAAATTTACTTGCTTTAAGAAAGATGAAATTAATTTTAATAATAAGAAGTTATTTAAAGTAATATTTTTTGAATCTTGTTTTTAAGGTACTTTCATTATTTATATCTTTGTTTCAATAGAATTCCTAAAACGATTCGTACAGGAAGAATATTAAAAAAATATATCTTCAGTTCTTTACTTTATTTCGTCTAAAATATGTTAAGGTTTTTTTGTTTGTATATAGATTTCTAAAAATTCTTAACACAAGTCAATAAAGTGGTAGAGTGGCAAAAGTGGCAAATAATTTTACGTAATTCATATCCTGTGTGCTAGATATGGTAGGTGAGTTCGACGAATTTGCCTAAGTTACCCAAAGTTATCCAAACGCGCTCAAAACAGAAAGACCTCATTCTGGAATGTTTTTGGGTCACAATTTATTTATTTTTTCATTTTTTTTGCGTTCCTCAGCTTTTGAGAACTTTCTACGATTTGGGAGCGTAAATTTGTAAATACTCTCGAGTATATAGAGAAATAAAAATTTTCCATGACGTCTCCGTTTTTTGAGACAACGACCCTTAACTTCTTATATTAGGCTTAAAAACTATTACGTTATTCTGGCTTCCTATATCGTTTAGATTTGGTTCTTTTCTTACACGTTCTTTTATAGTGTAATTCTTATACGTTCATGATATGAGTCGTAAAGTCGATCTGGGTTGGGGAACAAGTCAATTATGTCTTAAATACAGCTGTGTTACAGTTTGTCGAGGCTTTTACATTTGTCACATGCAATCGATTTTAACATTACTCGGGAAACTTTAGCCGTCTATACAAAGATATTGATCGAGTGGATGATTTGCGAAGGAATCTTCTTCTGGAATGAACGACCTGGCAATATGTTAGCAGATAGTTACGCCATTTAAACTCTTAGGCAAAAATTATAAAATTTTATTGAGTTTATTTGAATTGAAACTAGGTCCGAAGATATATGGTGTTAAATTTCATGTATTTAAAATATCAAAAAAATGTATACTTTGAACCGCCACAAAAATCAAACTGCAAAGAATATTCATGTCTTAAAGTGTTATATAATATAAAAATATTCAATTCAAAGTTTTATTTAATGAAATTTAATTGAAAATAAATAGAAGATTTAACTCTTTAATGTTTTTGCTCTGTCTTTAATAATAACGGTATATACCGGTATTTTAGTTTCGGTACCGGTATACCGATAACGATATAATTTAAAATACCGTTACCGATACCGTTACCGAAATAAAAATAAATTGAATACCGATACCGTTATCGATACCGTTATTCGTTTCGGTTTCCAACCTTGGTATTTCATATACTTTGTGCTAGATATTGTAGGTGAGTTCGACGAATTTGCCTAAGTTACCCAAAGTTATCCAAACGCGCTCAAAACAGAAAGACCTCATTCTGGAATGTTTTTGGGTCACAATTTATTTATTTTTTCATTTTTTTTTGCGTTCCTCAGCTTTTGAGAACTTTCTACGATTTGGGAGCGTAAATTTGTAAATACTCTCGAGTATATAGAGAAATAAAAATTTTCCATGACGTCTCCGTTTTTTGAGACAACGACCCTTAACTTCTTATATTAGGCTTAAAAACTATTACGTTATTCTGGCTTCCTATATCGTTTAGATTTGGTTTTTTTCTTACACGTTCTTTTATAGTGTAATTCTTATACGTTCATGATATGAGTCGTAAAGTCGATCTGGGTTGGGGAACAAGTCAATTATGTCTTAAATACAGCTGTGTTACAGTTTGTCGAGGCTTTTACATTTGTCACATGCAATCGATTTTAACATTACTCGGGAAACTTTAGCCGTCTATACAAAGATATTGATCGAGTGGATGATTTGCGAAGGAATCTTCTTCTGGAATGAACGACCTGGCAATATGTTAGCAGATAGTTACGCCATTTAAACTCTTAGGCAAAAATTATAAAATTTTATTGAGTTTATTTGAATTGAAACTAGGTCCGAAGATATATGGTGTTAAATTTCATGTATTTAAAATATCAAAAAAATGTATACTTTGAACCGCCACAAAAATCAAACTGCAAAGAATATTCATGTCTTAAAGTGTTATATAATATAAAAATATTCAATTCAAAGTTTTATTTAATGAAATTTAATTGAAAATAAATAGAAGATTTAACTCTTTAATGTTTTTGCTCTGTCTTTAATAATAACGGTATATACCGGTATTTTAGTTTCGGTACCGGTATACCGATAACGATATAATTTAAAATACCGTTACCGATACCGTTACCGAAATAAAAATAAATTGAATACCGATACCGTTATCGATACCGTTATTCGTTTCGGTTTCCAACCTTGCTTTTTATAAAAAATGCATGTATTTTTTTAAAGGTAACTTTTCTAATGAATAATTTCTTTACTAAACATATATACATATCGTCAGTGCGCTGACGAAAAGTGCTTTGGGCTACTTTTCAGAAGAAAAAAAAAACGTTTTATTTTGTCAATTCCCAACATTTAATTAATTAATAAATTATTATTAAGCTTATTTTTGGTTAGGGCACTTATTAATTTTGGATTTTGAAATTAATAAATATATTTTGGCGTCTGGGAATGGCAAATGAAATTAATAAAAATCTACTTATATGATTTTTTTTTTTTTTTTAACATAAGACTTTTTGTGTGAAATAATTTGTTATATTTTTTTTAATTTAACAAAAATTCTATGTGTAGTAAAAACGATGTTTTTGCGGAGCAATGTCTACACATAGGACTTTTTTTAATTTCAAAAGCCATTGAGGTAAAGGAAAATGCTTTGGTGGTTGAATGTATGCCTAATAACGCTACCAGATGCGATAATAAAAAAAATCAAAAACTTTTTCAGCGCACTGAGGCATTACATTTATTTGTTCCTTAATAAGTTCTTTAATACTGTGTAAATTTGTATAAAATCAAAATGAATTATAAACCCCTTTTTGCCACAAGAATTAACTACAAAGAACTTATTTTACAAATGAAATGTTACAGTTCAAAACGCAAAAACAGAGGAAATAAAAAATTTTAATTTTCCACTATTAATTTAACACACTGTACGTATACATACTCAAATAATACAATAAGTATACGACACATAGGTACATGTGTACATATGTACATATGTATATATGTACATATGTATATGTAAAGATTTTTATTTGTCCCATGTTTTATTTTATAAATTTTAAATTTTGTATTAAATAGTTTCAACCAAAAATAAATTCATTTTGTCACTCTATTTCTAATAAATATATCGTTATATTGAAATCGAAAGATAATTCAACCGCTATTTAATTCCATCTACTTTTTATTCACTTTTCATATAGAAAATATTTGTGGTTTAATATAATTCCTTTAACTTTTTTTTTTATCTTCATCCTCTTTTAATTTAACTTAGTTTTATTACATTTGTTAATATTTATTAATGTTTCCCTGTGACAACACAAACCAACAGACATAAGAAAGAAAGTTGAATTTATGTAAGGAAACTATTATTTTAATTAATAAATAGACTTGAATGTCAACACAAATTGCGATTCTCTAATTAAGTTATTCGTTTAATCAAAGCCGCAAATTAGTTAAAACGAAAGCAAAATGTTCATCTCTCGTTTGTTTTGAAACTTCAATTACGGAAGAAGAAGGAGAACAAATTTAACGTTTTTGATTACGATTGTTGAATAATTTGTGGATGATATATATATATAAGAAATCACATTTTTTTAACTTTAATTAAGTATATCTCCTAAACTAAAGTTCAGAAAAAAATAATTTTGTGCACAACCAAATTTCAAAGTGTTGGCTTTAGTTTTCTGAAGAAATAAAAAATGTACATATTTTGTTATACTAAAATTATGCATTTATTTAAAGACATGTATTTCTGTGGTACTTTTTCGTGTGTCACTTGAATAAGGAATATTTTAAAACTAAGCAAACTGTAATTTATTTTTAAATTCTAGTTTATAAAAATGAAAGTTATTTTCTTCTAGCATTCAATTAGTAATGAGTACTGCCACCATTTTTAGAAATAACCTCAAAAATGCTATTTGGCATGGACTTGTATGTATAATGACTCTAAGTAATTTAGCGAAATTGAACTCCATGCTTCCGTTATTGCATCCTTTAAGGATTCTATCGTGTCAAATTGTTTTCCTCCTTCATAAAATTTTCTTGCAAGCCAACCCCATACATTTTCCATTGGATTCAGGTCTGGTGCATATGGGGGCCAATCCAAAAGTTGAACACCTTATTGATTAATCCATTCTTTTACTACTCTGGCGGTATGAATCGGAGCGTTGTCGTGTTGGTACGTCCAAGATATGGGACCAAAGAAATCATTAAATTTTGGAAATGTTTCATCGAGAATGTTTTTGTAAGTCGTTTCAGTAATTTTGTTGGATACAAAAACCAATTCTATGGTACTATAATACGAAATGACACCCCATACCATTATTCCGCCCTCTCGGCTGTGTCTGCGGCTCAAAAATAATTCCTCCTTATTTAGGTCATGGAAGTAATAGTTATACGCGTCGGGACCATCAATATTACATTTTTTTTCATCGGAAAGTACAACTTTAAACCATTTGTCAGACCATGTCATTGTATTTTTGGCAAACTGTAGACGTTGTAATTTGCGTTTTTCATTAAGTGGCGTTTTTTTTTGCAGTTTTCACGACTTTAAAATACGGTGCACTGTTCTTAGACTGGCACTGACTCCACTTCTTTCACGTATTTTTGATACCGACATGGCAGAATTTGATGCAATTCTAAGAATTTTTCTTCTTTCTTTTGGAGTTTTTGCCATTTCCTTCCGCCCTTTCATGTTTTTTCCATATCTTTCCACGTTATTTAAATAATTGTACACAACTGTCTTTCCTCTATTAATGTTTTTGGCTATTTGTACCGGATTCCGACTCTGAGATTTCAAAATCAGAATTTTTTCTTTTTCAAAGTTATTAAAAGCCTTACCACGTCCATTTTGAATAAAAACTATTTAAAAACTATCAAATTAAAAATTCTCTAGCCTCTCTCTCTCTCTCTATATTGAAGGAAATTCAAGTCATAGCCTTCCTGATTAATATTAAAAGAATTCCTTATTCAAGTGACACACGAAGAAGTACCACAGAAATACATGTCTTTAAATAAATGGATAATTTTAGTATAATAAAAATATTTATATTTTTTATTTCTTTAGGAAACTAAAGCCAACACTTTGAAATTTGGTTGCGCAAAACAATATTTTTTTCTGAACTTTAGTTTAGGAGATATACTTAATTAAAGTTAAAAAAAATGTGATTCCTTATTCAAGTGGCAGGCAGTATATATATATATATATATATCGTGGAAGGGTTTTATATTAGATATGTGGACAATTGTGGACCGATACTTTTACTAAGTGTAAAATAAAATACAAATAGAGAATATTGCGTTAATACTAACATTTATATATAATTTATGCAATTTAAGGTGACTTATTTAGCAATCCTCATAAAATTTGTCACCGTGATTTCTACTTATATAAAACTTATTTGAGTCGAATATAAACTTGATACTAACATGCGTATGTATGTGATTTATGAACGTTAATTGTGATTTTCGGAAGAGGGTTTTATATGAGAGCTATGATAAATTATAGACCGATCTTCATGAAATTTGGCACAAAGATTGATACTTACACAAAACTTTCTTACACCGAATTTCATTAAAATATTGCTATATCTAAGGTATTTATGATTTTTATACCCCTATTCCGGGAGGGCAGTTGTATGGGGGCTAGGTGAAATAATGTACCGATCATAAAGGACATTGTTAGGTCGACTCAAAATGGTGATTCTGAGTTGATTGGTATACTTTAAGGTGGGTGTTGAGTGATTTTTTTCTGTGCGTTATAAACATCTGCACCAGCATTATACCCCAACCACCTATGATGATGTGGGGTATAATAAGAATTTTAAAATACATTTAGGAATTAGACTTAAAATGATTTCATAATAAATGCATTTCTTAATTGAAGATAGCTTTTATTTAGTTATTTATTTATTTATTAATTACTTTCTTATTTATTTACTTACTTATTAATTTATTTATTTATTAGTTTTTAAGTCATTGCTAAACTTTTGATACTACTAGACACATTTGATATCAAATAATAATAAATTTTAGATCAAACCTTTGAGTTTAAAAAATTATTTGAAAAAATTTCGCTTAAAGATCTTGACTGAAGAATCAAATTTTTTGAAAGAATCAGATTACCAGATAGAAGTTGTATGGATTATATGTAAAAATAATTTCTGAAAAATTAACTTTGAACAGCGAATTTAAAAGTATTTGAGAGAATTAACCTTTTTTACCTATATCGAAATCTAAATTGTGGGGTTGGATATTTCATGTATTTATTCGGTCATTTTGACATGATATAAATGTCGAAATTGAGAAGTTCACCTTCGAAAGAATTTTAGATGATAGATTATCATGGTCTTATTAAGGTCTTCGCGATCACCCCCTCAATGTTTGTAAGGACTCCTTGTGGGTTGCAAAGCTCACATGAGGACCGTTAACATTTAAGTTCTCTAAGAAAAATAATACATTTTGGAAACATTTACAGCCACCACTTAACTGTCATCAAGAGGGTGTGTAGAATGACATTATGTGTGCGATAGTAAGGCTAGCAAAACCACTTGGAGAGAAAACTGGGTATGTAAACTATTTGGTTTTTAAAATTTAGTTTTTCAAAAGTTAACAAGTTTTTGTTTTGGTATAAAGGGAAGAGGGGTTTATTTGGGAGCTACGGTCAATTGTGGACCGATCTTCATAAAATTTTGTACAAAGATTTAAACTTGTACATATTTTTTTTTTTTTTTTTTGTACCGAATTTCATTAAAATATTTTTATTTTTAAAGCATTTTTAAGTGTTTAAACTCTATTCCGGGGGTATATTTGCATGGGGGCTAGGTGAAATAATGGATCAATCACAATCAATTTCAATAGAATTCTTGCTTGTATAATAAAAGTCCCACATGGCAAATTTCATTGAATTATCTTTAAAATTGCGACCCGTACTTTGTGCACAAAATTTACATGGACAGCCAGCCAGCCGTCGAACCAGCCAGACGAACGGACATCGTTAGATCGATTTAAAAAAGGTTTCTGAACCGATTGATATACTTTAAGGTGGGCATTGGATAACATTTGCGCAAACGCATAATACCCCAACCACCTATGGTGGTGTAGGGTATAATTATCATAGTAATATTTTTATTTTAATATTTTCAAGCTACATTGTAGACATACGCTCAAAATAAAACTTGTGAATATAACAAATGTTAAAAATATGGAGTAAAATTTTTAAAAGGTTAAAAGTAAGTGAGGTCCTGTCGTTTTAATTATCTACATCAAAACGGCACTACATACGAGGGCGGATCAATAAGTCCTTGACTTTTTGAATGAAACACAGTTTTTTTGCAAAACAAAAATAACATAATCTCCTTTTAACTCAGTACACTTAGTCCAACGTTTCTCCAGTTTTTGTATCCTTTCCAAAAAAATAGGATTTTTCGAGGTCCTTAAAATAGGTATTTTGTATATTAGTTTATCTTAAACCGACTTTTTTCAGTAATTCGAAACTCAATTTCTCAACTATTCCTTGACAAAGAAATAGATTTTGATGTTTGTGAATATAGCAGTTAATGATTCTGTAAAAATTTAATTGTTCACCGAAATTTTATATGGGAATTCAGTTGGTTTATCTCGTAGTGCTATTCGCTATTGTGTATAACAATTTCTTTAAATTCTTAGATATTTTTTTTACTTAATAATTTTATTTTTTAATTAAATAAATTAGATTTTTGAATTTTATTCTTAATTGTTTAAAGTTATTATTATATTAATATAGACGACAAAATAGCTAAAATGGTTTAGAAGTTTTCTTAACAAATAATTACTCCCACAAATACTATTTACATTTTGCCCTAAATAACATAAAATTATAGCAGTAAAGTCATGATTATTTTAATTAAAAAAATTTATATATCACTTAACTTTTTGCTAAGTTTTTATGATTATAATAAAAAAAAAACGTACTATAATGTAAATAGCAACAACAATTTCTTAAAGGATTTATTCCTCGACCACTTTATATTCGTACACAAAACCGACAACCACAACTAAAGAATTTAAAACATAAAAATTATGATTTTCATCCCAAGTGAAAATTATATTTCAAGGACAAATACGTTGACAGTGAGAGACATAAAGAGAAATACGAATGCAAAATATCTCATCAACAAAACAAATTTTAATATTCGATACATACACAAATGTATAATAAACAAATGATTTTATAAATGCAAACACATACATATGTACCAAATAGGGGTCGGTAGCAACAATCCAGGGGGTCCGCGAGAGAGACCGAAAATTATTGTAAATGATTAATGTTAATGATATATATTTTTTATTTTTTGCCAAATGTTAATAATAAAGTCAAAGTTTGATTCTACAGGTGTCTGTCATTTGGATAAGGAAAAATCTATTGAGGCTTCGTACAAGATATTAATGCTAATAGCAAAGAAAAAGGGGGCCACATACAATTGATAAACTTTTAATAAAACCTTGTTTTGCTGTCATTGGAGATATAAATGTTAGATAAGTCCACATAAGAAAAAGTGAGGATATTCTTCTGTCAGATAACTATAAAAAAAAGAAATTGATGGCCAGCAGTATAATCTGATATCTGACCGATATTTCTAATTTAGGCCAACTTTCATTTTATTACAGAAAGTGAAATAAAGGTAAAATTATTGTTTATTAAACCTTTGTCTACGACACATCAATGATAGGATAGGGATCAGGTATTTTTTGAATCACTTAAATCTCACTGAGTAATTTAGCGACAAATACTTAATGCGAAAACCTTACCTAGTGTCTACATTAGGCAAATTTTTATCAAAACAAAAGTCAAAATAAGTGCGAATATATACAAGGTAACCTTAGTTAAACAGCTGATTATTATTTTGGTTGTTACAGTTGCCAAACTGCATATATAAAAAACAATAATGAATACGCTATATTATTGTTTTTGTGCAGCTGTTGCCACCTTCCACAAATTCGCGTTAAGTTCGACGTTTGTCTTGATAAAAAATTGTGTAATATAGACACTATGTTAACTGATATATTTAAAAGTGCTCTTCCAACTACTGTAGATGTAGTAAATTTTATAAAAAGCCCAATTTAAATGCAGAACATAAGAAATTATTACATCAGACCGATGTCCATTGGATTTTGAAGGCAAATATGCAGAAGAGATTATACGAATTAACAGACAGAAGTAGAAATTTTCCTTTTATACAAAAATAAAGATCTTTCTTAAAAATTTACATAAAACAATCTTAGCATTAAATTACAAGATAGATAAGTAAATATATTAAATGAATTTAATTCAATAAGTGCTCTTGTGTGCAAAATTTCTTTATGGAAAAGAGGTCTTTTAATCCCCTCTACCAAAATGTTCCTCATCTCCACTGCCGAATGATATCTTGGATTCATTTCATATGTTCAAAAAGAACATATGAAAAGTATATTTCCGATATTATCCAGATCTTAAAACCAATTCTTAACAAATCAGTTTACTACGTAATCCATTCAACATTGCTATTGATACCAGATAATGTTTTAAGAATAAAGAATAGAACTACAAAATAATTCGTGTGCCAAAGCTGACTTTGAATTTATGTTCATTGAATATTTTTGTTTAAAATATTATAAAGTTTACACTTTGGTTGAAAATGAAGCGTTGTTGGAAATACAATGCTCACATTAATTTAAATTCCTCATATGAACCAATCACGTAATAGGGCGTATAGTACTTTTTGTTTATATTTGAATTGAGGGAAAGACAAAGACTAAAGTCACCACAGAGTTATAGGACAAGATCTAAATTTACTTCTTTTATTTTATTTTATTTTATTTATTATTATTATTATTATTTTTTTTTTTTGTTTACAAATGTCAACTTTCATTCATGCGTTGCCAACTACAATTTAGCACCCACAGGCTGCACACGAAAGTGTTGAAACTTTTGCTACAGTCTGTATTTACATATTTGTGCAAAACTAGTTTTTCTGTCCTACAGTTCATAAAATCCAAATTTATATCACGTTTGGATGTGGTAAATGAAGTAAAATGTACTTTGTCAGAAATATCTCTCAATGTTAAAAAGTTAGTAAAAACAATCAACAAAAATAAATAGAAGTAATTTTTAAGGAAGTACTTTTTCATTACTTCCAAAGTTTCAAAAAGTGTACGTTTTCTTGTGCTTAAGAAGTTATATAAACATCATCCAAAGATGTTATTAAGAAATGATACACAAAAATTATTTCTAATATAAAACGTTAGAATTTACAACTAATAATTAATAATAAATGTTTTAATCAAATGAAAAATATTGTTATGCTTATTTTTTTTAATAAAAAATATTAAAAAAGTACATAAAAAACCGAAATTTACATGACATCGTCAACACCACTTCCTACTCATTGAATAGGTATCAAAAAAGAGAATATCTTCCTTCCTTGACAAACCTATGTTAAATTCATTGGAAATTATCCAAATTTGCACTACTTCTGGATCACAAGTTCAGGATCTTATTGACTTCTTTGGATGTTCTTTTCTTTTTGCTGGGCAAAGATATCTTATTATATTTAATATTTTTAATTGTTTATGAGCTTTAAAAGGTTCATAGCATAGAATACAATTAGATGTTTATACTTGTATGAGAGGCAGTTTAAATCATCAAATCTTCAAAAAATTTGCTAATTTTTTTTAAAACACAAAAACAAAATATATGTGACTACATGTATTTAGTTGTTGCATGAATTAGGTTTTTATCTCTCACATAAACTTCCAGTGGTATTCTATGGTTCATAGTTTTTATATTTAATAAATAAATTAATTTAGGTAAAGCAATTTTGTTTAAAACAAATACCTTTTGAGTTTGTCATACTTTTCATTTCTACTATATTAAAAATCAAAATATGACAAGGGTTCCGCGAAGAAACAAAAATTTCTAAAAGAATCCGTGGAGCATGAAGAGATAGAAACCCTTGACTTATAGTATAACTATATTCACAGGGCAGAGCGTTATGGGACATGAAAACATATTAAGAAACGCTATAATAAATTTTTGGCGATTGTTAAAAAAGTTTCCGCACCAAACGTGTTAAAGTTTTGTATTGAAGATTTTTTAAATTTATTTAAAAAATGCATTATTTTTATTAGAGACAAGATTATATCGTCTCACTACTGTTTTCAATAAAATCATTTTCTTCATAAAAAGTGCATTTTTTTTTGTTGTTGCAAAAAATCATAATAGTTATTTGTAGAATTTTTGCATGTTGCATGTGGCGAACCAGAAAATGCATTCCATTCTGCCGAGTGTCCAATAACTCTTTCACACTTTATTCTTCTACAATTAATTCAATGAACTTAAGTCGAACATGCAAAAATTCTATAAATAACTAATGAAAAAGTTCAACAAAAAAACTATAAACTAATTAAAAAATCAAAATGTTTGATTTTATAATTTTTAAACTTTTATTCGTTAAATATTATGTTGAATTAATATTTTAGTTAACATTTTATGATAAATTTAATTTAGCAATATTTTTATTGGGCTATCAGTTCATTTGGATTTAATGGACAAATTAATGATTAAATAGAATACTTTATTTTGAAATCGGAGGGGGAATGTTACCCCCCATACGAACTATTACAACTTTTTAATCAACTTTCACAATTGAGATGAAAATAGGAGGAGTAGGTAGGTACAGGGGGAGTAGTAAGTAGCTCTCATACAAAGTAAAAATTATTTTTCAAGTAAATGAAGAACCATTAGATCAAAAGCCTTAAATGTGTATGTGGGAATGATATGGAAATATTGCCGCCTGTTCCAGAGAAAGCATTAGCCCACATACAAGATAAATCTTAATTATAGCATATATAAAGAACTATTAAGATGAAGGTTTCAAGATTTTTGTGGGAATAATTTTCTCGTAAAGTTCCACAATTAAGATGAAAATAGAGTATACAAAAACCGATTTTTTAAAAAATCTATTAACGATTTAACCGAGAAATCTCATTTTTGAAAAAAACGGTTTTGGACTCTAGAAAAAACCCGATTAAAGGGTTTTTAGTGATTTAAATTTTTTAACAAGAACCCAGCAAAAACTTTGCTTTCCTGGTAAGCTAGCAGATATAATTGGAAACACTTATTTTTTGTCTGCATAACTAGTTATTTTTATTCGACTTGTCCACAAATTCATGTAGTTATTTTTTGACTCTGGGGCACTCAAAAATATGTACCTAAACGAAAACAAAAATGAAAAATGAAAATGAAAAAAAAAACAAAAAAATTTTGTCGTCAGTGAGACTCGAACTTGGACACACACTAACCATTCGTTTTTACTGACTAACGTCTTACTCAGTACACCATCTCGCACATAGCAGCCTAAGCGACAAAAACTCTATTTAGTTTAAAATATCTTTTTAGACATTTTGTTATAAAAAACTAATAGCTTCAGAATGGGATTGAACCAACAACATTCTGGTTGTTAATCCGGCGCTCTAGCCAACTCATCCACGTGATTACAGTATTACTGCACTATTTTACTATTGAGTACTTATAATGTAATACAGAGTAGGCAAATAAAAATGACGCCTCATTACCAAGAAACTACTTTAATAAGCAGTTGTTATTACCGAAAACCAAAAAGTTTTTTCTGGGAAAATATAATTTTTTTGTAATTATTTTAAACAAAAGCCTAAATTTATACAAGTTTTACTCTGCAAAAATAAAAAAAAAATTGGTGTGCATAATTCCAAAATTAAAGTTTTTCTTATTAACGTTATAACTTTAAAGAAATATAAATGTTTTTATTTGATAAACTTTCTTCAATATTTTATTCCTAATTCAGGTATTTGAAAATATATCTTTCCAAAATAAAATTTATATAAGCATGAAAAAACTGGTACCTAAAATTCTGATTACGAAAATTATACGAGTACCAATAGAACCATTTATTGGTATGTTTTTTTTATGAAAAAAAATAATTTTTAATAAAAATTGTAAGCTTTTCTGCAAAACTTTTACTATGTATTCGGCAACTTTTTTGATATAATGTGCTTTTAGTATCCTTTAAATATTTGTTGAATAAGGACAAATACATTTTAACTGACCGGAGTTTGAGGCAATTTGGTTGATGGTGCTCATTTGGTACATATACAACATCATTTTATTAATAATGAGAAATATATTTCATTTTTAACAACAAACATTATAAAGTAAAAATTTAAACGTTTAACTTGTTTTTTTTTTTGTGTTCACTGAATAGTTTGATTTATTTAAACTATTTAAAAGGAATTGTCTAAGTTAAATAAGCTATTTATCACTTTTATTACATTTAGCAAGTTACATAAAACTTTTTATTTTTAGTCATATAATTTTTCTTTTTTTTTTAAATTACATAAAAAGATAAAAAACAAAATTTTTTAAAAACCGGTTAACCGGCTTTAAAACACCGGAAACCGACAGCGTTTGTAAAAAAACGGAGACCGATTAAATGGTTTATTGGGTGTAGTAGTCGCCACAAAAAGTGAATATTTATTATTGTATATCTAAAGAACTATTCAACCGATTTTTTTGTTTGCTAGATTTCATATTCATGTTTATATTATCAAAAAATGAAATAATTACTCAGAGAGATAGAGGGAATATAATGGCATCAAAAACGTAATTTCATAAAAAGCTAAGATAGAGGGTTTTGAATATAGGAACTCAATATAGTTGTTGTATATATTATAACATAAATATGAAGCTTAAAAAAAGAAAAACTCAATTGAAAAAAAATTACTAAAAAAGAACACGTACTAGAATTGAATAAAAATTTTTACTAATACATTCTTAGAATTAGGTTTTTTTGACAAGCGACTTAGGTCTTTGGTATTATTAATATATGATTGTAAATATGAGGATTTTCAAAACTCTTTGAAACCTACTTTATGCTTAGGTTTCAACGAAAACAAAATGGATAAGACACCACGAATGCTGTTGAAGTGTGTAGCGGCACAGAAAATACGTATTCCATTCTGCTGGTGTCTAATTATAATCCACAAACTCTGCTTTGATACTGCCAAATTTACATAAACAAGTTTGCAATTTACTATTGCAAACTTGTTTATGGTTCTTCGAGAGGGATCTTGGAACCACATCTATAATAGCGTTTTCGACGCTAGGTTTAATCTCTCTTTTACTTGCCACAAACGACTGGCACTGCTAATTGAGTCCCTAAAGATTGCGCCCAGTGCAAGGCGGGCGCCATGTTTAGGTATCAAGGAAAACAAAATGGATAAGATACCACGAATGCTGATGAAGTGTGTAGCGGCACAAAAAATACGTTTTCCATTCTGCTGGTGTCTAATTATAGTCCACAAACTCTGTTTTGGTACTGCCAAACAGAGGCAACAAGGCAATTTATGATTGCGAACTTGTTTACTTTATATGTCTTATATTTCTAAAGTTTGTTTTAAAAACGAAAAAAAATCCGAGTCAAATGGGCGTTTAAAAATTTTGAAATGCAAAAATTTTATGCAGTTTTTAAAAATTTCACCAAATTTCAAAATTTTGTTCCGTACTTTTTTAATATAAGATATGACTTTAGATCTTCAAAAAATATGTGTAGAGAGTTGTCTTGATGACCAAAATTAGAAATAAGCGAATAAATTAAAGAAAGTCCATTTATACTGATGTCAAATGAAAGCATTTCAACTGCTTAATACTAAAATCCAGTGGGTGTCAACATATTTTAAGAAATCATACTTTTATGGACCAAACAATAATTTCTTTAAAAAAACGTTCTTATATATTTCGCATTATATTTAGTTCTTAAAATACAATAATAAAAAAATATTTTCGATGTAAAATTAAATAGGATAGATATTAAACATTTTTGTCATTAAAAAAAAAACAACAACAAAGGAGTGTTGTCATGACAATATGTTTCAAAAAAGCTCTGATATTCACTTAATTTTTTTTTCAGCAAAACGTTCCAAAATATGTCTATTATTAACCATAATTTTTGAAAAATTTTAACCAATAAAAAATAAAATCAAAAAATTTTCTTTTCAATGTACTTCGATAAATATTTAAGATGCTGGAATAATTTTAACATGTACTGATAGCACTTGTGAAGTTCTATGAGACTGCGATAACTCTATTTTTAAGAAATTAAACTTCTATATTTAAAAATATTTTTACCGAAAATTTAAAAAAAAAATTGTTGAAATTCCCCATAATATTATGTATATTCGATATATTTTTAAATTTTACTAGATTTTGTCTATGTATATAATAATACTCATAAGTATGTACGTATGAGTGTATATCTTCTCATAACCAGAGCAACAAAAAATATACAAAATAATATTTTTTGCTGAGCTTGAAATGAACCTAACTGTTAATTATTTATTCATTTCAGACAATTTTAAGAATTTTTGCATCGATTTGTAGCAGCATATTTCGGTCATAAAAGCATATTTTTGCATATTTTAGACTTAGCGAAATATTTTCATAGAAAATCATTAACTTTGAGCATACTTACAATAAAATGTCATATTTTAGCATATTTATACATAAGAGCATAATTTTGCATATATTAAACTAAGGAGCATAATTTTATATATTTTACACTTTAGAGAAAAATTTCGCATATTTTGCACCCAACAGAATTTTTTTACATATTTTGTCATCAGTGAAATTTTTTTTAATGTCACATTCGTTTTTCAATTCCGATTCACTAATAATTTTTATCTTATAAATTTATAGAAATTTTCTAATTTTCTGCTAAAATATATTAGATTTGAGTACTTTTAAGTGCAAAAAGAAAATACTTTTAGCGATTGCTAACAAAAATAAGTTTATTTTTATCATGAATAGTAGATAATTAAAAGTTTAGACAAAAAAAAAATAGTATTTTAAGAACATATTTATTTTAAATTTAAGAACACATTTTTCGATTATAAGATAATTTTTTTTATGTGCATAAAAGACTTTTTTTTAGAAAATATTTTTGGTCGCCCTGCTCATAACAGTTGCATATCCGATAAAAAGTTTAAAAAAAAAATTAAAAAAGTTTGTCAGTTTTGTTGCTGTCTTATACACAGAAAAATAAATTCCCTATAATTTTTCAATAAAATCATTAATTAAATTTTTATTGAAATTTAATTATATTATTAATTAATTTAATTAACTTTCTAATTGGTTTAGAATTTTTTGATAAAAATCGACAGCTCTTAAAAAAATATTAATGGCCTGATTCAGTACGACAATCAACTTGTTTGAAAATAAAATTTGTATGAAAATTACTCATTTTTTCAAATGTTTTTTGAGTCGTTTTCATACAAATTATATTTTCAAACAAGTTGATTGTCGTACTGAATCAGGCCATAAGAAAAAAAGAAAAACTTGTCAATAAAAAATATAGAAATAAAATAACTTTAACTCAATTTCCAATCGTTTTCAACTGTTCGGGCTCATTATATCTATTAAAAAACAAACAGTAATACGAAATATATACATTATTTATCAGTTTGCGAAGAGATATTTCATAGTAATTCTTTGGTAAGTACGAATTTTAAATATTTGATGTTCCTGTCATTGGTTCTGGAGATTAGATTCAATTTCAGAGGCACTCAGATACGAAAATAAGGAAATCTTTATTGAAACGTTCCGCAGAAATGATGGCTTTTATAATTATTTTTCGGAAAAAGATATAAGTATACTATATATTAAAATTAAATTAAAATTTATGTAAAAGGGACTGTTACCGAAACATTACACACATTCAATGTATATTATGCATCCACCACATACATAGGTATATTACTCGTATTTTAAATTCTTGTTAAATAAAAGTATAACATCAAAGATTGGTGGAGGCAAATGAAACTTGACATCTAGTTTCGTCTTGGCATCTTAGATAACCCATTTAAAGTCACAGATAATTACATATAAGGTCAAAGGTTACAAAAATCAGATTTATTTTTGTTTTTCCCAATCAAATTTGGAATTTTCATATGGTTTTCATCTAATTTTGCTTGTATTTTCTAAATATTTTTAATAATTAAATAAATAATTATATCCAAATCTTTGCTTTTTTATTGAAGGAAGGATTTAATTAATTTCAGAATTTAATTAATACAAATTTTAATTGATCTTAAGCAAACATTCAATCATAATTCCAATTAATTTGATAAAAAATGAAATTTAAGCCACTGTCTCTAATTATTTAACTCTATTTAAATAATATTTTCATTTTGGTGATTGAAGAAAAATCGATAAAAAATTTAATTAATATAAGGAATTTCGTAATTGAAGTCTATTTTTATATTTTTCTGTGAGTATATATATATATATTTTTTTTGATGGCTGCTTCTACATTTTCAATTTTCAGTGGAAAACGGATGTGAACACATTTGGCAAAAAGGAAATGTGTAAAAAAGTAATGTAAAACAAGACAAAAATTTGTACAAAAAAATTGAAAAAACCATACAACATACGTAATACCTTTTTAACGACTGTTGTTTCAATGACACATCAAAAAAAAAAAATTGATTTCTACGTGGGTTAATTGAAAATTTATTTTTCTCTTAATAAAAAAAAAAATATATATATAGATATGGATATAGATATAGATATAGATATAGATATAGATATAGATATAGATATAGATATAGATATAGATATAGATATAGATATAGATATAGATATAGATATAGATATAGATATAGATATAGATATAGATATAGATATAGATATAGATATAGATATAGATATAGATATAGATATAGATATAGATATAGATATAGATATAGATATAGATATAGATATAGATATAGATATAGATATAGATATAGATATAGATATAGATATAGATATAGATATAGATATAGATATAGATATAGATATAGATATAGATATAGATATAGATATAGATATAGATATAGATATAGATATAGATATAGATATAGATATAGA